>OY728151.1:173813437-174413437 GCA_963277665.1 Viscum album
GGAGCGTGCACAGGCCAGGATCGACGAACTGCGTGCTGCGACCGCCGACGAGGAGAGGGCACGCAGAGAGCGAGAAGCGGCCCTGGAGGCCGCCAGCCAAAGGGTAGCGGCGTTAGAAAGACTTATCCAGCACGCTAATCCCTAGGGGCTTTGTTTTTTGCCATTCCCAGAATATTTTGCTTCCGCTACTCAATATTTTGATCCATTTGTATGAATCAGCATATTTATCTGCATCTTTTGGTTTAACATGCTCGACCACAATTCATTGTCTTGCGGGAGCATTAACCAAGCTTCAGGCATCCACAATTGGGCCTGGATCTCTAGAGAAAAGGGGGAGGTCATTCCTAGGAAAGGAGACCTCAAGCCTAATCAATGAATCATCCCCCCAACTTGTTCCAACACACGAGCGGGACAACGCTAGGGGCATTGAGATTTTATCCGAACATAGGGAAATGAGAAAAGGTGAATCGCGTGTCCCGAATTCAGAAATCCACAACGGTTGGCCTTCCAGGAAATGCCCAAGACGGCAAGCGGACAATGGATCAATCGACCATACTACTGCGATAGACGGACCGAAGGTCATCATCCATATGGAAGGAGGCGGATCACATGTCATCATCAATGCCGCTTTGGGGGTTCCTTCAGGCACAAGGGTGGAAATCCAGATCAACAGGGCATGCGAAGCATGGGGAGAAGTGACGATTTGTTCGGATAGAATCCAACGCTCTCAAAATTGCGCCACCGTGGGGAAAGCGTATTAGGCGGATGCACTAATCTGGCCGTGAATCACCCCAATTCTCAGACAGAACCTTTTTAACGAGGAAACTGTCGCTTCCCATCATTGCAATGGGGCATCCCGAGCTGGATCGGGGAGAATATCACAACTGCACCACTCTACCCGAAGTCAGGCCAGACGACCGGCGACGAGGAGGGGCGGGACTTAGCGATCCCTGAGGCTGGACCCGAGTCAGAATGCCCGGGCGTTCCTACGTACTCCATCAGGCTGGAGATCAAGCCATACGCAGTTCTGTGAGTGTAGTTTAACGTCATGCAGGATGCAGAACCCCGTTCGGGGAGATCTTAGTTTAGGGTCATAGAGCTCGGACCATAAGGGGAGATCTTAGTTTAGGGTCGTAGAGCTCGGACCATAAGGGGAGATCTTAGTTTAAGGTCTTAGAGCTCGGACCATAAGGGGAGATCTTAGTTTAAGGTCTTAGAGCTCGGACCATAAGGGGAGATCTTAGTTTAAGGTCTTAGAGCTCGGACCATAAGGGGAGATCTTAGTTTAAGGTCTTAGAGCTCGGACCATAAGAACCTCAAAGTACGCCGCATCGTGGTCCTATCCCCTGGATATGCGAAGATGCACTGGGGAATAGTGTCAAGAGTGTCGAGATTTTGCCTGGTCAGAATGGGGGGTGGAAAAAGTGATGTGAATCATGCGGCCATTCACTCAAGGACTGGGGGCACCGGCGTAACGATATGGGAGTACTGCCGACCGTGGCGGAAAAGCAGCATCAATATCGCACTAACCGTTGATGGAATGAGGCAGCAAACGAGCATCGACCGCTCAATCGCAGGATTCATATCGATTTGCTGCCCGAGGCCATTGGGGGCACCAGCCCGAGTCGGTGGGAGAGCACTGAGGCATTGTGTCCAAACCGTTCACGGGGGCTCCACCCAGGGCGTAGGTGATGGGTCCGAATGAAAGGGAGCACGAAGCCTGAAAATGGAAGGAACCTGACCAAGCTGAACCTGACCCTCCTAGCAATAAACCAGAGTACTCTTGACACCAGTGGACCACTGCAAGGGGTCGAGGGACACGCCTTGAGGGTGGCCTGAAGGCGGCGGACTCCCCAGAGAAGGGGGGAATCTTTAAGAGGTGGGGGCTGGACCCGAAGTTTCAAACATCCGGGCGTTCCTACGTATCCCATGAGGATGGGAATCAAGACACACGTAGTTCTTGAAGTGCGGCGCAACACAATCGGGCACCAGCGCGGGGAAGGGTGCGGGTCTGACCCTCGCACACAGAAGAAGCGGTATTTGATATTTCTTGTTTGTCCTTAAAGATGGATGGTTTTTCGTGCAGCGACATGCCTGTGATTAAGGAATCCCTGGCGTCGCCACAATAATCAAGCCATGAAAGGCATTGATGAATGGCGTGGTTATTAACCAGCGCCCAACGTGAGTGTCCCCTGAGGAGAACATCACGATGCAGTGCCGTTTCTCGTCGGGCGGCCAAGACGATCACAGTTTACGGTCGTGTGGTAGGACCAGACAACACAGTTTAAGTTCGTGTGGTTCGGACCATGGAGGAATCCGCTTATCACGATACGGCGGACTCAGCGGAGGTGGGAACATACCCAGCCCTGTGGTCACGCACGATTCCAGGAGAACGATCCTGGGATAGGGGCCTGCGTATGTCCATCACCCGAGGGGCAGAGATGCTAGCCTCCAGATATACTGGGCCCAAAACGCGATTGTTCGGGCGACTCCTTCCTCCTTATGGGGATGAGGGTCCAGCTATACACGGCCCTTAGGGAGGACATCAGCATATACCCTTGGTGCTCAAATCGTGGGAGCCTCGACAGACACCATTACCCTGGTTGGCCTGCCTAACGTGTTAAGGTGTACTGAAGGTCAGTATGAAGAGAGTGTCGAGATTCCACTACAACGCACAAAGGCGGAGTGTGATGAGGACCGGGCGACCAATGTTCGGAGCCTAAAAGAGCCGACATGGCGATCAAGGATGTCGCTGACCATATTCGCAACACAACATCCGATCGCGTCAGCCTAGAACGGGGCAAGCAAACGAGCATCAACCGCTCAATCACAGGATTCATATCGATTTGCGGCCCAGGACTCGCCGGTAAATCGACCCGGAGCGGTAGGAGAGCACTGAGGCATCGTACCCAAACCGCTAACGAGGATCCCTTTGAGTGAAGGCTCGAACAAGAGGAAGCGCGCGGCCCGACAAGCAACACAGGACTTGCCGGGATTGCATCCGACACTACGGGTCATAGGACAAAGTACCCAAAACATGTTAACAGATCACCGGGAAGGGTCGGAGGACTCACCCTGAGAGCAACCAAAAGACAGCAGATCCCTGTGATCAACCAAGAGACGGGGCTGGACCTGAGACACAAGCGTCCAGGCGGTCCTACGTATCCCATAAGGATGGGAATCAAGCCGTACGTAGTTCTTAAGGGGCAGTTTAACATCATGCAGGATGATGAGGGGTGTGAGGTAGTCCTACACACGGGGGAGGCGTACGGCGCGGCCAGTAGACCGACGTGAATGAGGACATAATCTCCCGCTCACGTCATACGCCTCGCACAAAAAGGAGGGGAACTTGGGCCAGAGACCCAACGCGGGATAGGGATTCCCGGGAAATGGGGCTGGGCCTAAAACATGAATGTTTAGGCGGTCCTACGTATCCCATAAGGATGGGAATCAAGCCGCACGTAGTTCTTGAAGTGCAGTTTAACGTCGTGCAGGACGAAAAGAGAGAAAAAAGGGGAAGCAGAAGGCATCCCCAAGCGTGGGGGGGTCGTACAGCGTGACGAGCAAACCGACGTGAATGAGGGCATAGCCTCGCGCTCACACCATACGCCACACACCCGGGGGAAACTGGGCCGAAGGCCCGAGATAGGATGGAAATTCCCGAAGGATGGGGCTGGGCCTGAAACATGAAGTTTCAGGCAGTCCTACGTATCCCATAAGGATGGGAATCAAGCCGCACGTAGTTCTTGAGAGTCAGTTTAACGTCATGCGGGACGAATGCTGAACAGTTTAACGTCTTGTAGCTCGGACGTGGTACAGTTTAACGTCGTGTTGGACGAATGCTAAACAGTCTAACGTCTTGAAGCTTGGACGAGGTACAGTTTAACGTCATGTTGGACGAAACACTTGGCAGTTTAACGTCTTGCAGCGCGGACGATATGCTAGGCAGTTTAACGTCGTGCAGCTTGGACGTATGCAGTTTAACGTCGTGCAGGACATAAACGCCTGGCAGTTTAACGTCTTGCAGCGCGGACGTGGCACAGTTTAACGTCATGTTGGACGTAGTACACTCAGACGAAGTACTGATTGAGGAACCTAGCGTTGGTGGGAGGAGTGACACGCTCACCATCCATAGTCTCTAGGGAGTACGCGCCATTGGGATAAACTTTGTGGACGACACGAGGTCCCTCCCACTTGGGCTCCAACTTGGGTGTCTTCCTGCCGGGGATCATTGGCGCTCTTAGGGCTAGCACTAGGTCACCCTGCAGGAAGGAGCGGAGGCGAACCTTCTTATTGAAAGCTCGAACCATTCTGCTTTGATGCCTCTCCAAGTTGTGCATGGCGCGAAGCCTATTCTCATCCAGTGCTTCCAACTCGACTAGACGGGCTTCAGCAGCTCTTTCCGGTGCTTGCTGGTCGTAGACCGCAGTGCGCAAGGACGGTAACTGGATCTCGATGGGCAAGAAGGCCTCAGCTCCATACACCAGGGAATAAGGGGTCATCTGGGTGGAATTGCGAGTCGTCGTCCGATAAGCCCAGAGGGCGTTGGGGAGCTTGTCCGGCCAACTCTTCTTGTTCTGACCAACCATTTTCTGCAGAATGTTAGAGAGGGTTTTGTTAAACGCCTCGATCTGTCCATTCGCCTGCGCATGATAGCGAGATGTATGGTTCGAGCGAATGTTGTACTTGGCGTACAACTTCTTCAACTCAGCTGCTCGGAAATTGGCTCCGTTATCCGTGAGGATAGCGTGAGGCACTCCGAATCGATGAATGATGTTGGAGGTCACGAAGTCAGCAATCGAACAGGATTTGACCTCTCTGAGCGGAATCGCCTCTGCCCATTTGGAGAAGAAGTCCGTGGCGGTCAGAATGAACCGGCACTGGCGAGCTGTCGCCGGCGGGTAGGGTCCCACAACGTCCATCCCCCAGACTGCAAAGGGCCAAGAATACCTGGTGGTATGGAGAGGCTCCGGCGGGCGATGCACAAAGTTCGCATGAACCTGGCACGCATGGCACCTCCTGGCATACTCGATGTAGTCATGGATCATGGAGGGCCAGAAGTATCCCAACCTCCGAATCTGGTGGGACAGCTTCGGCCCAGTTTGATGGGCGCCGCATGAACCAGCATGAACCTCTTGCATGACTCGTGGGATCTCAACTCCCTGAAGGCAACGGAGGAGAACACCATCAAATCCGCGTCTGTAGAGGATCTGCTCTAGGCCGAGACTGCTCTGAAGGACAAACTGTGATGCACGGCGTCGAACTCGCTCGCGCTCGGCCCGATCTGACGGGAGAATTCCTTGTTGGAGGTACTCAACCAAGGGCGTCCTCCAATCAGGGACTGGTTCGACTGCCATATCTGGGGTACTCGGGGCTCTGGGCACAGGGGCAACCGCGGTGAGATTACTTACCGACGGGTCGCGATCTCCTTCCGGGATAACGGGAGCGATGAGCCTGCGGTGCGTCACGCGGACGATCAGGTTGTCCTGTTCAGGCTCTGCAAGTGACGCAGCAAGGCTGGCCAAGGCATCTGCTCGACCGTTCTGCGACCGGGGAATATGGACAATTTCTGGCCGAGAAGGGAACCGGGCCATCAGAAGGAGGGTGCACTCCAGCAATGGCACAAGTTCCGGCTTCCTGACAACATAGTCACCATTGATCTGCTTAACAACTAGCTCGGAGTCCCCTTTCACGCACAGATGGGGCACGTCGATCTCGAGAGCTAACTCAAGGCCGGTGATGAGGGCATGGTATTCCGCCTCATTGTTGGTACAGCCCTCTGACAATAGGAAAGAGTATGGAAGTACGGCTTGCTCCGGGGTAATGAAGACGATACCCAAACCCACTCTGTTGAGCTTAGGATTATCAAGTCTTCTACCGGTGGGGCTCCGGGAGGCATTGTCAAAGTGCATCTGCCAGCATGGACCGGCTCGATCGACCGAGAGGATGGCCTCATCAGGAAAGCCTAGGTCCAGCGGCTGATCCGCGGAGGTTGGGTGAGCAGCCAGAAAGTCTGGCAATGCTTGCCCTTTGATGGCCTTCTGAGACACATACCTGATGTCAAACTGCTGGAGAATCACAGCCCACCGCGCTAGACGGCCAGTCAACATAGGCCGGCTCAGGATATATTTCAACGGGTCTACCCGAGAAACCAACTGTACCTCACGGTGCTGCAAGTAGTGCCGTAATTTATGTACGGCAAATACGAGCGCCAGGCAGCTCTTCTCGATGGCGGAATACCTAACTTCCACATCGAGGAGCATGCGAATGAGGTAATAGAGGCTATTCTCTTTTCCCTCGTTGTTCTTCTGGGCGAGAAGGGCGCCAAGGGACCGTTCCAGGGCGGTCACAGAAAGGACCAGCGGCTTCCCGGATACAGGCGGCATCAGAACCGGAGGTTGCAGCAGGTACTGCTTGATTTCCTCGAAAGCGGTCTGACACTATTTATCCCATACATAGGTGGCACCTTTCTTCATGAGCCGAGAAAAGGGCTTACACTTGCCGGCCAGATTCGCGATGAATCAGCGTATATAGGCTAAGTGGCCTTGGAACCCTTGCAGTTCCCGGATGTTACCTGGGGGAGGCATCTGGCTAATCGCCCTGATCTTCTCTGGGTCGACCTCAATACCCCGGTATCTTACCACAAATCCAAGGAACTTTCCGGAGGTGACCCCGAAGGCGCACTTCAACGGGTTCATCTTCAGGCAGCGAGACCGGAGGAAGCTGAACACTTTCTCAAGATCTTTGAGATGGTCCTGACGCTGGCGCGATTTGACTACCAAGTCGTCGACGTAGCATTCCACCAGTGTGCCGAGGATTGGCTTGAATATGCGGTGCATCGCCCGTTGATAGGTGGCACCTGCATTCTTCAGGCCAAAAGGCATGACCCGGTAACAGAAGTTACCTTGGGGGGCCCTGAAGGCAGTGAACTCCTCATCCTCAGGGGCCATCCGAATTTGGTTATATCCGGAGTATCCATCCATGAAGGAGAGGGCTTGGAACCCTGCCGTGGCGTCAATCAACAGCTCTGTCACTGGAAGGGGAAAATCATCCTTCGGACAGTGGCGGTTGAGATCGCGGAAGTCGATGCAGACTCTGATATGCCCGTTCTTCTTCCAGACCGACACAATGTTGGCCAGCCATTTGGGGTTCTGGACTTCCCTCACGAAGTGGGCTTTGATAAGCTTGTCAACTTCGGCCTCAACCATGGCACCGTGGAATGGGTGCATCTTCCTGGGAGGCTGCTTGAACCCACGATGGTTCGTCGGGAGACTAAGGCGGTGGACGGCTACCTGAGGATCTAGCCCCGACATCTCGTCATAGCCCCAAGCGAACACATCGCGGTGCTGCCTGAGAAAGTCCACGTACTGCTGCCGCTCCTCAGAGGGCATGGCGGCACTGACCAATGTGGGTCTCGGATCTGCTTCGGTTCCAAGGTTCACTTGTACTAACTCATCGACCGTGGCGGAGACGCCCTCCTCAAAGGCCGGGGGTGCATCTTCCACGTCCTCTCCACTTGGGGAGGGATCGTCCACGGGAGAGGCTGCGTTGGCAACTGTATTGGGGCTACCAGATCCTGCTGGGCCGCTGGTGCTGGCATGGGCGGTCGCGGTCATCTCATCAGGAGACTCACAAGCCGTCGAGACCATGGCTACGTCCAACCGTTGAATCGGGAGGACATAAGCGTCATCCAAACTTGCCTAGGGATCACTTGAAACAGCGACAGGCTCGACCTCACCTGCTAGGATCTGCTTATCCTTGCTCTTGTAATAGTCCGCGTCCAGATAGCGGGCTTCACATGAGGCAAAAGGAGAGGCATCTCCTTGAAGCACGCCTACTCGACCATTAAGGGAGTATTTGAGGCATTGGTGGTATGATGAGGGAACCGCCGCATGAAGGTGGAGCCAGGGCCTGCCCATCAATGTGTTGTACGCAGTGTCTTGAGAGACTACCATGAATTCGGTGTTGGCAACCAAGTCACCGAACTGGGTCTTCAAACGTATCTTTCCGACCGGGGTTTGCTCGGTGCGGTCGTACCCCTGGATCCTGAGGTCGGAGGGAATCAAGTCATCCTCAGACAACCCCAATCTCCGGAGCGTCCGAGTGGGAATCAGGTTAATCCCGGACCCCGTGTCGACAAGACAGCGCCGGACTTCAAGGCCATTGAACTGGCCGGTAACATACAGCGGACGAATGTGCCCCTGTATATGAGGGTCTTCATCCTTACCAGAAAACGAGATAACTACCTGACATTCGGCGTCCTCAATCGTTTCGGCGTGAAAGGCCTCTGCAGCCGCAACCTCTGTCTCAAACTGGAGGGGGCTCTTCAGGGCTTCAGCGAGTGCCTCGCGCATCTCAGATGACATGCACAGAGCCTCAAGGATGGAGAGTCTCGCTGGGATGTCGGCCAAGTGCTTCAGGACATCATACTTTTTGGCCAAGCGCGAGCCCCTGGTTGCAGGAGGTTGCTCTGCGGTTGGAAGCGTGACGGGCCTTGCCGGTTGGGCCGGCGGCCGACTGGTGCTTGGCGCATCTCGCTGTTCATTGGTTGAAGCCAGGGAAATGGTCACCGTACTGGGGTCAGGAGGCCGGGATGGACTCGTGGCAGGGCGGAGCTGATTGCGACGCGGCTGAGGCGGTTCTGCCTGATCCCATACCACAAACAGTGGCGGAGGCGAATCTGTCATCCCCGGATGGGGGGGCTTCGCACGCTGAGCTTGGTTTTGGGCCTGCTGCCTGGTCTCAGTGGTGTGCATGGCCTGGCTGGAGGTACCAACTACTGTGCCCCGGCGACTCCTGTTGATGCGGTTCTTCCGACGGTGGCGACGACCGGGGACACCAGGGAGGTCCACCCGGTGTTCTTCAACGTCGGGAACCGAAAAGGGATTTACCAGCTCGACGGTATTAACCGAAGCGTACCCAATACTGTCATCGGACGAATCATTCACCACTGGGCGGATCCGAGGAGGGATCCCCATCTCCGGGGGCATGAAATCGCCGAGAGTGCGGGATAGTGGCGGAACTGGCGGGGCACACTCTTCCTTCTTGCGCCGCCGCCGTTTTCTCTTCTTGGAAGAGGCAGGCTGGGACGACGATGCCGAAGCAGCACCGGAAGATTCTGGGGGCTCAGGCTGATTCAAGCGCGCACGGATGATTCCATGGGCGCGAATAATCGTCTTGCGGGCCATCCAGTTTTTATACTTCTGGGATCCGCGGTCGGAGACCAGCTGCCATTCGTCCTCGTTGCTGCTATCGTCATCTGATCCCACGAACACGCCCGCCACTTGTGCCGGAGCTGGGCCCAACCTGATTACATTGTTGTTAATCTGGTCTTGGAGCCAATCCTTAAACACATAGCACCGCTGGATGGTGTGCCCCAGGGCCCGATGGTAGGGGCAGTAGCGGGGGTTATCCGTGAGATGTGCCTCCTCCGGCCTCCAACACCCAGGCAGCCGCACAATCCTCTGCTCCAGGGCGCTCCGGAAATAACCGGGGACCTGATCCTCGTGAAATGAGTAGGTCAGGTATCGCGGGCCCCTGGGAGCGTGGTCTTGACGAGGGGCTGGAGGGGCCTGCCGAGGAGGTGGACCCTGATTATCTCGCCTGGGTTGTGGCGGTACATTACGCGGAGGGGCCGGCCGGTTCTGAGGCTGCCACTGCTGGGCCGGGAACTGAGCCCGTGGAGGCGGATTCCTGTGAGGCTGTGGAGCTGGTCTCACCAGAAGCAGCTCCAACGGCCTGGGAGCCTCTATCTGGGCGACAGCAGCGGGCTCAGCCCTGCTGGCTCTCCTTGCAGGAATCATAGGAGGCAGCGGGTGTGCCTGGCTGGCCTGTTGCAGGGCTTCCTCAAGACGTTGAGCTTTGTCTGAAAAGTCCCTGAACCCTCCGGGGTAATTCTGAGTGATCAAGGAAGGGACCAGCTCGGTCTTGACGTTCCCGACGTACATTGTCAGCAACTGCTCCTGAGTCAATGGCATGTCAAGGGAATATGTGAGACCCTTCCATCGGGCGACGAAGTCCGCGACTCGCTCGTCAGGCCTCTGCTTGCACTTGAAGAGGTCTGCGATACTCGTCTTCCGGGTCGTGGAACTGAACTGGTAGAGGAATTGTCTACGAAGGTCCTCCCAGCTAGTTATCGACCCGACGGGGAGCTGGCTGTACCAGACAAATGCTGGCCCTTCCAGTGTCTGAACAAAGCAGCGAAGCTTAGCGGCCTCTTGCTGCGCCGGAGTCCCCAACATAGGCCCACACCTCGAGTTGAAATGGGCCAAATGCTGTGGCGGATCTCCAGTCCCGTTGAAGGGGGAAAAGTGGGATTCCCGAATCCCGGAGGCGCCGACATGTCATCCACCCATGCTGGGTATGGCTTGCCGTCCGGTGGGATTTCCACTTGCCGAGTCTCCAAGGCTTCCAAGCGGGCGATGAGTGCCACCATCGGATCGTCCGGACATGGGTTCCAGTCCTGGCAAGGATCTCTAACCACGAGCGCATTGCATGGCCCTTCAATCGGGTCGTCGACTGGGTCGTCGAACTCGGCAGCTCGTGGGATGGCGGGCGGAGCGGCCCTTGGGGCAGCGGGAGGAATCCGAGCGGGGTCTCTCAGGTAGTCACGCCGCTCGGGAGGGTGTGGTGAAACATACCGCGCCCTCTTGCCATAGGCGATGGCCTCTCTCCTGCCGGCGAACACGGCATAATCACGGTTGCCCGGGAGAGCCTCATCGAGGGGTGGTTGTTCCTGTCCCTGCTGTCCTGGCCTAGGATCACCGTAGTCAGGCCACCGTTCTGCAGCGCGATCGGCGAGGAGCTGGTCAACCAGCTTCTTCTGCTCGGCGAGCTGTTGACGTAGCGTAGCCTTCTCGGGATCCTCGTCTGCCCTCTGCATGGAGGTGGATGGGTCGGCGGGCTTTATAGCCTCGCCGTGCTCTTTACCTTTACTGACGTTTCGGCTCAACGTCAGTGCTTCAGTGGGTGCGGGGAGCCCCAGGAGGTTCCTCTGATGACGAGTAACTCTCACCGATGGATCCAACGACGGCTTGTCTTCGGGGGAAGAGCCCCCGTCGAGAAGTTCCAATTCGTTCCCCTCTCCTGACAGGTCAGCCATATTGACCGTTTCCGTCCCTGGGGATATACCCTCAGGGCCGTCCAGTGAATCGGGCTGTCGGCGAATCGCACCGAAGCGTAGGGCAGCGTACTGCCCCCATCCACGGATATACACGTGGGGAGTGGCTTCCTCGATAACCTTGCGGAGTACTTGAAAACACTCAACGCATCGTTGTTGGAGGGCCTCGTGGTGCCCAAATGACCCGGGGTGCCGAACCGCGGGGAGCGTGGCCAGGTCAATTTGATGGCACTGCTCACCAATATCCTCCAGGTGTACTTGACTCCCGGGGTATGTCATTTGTTGGCGGTGAAGACGGGAGTGAGTCTCCCGGAGAGTTCGGCGGAAGCATTCGAACTCATCCGGGGTGAGCGATTCGGGTGCATCAAAGTCCGGTCCTGCGACTGGCCAAAACTTCTCAGGGAAGTGGCCCTCTGCAAGGACGGTCCAGAAGCTCCACGACTCAAACTCGGGACCCAGGTCTCCTTGGTCCTATTCAACAACTGGTAATGGACGGGGAACCGGCAGTGGTGCCGAGGCGGGCCGCCGGGCCGACGGGCTGGCCGGCGGTGAATACGGCGAGCATGCCGATTGGCCTCCATATCCCGGGCCGCCCTCTTAGGGTGGCGGTGCCCTGGCTACCACATCACGATAGGACGGGCCGGCGAGCGAACATCCTGCCGTAGCGTCGGTGCTCGCCGAGGGTGCACTAGATCGTGGTTCAACCGTCGGTCCCCAGAAAAGGTCTCTGGCTTCCCCGATCGAGGCAGAAGGCGCTTCCAGAGGGGCTGGTACCAACCGCAAGCTTGATCCTTGGGGGTCTACCAGGCCCTCGCTACTCCGGATATACCTTCGGAGAGAAGCGGGGATCATATCGATCTCGCTCTCGGGGAGTACGAGGCTGACGTGCCGCATTCCTACCCCTGCCCCTGACTGGCGGGATTGGGGGAAGGGCTCTGTCGCCGAATCATACTCCGCCTCTGAATCAGAGAAGCGAACCGGTCGGATCTCTGTCCGGAATTCCGCAACATTCTTCCCTCGGCGTCGACGCCTTGCCTTCCTGCCCCTGGGTGGTTCTTCGGGGCATGGATGATCTCTGTCCTGGCGTCCTCCGGCCGCACTGGTGCTGGGGCCAAGAGGACTGGAAACCAAGGTGCGAGGGGCACCGGGATAGATATCAAAGGGGACGCGGGGAGAGATGATTCCGGGCAGGCCTCCGGGCCGGGATCGGAAGGTGGGATGACCCATGCCTCCTGGATCGGCCACACGGAGTAGACCCTGTTGGTGAATAGCGCTACCGCGAGGTGGTCCGCGGTGGCTATTGTCTGTACCAGCAACCAGGAGAGTCAACCCAACCTGCCTTTGGGGCGGACGGGGCCTCGATCCGGGTCGGGCATAGAAGTTCCCCTGCTCAGGATGCGCATGGGCCTGGTGACTGGAGCCAGCAGTGGCTTGAGCCAACGCGGCCGCTGTTGCTAGGGCCCCAAGGTGGGCATCCTCTTCCGCTCGGGCCCGACGTTGGCGTCGAGACAGACGAGTCGGGATGAGCGGCGCGGGCAGGTGGAGAGCTAGTTCTTCGACTTGAGAGGCCTGGCGGCGATGTCGTCGTGGCCTGACAGGAGCCCTCATCGCGGATCCCTGGGGCGAATCCCGGATAGGGTGGTCCTGGGCATCTTCCACCTCATCCGCATAGGGGAAGGAGTTGCCGGAGCGCTCCGGGGATAAACTCCCGAAGCGGTTGGACGTCGAGGTAGGCAGCGGTGCCTCCCTGCGCGGCCCTCGGGGGCGGCGTTGGTGGCGAGGTGCAGCTCCCTCGAGGTCTAGGCGAGCCATGTCCCTGGTGGGGATGACTCCCTCTTCCTCATATCTCCGCACCAAGTTGTTGATCACCCTTCTTTGGATGACCTCCGAGGGGGAGAGAGGGCGTGGTTGCCCCGCAGCTGCGGCTGCTGGCACGGCTGTGGAACGGGCGGGACCGCGCGGAGTAGCCGCATCGGTGTTTCCTCTACCCCTGCGCCAGTGGGCGGGTGGCGATCGGGCACTGGATTGGGCGACCTGATTTCTGAAAGCAGGGAGAAGAACCCATTAACACTGACAGGAAAAGGAATCGACAACCAACCATTAGTGCCACGACGCCTTCCGTGGGGGGGACCCAGGCCCTCGACGTCGCGAGACGGAGTGCCCGAGTTCCCTTCCTCAGCCCCTGGCGGGTAAAACTGAATGCTCGGTCGAGCAGCATGCTGGTCTTCCAACACCTCTGAAAGTCATCGATCTTCCTATTGAGGAGAAGAGATTCACATCGGGTTCACCATTTTTCTGTTTCGGTGCGGATGTGCGTCGGGTTACGCTGTTCCGCCAGGACGCGTTCGCGCGTGCACCCGTCAACCCGAGGGGATGGGCGTGCGGCTTGTGGTCCCGCAGTCCCGCTTTCCAAGGGCGGGCGACATTCGTCCCTTATTCAGGGGCTTCTGCTCCTTGATCGAAACCGGGATGATGGGATGTCGGCTCCTCCTTCCGTGGACGTCTCCTCGGAACTCGTCGCCTAATCCGGGTCTCCCTCATAGATTTAAGAATGTTCGTGAATCTCGTTCCCGGCGCCATGTCTCCATGGACACCGGTTAATTACGCTGCTTCCGCCCGGACGCTCCAAGGAGTCTGGTCGGGGCAGCAACCTGCGGCGAGGAGACCGGGTGGCTCTGGGTGTCGGGGGCGTGCCTTAACACGACGACTCTGCATGTCTGCCTTCCATCCCTAATAGGGCTTCTCGAAGGCGTGATGGTCTGAGGCATCCGGCGCTTGGCGCGGGGAACTGTGTTACCTGAGGTTTTCCTCAGCTTCCCATGTTTAACACGGGGTATGCCGCGAGTTTAACGTCCAGCGGGGACGGCATCGGACTGATCAACACGAGGAGTGGATCAGATGTCAGAACCCCTTGCGGGGAACCTCCGACGCTGGGGCCAGCACATGGGCGGCTTTCCGAGTGAAGTGGAGTGGAATGGAATGGCATGACCCCACCGGGATGTGGCGGCCTGGGTAAGGATCAGGGTGGATGATGGAGTGAGGAGCATGGACCCTGTAGGGGCTTCCTACGTACCGCGCGTTAGCGCGGATCAAAGTCAGCGTAGTTCGGACATACAGTTTAACGTCATGCTGGACGTCGGCAAGCCGACTCACGAAGAGATCGAGGCCGCCGGGCGGAGGGTTGAACCGAACCACCTCGCACAGAGGGGGATGGAACGGCCGGGTGGATCACAGTTTTACGTCATGCTGGACGTTGGCAAGCCGACTCACAAGGAGATCGAGGCGGTGGGGAAGCACAATGGAGATACACACGTGCAGTCCCCCACAGAGGCGGATTCATAGGTGAATCAACGCAAGTGTGAACCCGGGAGGGGTCCACTGATGGACGAACCGACGTAAATACGACCGGGACGACCAGGTGGTGGGCTTGAACCTCGGAGAGGCTTCCTACGTACCCTGTTTAGAAGACAGGGATCAAAGTCCACGTAGTTCGTTCTGTTTGCAACACTCTACTCCCGTGGGCGAAGGCCACTCCGATCCCGACATCCCTGCATAAACGAGCGGGTGGGGGCCACATCCAAACCGGGGGGACCCTGCGTGCGAGACACGGGATCGGGTGAAGCGGACGGTTTAACATCTTGCCGGACGAAGTACAGTTTAACGTCGTGTGTTGAGGACAAAGCGGACGGTTTAACGTCTTGCCGGACGAAGTACAGTTTAACGTCGTGTGTTGAGGACGAAGGTGCGTGGCAGTTTAACGTCTTGCAGCGCGGACGATGGTGCATTTTAACGTCGTGCGGGACGTAAACGCCTGGCAGTTTAACGTCTTGCAGCGCGGACGTGGCACAGTTTAACGTCATGTTGGACGTATGCAGTTTAACGTCGTGCAGGACGTTGAAGCCGCCGATAGGTCCGTGTCACTTCGCGCAAGCCTGGAGGGCCGCACGGAAAGACAACGCACAGTGCGGGCACCCGGGATGAGGGTCATCGGGGCGCCACGCAGGCGGGTACCCAAAGGGGGTCAAAGGGGGCGACCCTGGCAGTTTGCGCGCAAAAGAGGAGCTTTGCGCGCAATACCGCGGGTCGGCGCGCAAAAGAGGAGCTTGGGCCAGAACTTTGCGCGCGGATGATAGAGATTGCACGCACCGGGCTTCGGATAGCGCGCGGGGGCAACGACTCATTCTTTAATCGAATGGCCACTTTGAAAATGAGGGGTGCGCGCAATCGGGTTGGATTGCGCGCACCCGGGGGCAATTGCGCGCAAGAGGCTTCTTTTGCGCGCAAATGCCTTAGGGTGAAGAATTATTCAAAGGAAAGGAGCCCAAGGGATTGCGCGCGAAGGCGGACCCCAAGGCTTTCTTGCGCGAAAGAAAAGAGGTTACCTGAAGATCGGCATTGCGCGCGGAAGGGGTTGGATTGCGCGCACGAGAGACCTTTCAAATTCTGGAAACCCTCAAAACGTCGGGGGTCACCTTATATTTATAGGCAACCCCAGGCGCGGAATCCAGTTCGCGGGGGCGAAATTCTCTTCGCGGGCGCGGAATCGGGCCCGGCGCGCAAGGGAGTCGCGCAGGCCACGGGCGCGCAAAATTGCGCGCCGGCCCAGCGCATTGCGCGCATCCAGGGAGGTTTGCGCGTGGCTCATCAACTTTGCGCGCAGATCTCCAAAATTCCGCGCAAGGCCTCCGGGCCCTCCGAAACATGCTTCTGACTCCAAATATGACCTCGCTTCCCGCATCCGGAGTTTCGTTTGGGAACAACGGACTTTTCCGGCGTCTACATATACTAGAAAACATAATTTAATTCAATGAAGAAGAGGAGGGCCACAAACATATTTTTTTATCCTTCATGGAACATAATTAATATATTATAAACAAGTTTTTAATCATAAGTATATTTATAAATTATTTTTTCCCCATTAAAAAGGGATTGATGCTTTTTTGGTGTAATGTTATTAAATTTTATTAAAAATTATCTTCACTTAAATCCATAAAAAAGGCTATTTTGTTTTTTTCATGATAATAAAATGTATTTGACATGATATCTTTTGTAAACTCTATATTGAATTTTTCTAAATGTAAATATCAATAACCCTAGTGTTTTATTTTATAATTTTCATATATTATTGATTATTATCTATCATATAAATTATAGAAATAAAATTTATCGAAAAAATAGAATTTGAATTTTATAAATTAATAATACTAAAATTAGAGTTTTAAGATTTGTATATTTATTTTGGACATAGAACTGCTAGATATTCTTTGTTCCTTAAATTATCATTTATAAATTAAATTTTGGAAAAAAATTTAACCATATCCCATTTAATTATATAATTCAAATATGTGGTAGAGTGTTAAAAATATTATAATAAATGTAATTAAGTTTCATAAAAATTAATGTTGGATTAGAATATTTTTCATGAGAACAGTTTTTGAAAATGGTTAAACTTTTGGTTAATATTGATCACTTGTTCACCCCCATGTCCATTTAATGTTTAAATATCAAACAGAATAGTCCTAAAAAGTAAACATGATTTTTAACAACATTTCACAAATTAATAAAGGCCTAAATTAATTTAAAAATGATCTTCACCTATTATCCATTTTTAATATCTATAATCCTTTGAATCATTCCAAAATAAATCAAAAAATAATATATTTTGAACCACCCCATTACCTACCTACATATAATGTATTTAAAAAAACCAAATTTGAGTTCAACATACATGAATAGTAGATATAAAATCACGCAATCCAAATATAAAAATGAATTTAAGTAACATGAAATAATATTTATAAAATGGATATACAGATACAATATTTTTCTATTAATTAATTGAAATAAGACATAACAATTTAGTTCAAAACATCATGTGAAAAATTTAAATAAAATATAGAGAAAACTATTTTGATATATGTATAATTTATAAAAATTAAAATTTGTAGATTTTTACCCATATAAATTTAACAATATTATGAAAATCTTATATGTAAGATCTAATACCTATGATTTTTGGGTAATTATAACCCAATATTATTATTTAAATTTTTTAAAGAGTCCCCATTTTTATAGAAATTCAAATATAATTTCACATGAAAAATGTTGGGATTTTGGTATGTAACTTAACTAAAATTTTATAGATCAATATAACTATTACAAGTTTTGACCAATCGAGAAAATAATGAAATAAAATGGAATAATAATAAGACTTATTATAAGATAAATAACTACATCTATTTTTTTAAAAGTAACTAAAAAAATTGATCATTCGTCTAGGTAATCCAATAGCTCTAAGATTAATGGATTATATTAATATAATATATTTAATCAAATAACCATATTATTTATATCATGTTAAAGACGAAGTGAAAATCTAAATTTAACCAAGATACTTCATATATTTCATGCTATTTAGATCTATTGATTATTTTAACCTTTAATAAACTGCTTCATCAAATAAATAAAAATTCATTGGGTTTTAGTTGTTTATCAAATGGTTATATGACTAATGAGAAAAATATTAGACAATAATGCATGAAAATACAATTTTTTTTCTGTGAAAGTAATATATTTTTTATTCATATGTCAAACTAGTGTATCTTATAACTTATTATATAATATGTAGTATTTTTAAATGTCTTCCCACAAAGTTGTGCTTCTTACCAAGTCATATTTACCATTATATCAAAATTATAATATTTATTTCTATATTATTTTATTAGGTAGTCATAGATTCATCCACATTATCTAAATTCTCTTAAATAGTTTCTTTTATAGTATTATATTACATTGTATAAAATTATAAATGTATTTATATCCAAAATCCATTAGATATAAAACTTCCATGTAATCTATTCATGTATTAGTTAAATAGTTGGTTTGAAAATGAACACTCAATCACTTAGAAATATTTGTAATTATATATTAATTTTTATGATTTATTAATTTTATGATTTCCCCATTTATAGCCATAAAACATAATGGGTATATAGAATCACATTAGTGTTACTCTTCCAAAAATGGGAAATGGTGTGATCTCCATTAATGACATGTGTGTGAGTGTATAAATATATATGAATATATGTATATATCATTAATAAAAGTTTCTTTGAAACTTAATAGATACTCAATACATGGAATATTTCATTATTATATCACCAAAATCATCCATTATCGATTATCTTTGTTTATTTAATAAAATTGATTAAAGTATCATATGAAATTATTCCCAAACATTGTGTAGATCACATGAAAATTACTAGTTCATCGTCATGAATCTCATAAATCCCAAACTAACACATATCTATATGTCATGATAATATTATTTTATAAAATATTATTTATTTGATAAGAAATATCTCTTCAATTGAAATTATTCGAAACCACCGTATACTTATTTTATTTTCACAGTTTATGTATGTTCTTTATGAAATATATTTTCTCACAAGTAATTTTTTTATTCCTATATTCTAGGATTAATATATATATATATATACATATATCCCAAGTATAAGAATGAAATATACATACAAAAATATTTGTTTTATAATTAATGATTATCAATTCATAGAATAATAATTACTTATAACCCATGAATGAAATATTTATATCTATATATGTTCTTACATATGTCCAAAGAAAAATTTTATATATTATTGTAAAAGAGAAAATTCATATTCAATGGTTAGGGGTGTCTAAAATAGTAACACATATTATAATCCTAATAAACAATGACATTACAATAAAATGGATGTGAACCTATTCTACAAAATACTTGTTTAGTTTCATCTTGATTACCATTACAATCAAAGATAAATGAGGAATTATTTCCATTAATACGGGTGTTCTAGATCACCCCATATTTATTTTTATGTCTCTTGAATCCCTAATGAGATTAAAAATGTACCAGTTGGTAGTAGAGGGTCCATATAATAATATTTCAATAAAATTTGATTCTTATTTCAGTAATGAATAGATGAGTTTATAGAGTCTATAAATAATATGACTGCTCAGAAGGACCCTATATTCAATTATTATTTATACAATGACACCATTATAGATGATAAAAACTATCATGGATAAGAAATTAGAAACATGGATGGAAAATCACCGAACCAACAATTTATTAGCACATTCCATATTGGTATTGATCTTTTGACATGCATTGATCACCTTCAAGGCCACCAAATCGCCCTTTATATCACATTTCTCAAAAAATATTGTTTTAAAATAGTATTTGTGGTATTTTATAATGTAATGTCCTTATAGATCCAAATACATATAAAAACTAGCATGAAAATCATCAAAATATTTTTTTTGATTCTAAGAGGGTATGACTAGCCATTGAGATTAGGATCCTAGATACATCCATCATCTCTAAATGGGCCCAATTACCTTCTATAAAGGCCACATAGTGATACCATCCTTTAATAGGGACCACATAATATATATATATATATATATATATATATAAATAAATAATCCTATTTTTAATACCAATACTACTAAATAATTTTTATTCAAAAAAATTAAAAAATATAGAGGGAGTGTGTTATTGGTGTGACATCCCAAATAAGTAATGAATAATAGATATTTTTATCTATGTCTATTAATGATTAAGATAGTGTTATAGAGGCTTAAAATGAAAATAAATACAATCTTATGCATGAAATACACTAATATTCTTACAAGATTGTTTTACTGCCTTTTGATGGCAAACCATTTTTGAATCTATATTTTGACAATTTTATAAACTATTTTTGTCAAAATAAACTTATTATTTATGATTGGGACATCAAAATTTACTTTGTGTGAATTTTTGGTATTTTTCTGACAATGTTCATTTTTTAATGAATAGTGAAAAATACTGCATTTTACATTAAAACTTCTTTTTAATATAATTTATTTATATGATTAGATTATCTTTTGAATTTTTCTTAATGTGTAATATGAATATATTTTTACCATTTTATCCAATGGTGGTCATTCGAATCAATTTCACTTTTGAAATTAGACTTAAACTGGTGTCAATCTTTTGATACTTATTGTTTTGTAAAAACACGCTATTTGCTCTGGCAGCGGGAATTAATTATTAAATTAATTAATTTGACTTATATGTATTTAATTTTATAAAATATACTTCATTTTTGAATTCGGAAGATCAAATATAGCTTAGGGTGAAGTTTTGGTAATTTTCTGAAAAACTCCAATTTTTGATGAATAGTGAAACCACTAAGTGGTACTTATAAAGACTGATTTTCCGTTTAAATGAAATTTTTCCATCATTGTGTTTTGAATTTCAAAAATCCGACATACATGGTTTTCATTAAGAAGTAAAATGTGGTTCAATGAGATTATAATAATTTTTTGGTGAATAGTAACTTTTTAAGTACTTAATCGCGATTAGTGGTAATTAGGGTAGTTTAAGGTATAAATAATGCTTTAATAATATGAAATGACCTAGACACATGTCCAAACCTTATTGGTTCTGTCATGGCCGACCAAGAAAATCCATGGGTCAACTTGGGGACCCCATGGATCCACTTTTGTTGGGAAATGACAAAAATAACTTTTTATTTAATGTAAAAGTAAAAATGACACAAACATAATATGTTTTACAAAAACAATTTTTACATGGGCTTATAAGGATCAGATTTTTGATTATAAATAGTCATTGGAAAGATAAAAATATTTCCTACATCATAGTATTTTTTTATAATTTTTAGACATTAAATAAATTAAATTATTTATGACATAATAATGATGCAGTGATGACATCATTATTTGATGATTTAAATTAAATGGAAAGACAATGTAAAATATATGAACTACACATGGCCAAAACCAATTGGATGAGTGGATTTCGATCCCTTATCACCTTATCCACGAATTATATCAATGTGGTACCTTTTAAAACCGAAACACATTTTCAAATAATGTAATATTTCTTTACTTTCCAAAAGTGCCCCTCCTCTCCTCTTATAAAAAGCCCCCACCTCTACCTCATTTCACACACTCCTCAAGCCTTTGGCTCGGCAAACCCCTGCCCATTTACTATTTCCACATCCCTATACTCATCCTAGAGGATTACCTTTGGGAATAATCCTTTCAAAGGAAGCCTTTAGGCTCAAATCAAAAGGAGTTACACTTTTAAAGGTAATTCATTCTCTCATGTTCATTTGTTTTATTTTGCTTTTCCAACCCACTAAACTCTTTTTATTTACTTCTTTTGTAACAACACCAGTATCTTCAATATACTAGGATGTTGTTATAAGATTTATTTGAGCTAAACTCTCACACAACTACATCAAATGGTTAATGAACATACGGTTTCCGTGGATGGCGAAATTCTGCCTCCCGAAACGATAATTGTTCAATACTCATTTAACACCTTCAAAGGTGGCCATTATGATGTCATTATTTTTTTATAAGATATATGATATGTTTATGTTTTCCTTAAGCTTCTGTTTTTCTTCATTTTTGGCATACCTTTATGGTTTCCATTATGGGTAAACACGATATCTTCATTTTAGGAAGTGCGGACTACCGCCCCCTGAAAGTGATTTGATTCGTTAATACCATATGTGGGATGTGTAAAGGATAAAGTTAATGATATTATATATGTTATTATACTGGAATTATAATATACTCTTATATAATTATGATTCCATTCCAAAAAAAAATACAAAATAGAAATGGAAGTAGCGTTTATGCGTACGTACGGCTTACCGTCTCCATGAACGGTGCATTTCATTTCTTACCTCTAAATGCGATGTAATATTATAAATACATGTATATGCTGAATATATATGATGTATATGTTATCAAAATCATTAATAGCATTCTGGATATAATTATCCTTTGACCAAATTAACAACATGTAAGTGTAAGAAGTCTATTTTTGACTTAAGAACCAAATACCGACAAAATGAACATTATTAACTTAAATGATTACATGATGTCCATAACATGGTATAAAAGGAATATTGAACTTGAAAAAGGTTCTTAAGCAAGTAGAGATTAACTCAAGTTTATTATTCAGGAGATTAAATAACGGTAGGGTCATGTCGGATACGAGGTATGGGACTTCGTCTCAATCTCCTTTCATTGAGGCATATTTTATTTATACACAACTTTCTTTTATACGGTGTATAAACCCATTTGACTTTTACATTTATTCAAAAGGAATATTTTTTATACGAAGCGTTTACTAAACGACAAAAGGGAATGTTTTTGTCGTACGTATGCGGCGACAACGACTTCTCCGCCGTTGTGACCGTTATTTGAGTTTCGGCTTCCTCTACAAGCCATACTTTTTTTAAAACGAAAAATAAATACCATGTTTTACTTTGGTATTGAAAATGGTTTTCATAATGTTTTTATTATATAAATGTGTTGTATTGATATCTCATGATTGAAATGTGGAAATGTTATGTTTCCTTTATGCATGTTTTATGTGATATGATTATGTTATGGTTCTTGGGCATTATTATGAAGACGGGTGGTTCCGTGATAAACTAAGGGCGGGTGAGCCCGTTATAGCTCTCCAATGCATTGGGTAACGCGAAGGAGTGAAACGTTAAGGTTTCTCCGAAGAGATTTAGGGAATATACTGTGATGGGTATTCCAAATGTAACCAAGAGGGTTACTCCCTGCATAAGAATGTTATGAATGCCTCAAGTTACCTTTATGTCTTATGATTTCTATGATTTATTCATGATTTTATGAGGTATGTTAAAGTGCGTATGTTTTATGGGTAAAGTATGATTTCATTCATATGTATATATGAACTCATGTTTCCTTTCCATGTTTTTTTACAACCCATACTGAGTTTTTATGCTCATCCCATGTTTTTGAAATGTCTTTCACAGGTCAAGGGAAAGGTACATGATAAGATGATAGAGTCAAGGATGTGTCAAGAAATAGTCCATGTTTTATTTTAAATGTGTTTCCATTGATGGGAATGAAGAATACTATCTTTATGTAACCACTTTGTTTATATGTGGAATGTAATGCAAGTTTTATGATCTAATTCTCTAAAACTCTAAACCCGAAAAGATTCTCAATGTGTAATCTTGTAATAACTCAAGATTAAGTAATGTTTAAGGCTGGGGCCTTATAATTTGGGGATTCTATACATAAATCACTAAATTAAAAAATAAAATCCATCATATTAATTTCAAAATATATACTTTTCTTAAATATCTTTTTGAACTTTTATCACTACATTGGATACCTTGTAGACATAAATAATGAAATGAGTGAGGTATATAGCCTAAAAATGGAATAAACTTGATAATGAGGTACAACATATGTGTCAAGAGGCATTATCAGATATAAAAAATGATAAGGTCTATATATAAAAAAATTTGATCATGGAATAAAAGAGAAAATTTAAATATTTTGTGGAATGATAATAGTATATAAACAAAATAATACATCAAAATATTAAAATTAGTTATGGATCACTACCATGAACAAATAATAGTGTGTGGTAGTTTTATTTCATATTCAGCAGACATTGTATATCATGAGATAAAAAAATTATAAAATGAATTTTGGGGATTTTGTAGTTTTATTCCTCCCATCAAATAATTATATTTATATATATAAATTTTCAATATAATGAAATCATAAATATGCAACAATCATAATTGAAACCCATTAGAAAATATTTAAAATTTTACTTCAAAAATATTAGCTAAATAGTATATCAAATTGATTCTAAAATAAATAATGCAATAAATAATTATGGGAATTATTAAATTTTTTTTAAAAAGATATTTCATGATTATGGAGTTAATGTAAATAAAAATAATTTTTTTTAATTAACCATATAAACGAGGCTCTTAAAAAATATTTAAAAAATAAATAACCACTAAAGATAGATAGTACATGTTGTTTTTCATAAATTACAAATTGGAATGATTTTCTATACAATTATAATTATTTTTTATAAAAATGAAATAATGTAAAAAATTTAAAATGATTAATACCTAAAAAATGTTTAGTAGAAAAATTTTCATCGAAATGTTTTTTTAATATTTAGTAAACATTAAAAATATTTATAATCTGTAACATCTTGACCCAGCTTACCCACAAACCGGTAGTCGGACTGGTCGCCACATGAACTAATGCACATCTCCCTGTACGATAAAGGCTATCAACTAGTATTGAGGATCTATTGGTAGTCACAAGGGAGACTATACCCTCATATTCAGAGTACACAGTAGATATAAATAATAAACTCAAACAACAACGGAAGCAAATGTAAAACAATAATCAACTGAAAAATGAAAATGGAAAATTACATTTTATTCAATACATGTCACAGTGACACATATCATATATCAATAAAAATATAGCATAATTTAAATTCTAATATAGAAATAAATAAAAGAATCAAATCTTCAAAGGTAAACTCCATGAGAATCCTGATCTCCCGCTCGGTCCTTTGCACCCAATTCCCATGTACAAGGAATTGCCACAAGTAAAGGTCCATTGTCCTATAGTAGGCACTACAGTAGGCACTGTAGTAGGTACTGTTCGGTACTGTAGTAGCCAGAAATATTCAACATGGGCCACTTTTTTGGGCTTGGAGTCCTTAAAACCTTCGAGCCACCTAGGCCTTTGGGTCAGTAAGTCTTTCAGGCCACCTCATGGTTTTATGGCCACCTCAAGGCCTTAGGGCCACCTTATTTGCAGTTTCACAGACAGATTCTATAAAGGAACCACCCTAGAGTAGCATTCAAGAGTAAGGCGCAATCACCAAAGCATGGTTAAACAGATTTCAAAGAATGAGAGGGTATGGAATTTTCCATCGGTAATATGGCTGTGCACCTGCACATGGACATGCTAGCTAAATATCCATGCAAAGGTAGAGTGATGATCGCGATATAGATGCTGGGGAGGGGCGGTTTCAAGTAATCATATTCTGTATGACTTTTTTAAGATCTATGGGTCCTGTAATGTCTTGATGCCTATAGTCAATGTATTATCAAAGCTAATGGGTCCTATAATGGTTCCCCCTCATCCCTTGAAGGGGGAGGGTATCAAAAATAAATAAAAAAGAAGGTATTTAGTTCATTCAGGTAAGGTCCAAAGTCCTATAAATAAGAAGGTCTACTTGGGTACCCCAATGTAATGGTGGCCTGAGTAGGGTGTGAGATATAAATCCAAATTGTCTGGGACTACCGGTTGCCTATCCCAGTCTAGAAAATGCAATATAACAAATAGTGTGAAGATTTAAAAACACAATAAAAAACTGAATAAATACCCAACAACTCTTCCATGTTCCAAAGGGGCACCTGATGATGATACCTACTTCGTATCGTTGACAGAATAAGAGTTTTCACAGGAATCATACAAGCATATTTATCAAGAAAGAATAACTTGCAAAATTTTACCAATTATTCTCTATTTAATCATTTTTATCTCCAAGATTACCATGATTTCCCGTACATTAATATTAAATTCTATTCATGTTTAAATTACAATCATTATCAACCTTTCTTTATTTAATCACATTTATCTCTGGTTTGATCCACATATCTCGTTCATTTTAGAATTCATTATTTTCATACATTTGGTGATTGAAATCCATGTCAAACACCCTAATTCTCATTTTGTGTATATTTCCATGTATTGCACCCCAATTATCATCTGGTGTAGATCTCCAGGTCTAACACCTTACATCTAAGCACATAAATAACAGTTGGGGAGTAAAACCTTGTCCAATTGCAAATATCTACATTGGTCTAGAACGTCATGTTTAGCACCAAATTCACATTCATTAAATAATTCACACATTAAATAATCAAATCCCAGTAATTAATTCCTCAATAATTGTCCACATTCATTCCCTTACTAATCCAACGATTAATAAAACATATAAAAACCATTAGTTAACCCTACAATTAACTAAGTCCACAATTCCATTAATTAATCAATCAATTAATTAATCTATTAAAAAAAATCTCATTCCATAATTAATTCTTCACAATTATTTATGACAAACTTTAATATAGAAACACATAATTAATACACCATTAATTATATCAATTTATCAAAAGTATCATATCAAAATTAATCAACCGATTAATTATCTCAATTTATCCAAAGAAACATATCATAATTTATCCACCGATTAATTATATCAATTAGCCAATTAAATATCTTATAACTAATCCCCCAATTAATTATCTATATTCTATTCTCAAAGCACATAATTAATTCGAAAATTAATTATCTCAACTTATCCTACTCAAAACTCAAAATTAATCCCCTTATTAATTATATATATTTCAATCACAATGCATGTGATTAATCCACTATTAATTATCTTAACTTATCCAATTAAAATATCATAATTACTTCCCTCATTAATTATCTATACTTATCCCTCCCAATACTCACAATTACTACATAACCCAAGTGTGTCAACATGTAAAGGGTATAAATATCAAATAACAAAACAAAAAATCTATATGAACATATCAGAATAAATATTATGTTTTTAGATTGAAGGTAAAACACCTCTGATGGATGGGTTTTATTACAAAAACAATATTTTGTAATCCAAAAAATAATTTTATACAAAAAATACCATTCATTCATCATTTTCAAATCAATCCGTCCTCATTGGTTATTCAATAACTATTTCATTTTATTAATTGAGGAATGTTGAGGAACCTAATTGAAGGAACTAGCTGAGCCAATGCTTTCTTACTTAAACTATCATCTGATCACATACACGCACCTCAACAATAGCATGCTCTCACTCAGAATTGGTCTCATCACCCTAAAATGATAACCGACACCCAAAATTACTGCAGAATGGACCAACACACCTCTAATTAATTAATCACCACACAAAATACACCATAAGAACCAAATTCAAGGGGTTTAAACCCTCACCCAAATATAATGGCGGTGAACCAAATTGTCCTGATCCGCCACACCATTAGCGATTGTTATTGAAATATGGACCAAAGTGTCCCGAGATATCCTCCACACCTCATAGAATTAAATGAAATGAAGAAACCAAATTAATCCAAGATATTTTGTTTTTGACCTAATAGAGATTGGGAAAAAAAGTCGAGACAGCCGATGTGAAGAATGAAACATGAATAGAAGGACATGCCTTGATGAGATGGACACCTTTCATGAAGAGAATAGGAGAAACCGATGCATGAAGAGGGAGCCAGGAGAAATGGGTGGTGCACCAGCCATGGGAGAGATGAGAAGAGGAGGGGTCATGCCTCACCTATGTTCAGAACCTCTTTCTCTTTTTTTATCTATTAATAAATCAAATTCATTATTTTAATATAATAATTTGTATAATAATAATAATAATAATTACCATCATCTAATTATTATTACCTATTAACATCACACATATTTGATAAACCCCAACTCCTTAATTACACATCATTTCATTAAATTTTTCTCTAAAAATTTAATTAAATAAATTCTACAATACATCATTATTTAATTATATTCTATAAAAAAATTTAATTAAACAAAACCCTCATTATTCATTATGTAATTAAATTCGTCTTAACCTTGAATTTAATTAGATAAAACCCAAACTCCACATTTAACACATCATTTAATTAAATTCCTTTCCAACCGAATTTAATTAAATAATTTTTCCAACTCACTAGTATTTTATTAAATTATCTCAACCTAATTTAATTAAAAAATCCATTAAAACTCATTACTCATTATTTTATTAATTTCATTCTAATTTAATTTAATTAAATAAATTCCCCACTTCATGGTATTTAAATAAATTCTCTAAACACAATTTAATTAAATTAAAAAATCTGAATCATCAATATTATTTAATTAAATTCTCTCAACCTCAATTTAATTAAATAATAACCCCCATTTTGCAATGACTAATTAAAATATTCTTAACCATGATTTTAATTAATTAAAACATCCATTTTTTATTAATAAATTAAATTATTCTTTAACTTGAATTTTACTTAATGAAACCCCAACTCCTCATTTAAACACCTCATTTGTTACACCTCCTTAATAAACCCTTACTACCCATTTAACACCATATTATTAAATTCTCTTTAACTAAATTTTATTAAATAAAATCTATAACTCAACATTATATAATTAGAAACTCTCAACATAATTTAATTAAATTAATTCCCCCATTCAACACCAATTAATTAAATTCCATACAGTGCAATTTAGTTAAATGAATTCTCTATTGTCTATCTCACCCTTATTTAAATATATTATCTCATCTTTAATTTAATTATATAAAAACCTAATTTAAATTTATTTAATTAAATTCCATTAACTAAATTTAATTAAATAAGTTATCGAACTAATAATCATATAATTAAATTATATCAGATTTAATTTAATTAAAAAGAACCATTTTAATTTATTTAATTGAATTCTTTTCAAATGAATTTAATTAAATAAATTCTCCAATTCATCATTATTTAATAAAATTAATTCTTTTCATCTCAATTTAATTAAATAATTTCTCCATCTAAATTTAATTTAATTAAATTCAATCAACTGTATTTTAATTACATAAAACCCTCAACAACTCATTTAATTAAATTCATTTCAACCATGAATTTAATTAAAATTATTTTACCAAAAACTCAAAACTGGGTAAGCCGGATGGTTTAACTCACATAGTGTGACAAAATGCGTGTAGAAAATGTTTTTTCTACCGAATACCTGGAGTATCCTATATGGATGACCCTCACAGTTTGAAAAACCATGTGCAGCCCTTGTGAACTCATCTACCTCGCCATTTTAAAAATGAGTTTCCTGGTTTGTTGCTTCTGAAATCCATCAAGCCACCCGGGAAAATCCAAGATCCTCTAGTAAAGCCTGATATCAACCCTTAAAATGATCCAAAATTATAAAACTTCATCCCAAATAATGGTTTTTAAACTGACCAAATCATTAAACAAAAAGTTCAAAAAAATCATATTTTAAACCCAGTTCGAAAACACAGGACTTACCAATATACCCACAGAAAAAACATGTCGTCCCCGAGAATCCATCATAATCTACTACAACACCGGCCAACCCACCAAGGTAAAAAAAATACCTTAATCCCAAAATTCCTCCCAGGTAGTGGGATGAACTTACTGTAACACCTCAAACACTATACTCCAGAGATAACTTAAGGATGTATTTAACGGTTGACCAAGCCCAAGGCATGTATGACATGCTGATGTAAGCATTCCCCAATTATTATCCCCATATCAAAAGTCAAGATACAACGAAAACCCCACAAAACAAGGGTTTCGTTCTATAAAACCCAAAAGTACTACTAAGGATAATGGTACTCAAATAATACATGCATAAAAAGATTACATCAGAAACAAGGCATCTCATGTTATAATGGTTCTACCTACTACGAGTTCATCCCTTATGAATCATAGGCGTCGACACTATCTCCTTGTCACACAAACAAGACTCACTAGGATTAGAAGGCCCTTTTTCATGTTTATCCATTTCATTAATTCATTTCAACCTCTAAACATTTGATTTTTTTTAACAACTCACAAGTACTATTCCACAACATAGAACTTAGTTTTCAAACAATGCTCGTTGACTAGAAAATTCAAGCTATAACAAAATAACGCTTAAAAATTTAACATTTAGCATCATTTTTTTAAACAGGCAATTTATCATCTAAATTTATTTTAATCAAAAGGAAACCTATGATGGCCCTATTTATTTAAAACTTCCAGTTTCTTCAAAAAGAAACCCTATAACAGTTCATTTTACAAAACTCAATAGTTTAAATCTATAACCATTTTCAATCACACTACTGTTATATAAGACTTAGTCACATTGGTAGCCATCTACCAATCGATAAAGCCCCCATACACCTTATTGGAAGAATTTGGATCCCATTTACCACAAAAAATATCTATTTAACATTTTAACTTTTGCAATCAATTTTTAGTCATTTGAATACACTAGTTACCCTTTTTCCAGTTATAAAAAGCCCATACACCTTAAAAATAAAATTGGATCACATTGTAAATGAATTCAATCAATTTTATACTCATGAATCCATCTATACATCAAAAAATCTCTAGCATGTTATCATAAGCACTAACACAACAACCTGATATTACATAGAAGCATAGAACTACATCAAAACTTTATAAAAAGGGAGGTATAATGTTATATAAACACACAATAATGTTATATATATCATCAAAACATGCTATTTAAAGGGGAACGCTAAAGAAAATCAAAACTTGGTATTCCACCCAAGGAACACAATCAAAATTAGCATGCATCCAACTAATTAATCTACATGGCCTGTGATATGCATGTCATATGGATTTTTATGTTCCAAATATGATGCATATAATGACATTTTCTTACCATATTAGGCCATGGAAAATTGTAAAAATTCCCAAAACTAATAATTGGTGGAAAATACATCAGTCACTCAAGGTGAAATCATATCAACTGTAACCTCAAACAACATAAACATTAATTCCCATCCCTAGAAACTTGTCCATTTCCCGTACATGGGGTGATTATTCCCAAGCAAAAAAGTAACTAAGAACTGAAAATTTCCTAGTCTTCTATACACAAACCCAAAATAGAAAGAGAAAGGAAAAAATAAAGAAAACCTTACCCTATGATTAGTCCCAAGAACAACTATTAACTGAGCATCGATATTTTTTTAGTCTCATGTCTACCAACCCAAAACAAAAAAGACAAAAGAAAAATGAAATAAAACCTGACCCTCTGATACAACATGTTTCCACTAGGACCTGGTGACCTCACAGAAACACCAATATAACATGGCTGTCAAGTCCTAGCCTGCCAAGGACCACTATTTTCCCCACAGACATGTGGTCCCTACCTTGGTCACACCTTCATGCCCCAACATGTCATTTGAATAATGATTTTACCCACATGCCAACACAAGTACTTTCCAGTGTGCTTTGTCTTTACTAACACACACCCTGGGAAACTTCAAAAATTGTCACCCATCCTGATCACTAATCCATACCAAGAATACATAAATACGGAGTTCCAATCAGGTAGGCTTTTGAAAAGTATAGTTTACCTTTTTGACATGATTCATATCATTTATTCATTTAACCCTTATAATTTTGGGGTGTTACATTAACACCACCCCACTTTAGAGAATGACATCCTCATTTTGGTCCCTATATCTCAACCTATAAATTCCACCACACTTAAGGGTGAGTTCCTCCTATGATACCACTTTGTAACGTCTCGACCCAGCTTACGCTCAAACCTGCAGTTGGATCAGTCTCCACATGACCTCAAGCATGTCTCCCAGTACGCTAGAGGCTTCCAACTAGCACTGAGGGTCTATTGATTGTTTTTGGGAAGACTATACCATCATATTTAGAGTGCACAGTAGAAATATATAATAAACTCAAATAATAGTAGAAGCAGATGTAAATCAATAATAAACAAAATAATGAAAATGGAAAATGCCAATTTATACAATGAATACATGCAATGGTAATACATATTAGAAATTAGTAAACAAAAAAAAATGATTTACAGTCCAATATAGACATAAATAAAAGGCTAAAATCCCCAAGGGAGACCTCCATGAGCATCCTGAGATCCCGCTCGGTCCTTTTCTCTAAACTCCCAAGTCTAATGAACAATCATAAAAAAATGTCAACAATTCTACAAACAAGAAGGTCAACTTTGGTACCCTAGTGCAATGGTGGCACGATTAGGGTGTGAGATATAAATCTCAGTAGTCTGGGACCACCAGTCACCCATGTCTATTTATAAAATGCATTATAAAAAATTTTGTGCTGGTATAACAAGGCAATAACAGAACTGAATAAATAACCAACAAACCATCCTTGTTCTAAAGGTACACCTGATGGTGGTAATTGTTTTATATCATTTATAGAAGATGAGTCTACAGAAGAATGATACAATCATATTTATCAAGCATAAATACCATTCAAAACATAACCAATTATTCTCTATTTGGTCATTTATTACCTCTAAGGTTCCAATGATTTCCAGTACCCATATACTAAATTCATCTCATTTCAGAATTCTAATCATTATCAACCTTTCCTTATTTAATAACATTTAACTCAGGTTTGATCCACATATCACTTTCATTTCATAATTAATTATTTTAAATCTTTTGGAATTTGAATTCCATGTGAAACACCCTAATTCTCATTTGGTGTAGAACACCATGTCTAACACCCTAATTATCATCCTATGTAGAGAACCATATCTAACACCTTACATCTAAGTGCATAAATAACTATTTTGAAGGAACACTAAGTCCAAGTCCCAAATTCTACATTTGTTTAGGATGTCATGTCTAGAACCTAATTCTAACTCATTAATTAATTCACACATAAATTAATCCAAGACCAATGATTAATTCCTCATGAATTGTCCACATTCATTCCCTTACTAATCCAACAATTAGTGAAGCGTCTAAAAACCATTAGTTAACCCCACAATTAACTAAGTGCATAATTCCATAAATTAATTCATCAATTAATTAATCTATTAATACACTCTAATTCCATAATTGGTTCCCCACAATTAATTATGCATAAAATTACCATAAAAGGAAATAATTAATACACTATTAATTATCTCAAATTATCCAAAGCAAAAAATAAAAAATAATCCACCGATAAATTATCTATATTTATCAAAAGAAACATATCACAATTAATCCACCAATTAATTTCATCAATTCTCCAATTGAATATCTTATAATTAATCCTCCAATTAATTATCTATATTCCAATCTCAAAAAAACATAATTAATTTAAAAATTAATTATCTCAAATTATCTTTCTCAAAAATCTTAATTAATCTCCTGATTATTTATATATATTTCAATCTATATTCACGTGATTAATCCACCAATAATTATCATAACTTATCCAATTAAAATCTCATAATTAATTCCTTGATTAGTTATCTCTACTTATCCACCCAACATTCATAATTACCACTTATCCCAAGTGTTTTAATATGTAAAGGGTGGAAATAGGAAATCACATAACTACAAGAAAAACGAACATATAAATCTAAACATTATGTTTTTATCTTGATAGAATAACACCTCCATTGGAGGGGTTTTATTACAGAAACATGATTTTGTATTCTAATAAATAATTTTCTATAAACAAAACCATTCATTCTTCATTTGAAATTAAATTCATCGTCATTAGATATTTAAAAACTATTGTGTTTTATTAATTAACAAATATTTAGGACCCTACATCAAGGAATTGGCCAAGACAATGCTTTCTAACAAAAAATGCCATCTTATCACGTACATGAACCTCAACAACAGAGTGAGAACACTCGGAATTTGTCACATCACCCTAAAAAGTTAATTAAAACCCATAATTAGTGTGGCGAGGAACAACACACCTTTAATTAATTAACCATAACCCAAAATAAACAATAAGAACCAAATTCAAGGGGTGTTAATCCTTACCTGAAAATGACATCGGTGAACCAAATCGAGCCGAACTGCCACACCTTCAGCAACAGTTCTCGAAATACGGCCCAACGAGTCCCGAGACATTCTCCGCACCACCTAGAATTAAAGGAAATAAATGAAATAAAATTAATCTTATACATGTGGCTGTCGTCCAAACGGATACCAGGAAAAGGAGAGTTGAGATGACCAATATAAAGAATGAAACATGAAGAGAAGGAATTACCTCGATGAGAGGAAGAACTTTCTTGAAGAGACTAGGAGAAACCGATGTGTGGAGAGGGATCCAGGTGAAATGTGTGGTGCGCCACCCATGGGAGATCCAAGAGGGGGAGGGGTCATGCCTCACCTGTGTTGTGCACCTATCCCTATTTTGTCCTCTAAAAATAAATTAAATTCATTATTTTAATATTAGAATCAGTATAATAATAATAACCATTATCTTATTATTATTACCAATTACTATCACACATATTTGATAAACCCAAACTCCCCAATTATATATCATTCAATGAAATTCTTCTCTAATGAATTTAATTAAAAAAAATTCCAATAGATCAATATTTAATTTAATTATCTCTACCCAATTTAATTAAATAAAACCCCCATTTTTCATTAAATAATTAAATTCATCTAAACATTGATTTTAACTAGATAAAAACACATCTCCATATCTAACACATCATTTAATTAAATTCCTTTCCAACCGAATTTAATTAAATAATTTTTTCAAATAATTATTAATTAATTAAATTTTATCAACATAATTTAATTAGAGAAACCCATGACACATTATTACACATTATTTAATTGAATTCATTCTAACTGAATTTAGTTAAATGAATTCACCACTTCATGTTATTTAATTAAATTCTCTCAACACAATTTAATTAAATAAAAAATACCAACTCATCAATATTACTAAATTTAATCCTATTAAACTCAATTTACTTAAATAATAACCCCTATTTTGCAATAAATAATTAAATTCTTATTAACCTTAAATTTAATTGAATAAAAAAACCATTTTTTATTAATTAAATAAATTCTAATTTACCTTGAATTTAATTAAATAAAACCCCAACTCCTCATTTAAAAATATCATTTATTACACCTATTTAACAAACCCCAAAACCACATTTAACTCAATTTAATTATATTCACTTCAATTGAATTTAATTAAATAAAATATATAACTCAACATCATTTAATTAAAAACTGTCAATATAATTTAATTAAATTAATTACTCCATTCGACTAAATTTAATTAAATTTTATCCAATACAATTTTATTAAATTAATTCTCCATTCTCCATCTCTACCTTATTTAATTTAATTCTCTCAACTTTAATTTAATTAAATAAAACCCTATTTAACGTTATATAATTAAATTCTTTTCAACTAAATTTAATTTAATAAATTCTCCAATTCATCATCATTTAATTAAATTATATTAGATTTAATTTAATTAAATAAAACCCACATTTCACATTATTTTAAATTGAATTGAATTAAATAAATTCTCCAATTCATCATCATTTTAAAGAATTATTTCTTTTCTTCCCAATTTAATTAAATAAATTCTCCATCTCAATGTCATTTAATTAAATTCTCTCAACTTTAATTTAATTAAATAATATCCCAACATCCCTTTTAATTAAAAAAATTCCAACCATGAATTTAATTAATATAATTTAACCCGAAACACAAAACTGGGTAATCCCCATGATTTAACTCGCACGGTTTGATAGAACATCCACATACTATATTCTCGCTATCAAATACCTAGAGTAGCTTCCATGGATGACCTGTACGGGTTGACTAACTATGCGCAACCTATGTGAACACCTCTGCCTTGCATTTTTAAAACTTAGTTTCTGATTCAGGTGCTCCTGAAACCCATAGACCGTCCTGAGAAAATCCTAGATAATTTACTCAATATTAATAAAAATACTTAAAACTAACCCAAATCATGAAACTTCACCCTAAAGCATGGTTTTAAAATTGACCCAATCATTAAAAAAGTTCAAAAATCATATTTTAAACCCATCTAAAAAATAAAGGACTTTACCTAAACCAAGTAATAAAAATGGAGAATCAATAAGCTATATAGGTAATATAAGTAAAGATATATGTATATGTATAAATATATATATAATATAAAAGATTTAAATGTGAAAATGGGTGATATAATGTGAGGTAGAGGGGGAAATAACCCATATAAAAAGTGGGTTTTTCAGCAGATCTCATAATATGAGTCCTAATTGTAATTGCTCGTGCAACCGTCTTCTTGAATAATAAAATAAAATATATTAATTATTTTGTATAAATTATTTTTCATATATATTTAATATAATAACCCATATCATTTATCAACCTAAATTACTAATTTATTATATAAATACACCCATATAAAAATCCTAAAAGATCAAAAGGCTTATAATATTTTGTTAATTATATACATAAAAAACATGGAATATGGATACAATATTCATAATTGAAAATCCTGTAACTTTCCATTTAATATCGTTGTTCTTCTAAAACAATATAGAATAACTTTGGGACATACATTAGAAATGGTTGATCAATAAATCCAAGTAAGGGAAAAATCAAATCATAACATGGTGAATGTAATATATGATAGTAAAAAAGAATATCATGGTGACATAAAAGGGATTAAAATCATAAACATGAATATTGATTCTTGGAATTAAATGTTAACATCAATAAAACATAAGAATGTGGAAACAATATGAAACATGACATCATAAGCATATGTCATGTATAAACATCAAAATATAATAACATTGTGTGATTAGGGGGACCAATAATGCTTCATAAATATTATGTAATGTAACACCCCATGGTTTTGGAAATAAATATAGAATTCAATTTTTCCTTCTCTATGTTTTGAATTTCAAGAAATATTCATATAGAGTTGTGTTCAGTAAGTCATTTGGATTCCGATAGAAAAAAATTGATTTTTGGTGAATAGTAACATACCCTTATGAATAGTAATATGAATTGTAATATGACCCTTTAATAGTAAATAATGATATTATTTTATTTTCTTAAGGAAATATAATAATGGGATATTAATTAATTTTTCAATTTCACATAAAACTAACTGCACTTTAAGGTTGTTATTTTTCAAATTAACTATGACCTTATTTAAAAATTAAATTAATAATATTTAGAAAATTATTTTGGAAAAATGGATTTCACTTTTTAATTCTACATGTCTAAAAATGGTATGGGCGAATTTTTCGGGTTTTTCTGAAATTCTTGAATTTTTGATGAATAGTGAAATACGGTAAAATACTTTATATTCAATTTATTAGGTAAATACAATATTGATGACATCATAAGTCATGTAAGGCCACTTGATTCAAACTCACATGATCTTATTACTATTAGGGGTCACATGAAACAATACTATTGGTTTCCTTGATGGAAATAATAAAATAATGAAATTAAATATTCAAAATTTACCACTCTCCTCCACCAAAAAACCCTCCACCACTACCTCTTCTATTCACTTCTCTAAGCCTTGATTATCCTCAAAGTTCTTCCAAATTACCCTTCCATAGTAACTCCCCATGACTAAGAAGCTCTTAGTCTTTCCAAAAGACCAAAACCCCTTCCCTTAAAGAGTTTCTCAAAGAGGTTATTTCAAGAGGTAAAGCACCCTTCTTTCTCATTTGGTTTTATTTCAATTTATCTACTTTTGTTATCCCCTCCTCACCTCATTTGTCCAAATGACCATGATAACTCTAGTAACATATTTATAATGAATTTATATCTTGTGAATGTAATAACCATCATAAATATTCTCACACCCTCATTTTTATTTTTATAAACGAAATCGACGTCCATGAGGTTCCGATTTATAACCTTCGTGGACGATGAAGTTTTGTTCTACAATTTATTCTTCATTACTTGTCATGAAACCATATTCGTGGTTGAAACAGACTATAATATATATTTTATAATCTAATTAATATTCAAGAACCAGAATATGTACATATAATTACATTATATGACAAAACTAGGTCATAATATTCCAAATACCCCCGAATAATCGAAGTGGCTGTCATCTAATGATTCATCCTCATTCCATGGATAGTTGCACGTTTTAAAAGGAACTTTGAAAATTGTTTAAAAAATACAAGCTCAATTCAAGGGAATTTCTAAAATTCTTACTTATTTTCAAGGGCACTATATAATCTGTTTTTGGAAACCATTATCTTTATAAAATCACTCATTTTATTATGAAAATACTTTCTTACTTCACTTATGGTTTTTTACAAATAGTTTTCCAAAAGAAATATTATTTTCAAAATAAAAGAGTATTTATCTCTAGAATTGAATAATGATTTTATAAGAGTGTTTTCATCTAATTCAACACTCTTGTTGATTCCATGGTATTATAGGGTTTAATCATTTATGAAGTCATCTACAATATTTGATTTAATGGTTATGACTAAATCTATTGTGGATGATCTATCCTAAAACTATTCACTATATTATTCCGAATGGTTTGTGTTTTATGTTTGATGATTAGGGAAAGATAGTTACATTTCATATGATAGTTTCAATATGAATGTATTTGTTGTATATGTTTATCCCTGCTTATATGACGAATGCATTGGACTTAATATGTGACGGGTGGGGCCCGCTATAGCCCCTCGATGCATCTGTCGGTCTCATGAGACAACTAGATGTGGAATTGGCCGAGGCCTTTCCCAATGTGATATGAATTTTGGTCGAGGCCTTAATTACTGGACGTCTTGGCCAAGGCCATGAAAAAATGTTTCAGAAATTACGACAAATGCACTTCCCTCATTATGAAGCTATTAGATGAAATTTCATGTGGTTATTTCACTAGTAGAATACCCATGATTATGTTTTATTATGGCATTATTTACTCTACTCGTATTCCTGCCATAATGTGTTCGAGTTTATTATTAAAGGCACGTGTTTTCAATTATTCACTATGTCTAATGTTTATATTATCTTCCACTATATTTCTTACTCTCACTGAGCATTTGAGATAACCCCGTTCTTATGTTTCATTTTATCAGGTCATGAAAAAGTAATTTATGAATGACTTCCAATCATAATCTAGGAGACAAGATGTTTCTAGTCGAATAAATTAGTGTTGTTTTTTCCTTTCCATATGTAAAGTTGAACATATGTATGTATCTTGTTTACAATAAAACTAAATTACTTGGTCCTTAGGGATTCACATTCCTTATATGTATGCCAATGTAATCAAATAAGGCACCGACTCCGGGCAACTGGGGTCGGGTCCTTACAGTTGGTATCAGAAGAAGTTTAGTAGAATTGTTGGAAAGTAGATTTAAAAAACGTAGAATTAGGGAAGAGTCCCTAAGTTAGTCATTGAGGATATACATACAATAATGTCCTGGTATTTTGGTAAGGAATAGAATATGTGGATCTTTCAAGCAATACATCCCTGTCTAGATACGAGCAGATAGAGGTGGATCTTGAATAGATGTATCTAGGAGTAAAACCCGAATACACCGCTTTGAGCTTGACTCAAACGAGAACTGGTGCACGACAACATGCCTTGCTAAACTCTTGGTTACAACACTTCAAGGTTATATGCTTAGGATAATTCACATTTTCTTTACAAGACATTATGAAGAATTAAAATGTAAAATATTCCTCAAAGAAACCATATTTGTGAATATGGGATTAACCATTTGTAGGATCTCAATTTTTCTATGTATTTTGTTAAGTTATGATTATACATTATGATTCATAACATAATTTGGTGTATGCCATTATCTAGATATGGAGCCTAGTGGATGGAATGGAAATTGCACGAATGTACGTGTCCCCTGTAGGGATTTTCCTTCAACCCAATAAAATGTTGTTAGATCTAGTGTTGTGAATGGTGCTTAGAAACTCATAACTATACTAGGACAACTTACTCAGGTTATGAATAATAACCATACCCGTATGGAGCATCAGGATCCACCACGTGGAGGAGCCATGCTAGATCGCTTTATGAAAAAATAACCTCCATCATTCAATGAGACTACAAACCATTTTGTTGTAGAGCAGTGAATATGTTCCCTTGAAAAGATATTTCTCTCTTTGGGATGTAATGAAAGAGAGAATGTTTTCATGGAAATATATCATCTATTGGGAGATGCGGATCAGTGGTGGTCATTAATCCAAAACACAAAGGATGAGGAAGAGATATAAGAGATGTAATTGAGGAATTTTAAGGAAATATTATTAGAAAAATATTTTCCTGGTGAGAAGCGAGATATATTTAGAGACAATTATTGAATCTGAGGAAGAAGGAAGATGATAATGTATCAAGGTATGAAGCTAACTTCACAAGATTAACAAGACATGCTATAGACTACATACGAAATCCAAGGAATAAAATTGATTGATTTTTTGATGGCCTAAAGCCATTCCTCTAGCAGGCACTGGTCTCCCAAATTTTTTCATCATATGAGGATATACTTTCATGTGCCATCAAGACAGAAAAATAATTCTCTATGTCTTATGACTTTAAGGGAAATCAAGAAAGGAATAGGGCTACTGAAAACACTGGGGAAGGAAATAAGGAAACGAGGAAGAAGGGAAGAGATGAATTTCCACCATGTGACAATTGTGGAAAGAAACACCCTGGTGCATGATTAAAAGGAAAATGAGTATGCTAAAAATGTGGTTAGAAAGGCCATCTTGTTGGTGATTTCAAATGGAAGAAGCAAGGCAATGATGTTCAATGATATAGTTGTCCAGAGATGGGACACTATGCTAATGATTTTCCAAAACATCAAGGAAATATGCAACAGAAAAGGACAAAGGATCATGGAAAAGCTTATGCAATCACAAATACATAGGTTGAAGTTTCTAATGACCTGGTGGCTGGTACTTTAATTGTTTACTCAAGCTTAGATAATTATTTATTTGATTCTGGATCATCACATTGTTTCATATCTTCCTAGTTTGTTAAGAAAATTAGATATTTTCAATTTGATTTAACAAAGGATTTGTTAGTTAATACTCTTAAGGTAAGTATCATTACTCAAAAGTTCTATGAATTAGTTCCCATTTGAGTATATAAATTTTCTTTATCGTCAAATCTCATCATAATACCCATGATTGAATTTGATATAATCCTTGGTATGGATTGGATTTTTAACCATGATGTAAAAATTTATTGTAAGAAGAAGGAGGTTACAATTTTTGATGACAATGATAAAGAACACCTTATCTTTAGAGAAGAATCATCACCACCTGATTCTTATCTAGATCCACCCCCAATAGATCAACTAAATTCAATTATTGGGGAGTAAGAGAATGAAATAACTGTGGGTGAGGAAATGAATGTTCTAATAGAATATGTACATGTTGTGAGAGAATATGTTGATGTGCTTCTAGAAGATTTACCTAGACATCCTCCAGAATGAGAAATTGAGTTTTCCATAGATTTAATTCCTACTTCAAGGCCCATATCAAAGACCCCTTATAGAATGGACACTGTGGAATTAGTGTAACTAAAGAAACAACTAGAGGAATTGAGTAATAAGGGATTTATATGCCCTAGTGTTTCTCCATAGAGAGCCCCTGTCCATTTTGTAATGATTAAACATCGATCTATGAGATTATGTATCAGCTACAGGGAGATAAATGCTATAAAAATAAAGAACAAGTATCCCATACCTCGCATTGTTGATTCATTTGACCAACTGCATGAAGATCAATACTTTTCGAAGATTGATCTTCGATCCAGATATCATCAGTTGCATGTGAGGAAAGATGATATTCCAAAGACATAATTTCGGACCAGGTATGGGCATTACGAGTTTACAGTAATGCCTTTTGAATTGACTAATTCACCCTCTGTCTTCATGGATCTAATGAATAGAGTTTTCAAGTAATATCAAAATGATTTTGTTGTTGTGTTTATTGTTGATTTCTTGGTATACTCCAAAAGCTATGATGATCATGAAAATTACTTGCGCATTATCCTAAATACTCTTAGAAGATATGAATTATATGGGAAGTTTAGCAAGTGTGAATTCTGGCTTCATTAGATTTCTTTTCTGAGCCATATTGTCTTTAAGGATAGAATCCTAGTTGATACTGCGAAGACAAAAGAAATTAAAGACTGGCCCACGCAACTAACATAACTGAGGTATGCAGTTTCATTAGCTTAGCAGGTTATTATCAGAATTTCATACAAAATTTCACCAGACTGGCTAACCTGCTAATGAAGCTCACATGTAAAGGGGTTAAATTTGTTTGGAAAAAAGATTTTGAGGAATGTTTCGAAGAACTGAAGAGAATATTAGTCAATGCTCCTATATTGACTCGACCATCGGGGAACGACGGGTTTGTAATTTATAGTGATGCTTCAAAGAAAGGACATGGTTGTGTCCTTATGAAAAATGATAGGGTTATTTCTTATGCATCACGATAGCTAAATATTCATGAACAAAACTATCCTACTCGTGATCTTGAGTTAGTTGCTGTAATATTTTCTTTGAAGATATGGAGACATTATCTATATGATGAAAAATGTGAGATTTATACTGATCACAAGAGTCTGAAGTATATTTTACCACAGAAATAACTCAACGTGAGGCAAAAGATATAGATTAAACTATAAAAGTATTATGATTACATGATACACTACCACCCGGGGAAGGAAAATAAGGTGGCAGATGCCGTGAGAAGAAATGATCATGGAGTTTTGAACAAAATGAGAGTTGAAAGAGATCTTATTTTCATGGATCTAGTAAAGATGGAAATGGGAATAACCATGGAATATGAAACATCAATGCTTTTTCAAATGGTTTCCAAACCATATTTACTAGAAAGGATAAAAAGTTCCCAGGCTGATGATGCGGACTTTCAATAGAAGATTAAAGCTGTGAATGATTGGAGATTGAGTGACTTCGTATATAAAGATGTAATATTGAAATTTGGGAAGAGACTTTATGTTCCTGATATATCTGATCTAAAAAGGGAATTGTTGGATGATTCTCATAGTTCTAATTTCTCTGTACACCCTTGTAGCACTAAGATGTATAGATATTTGAAGGAACATTTTTGGTGGGACAACATGAAGAGGGAGATTTCTGATTTTGTGTCAAGATGTATGGTTTGTCAACAAGTGAAAGCTGGAAGGAAACCACCTGGAATATTTTTACAACCTCTTCCCATACCTGAGAGGAAATGGAATAATATCATGATGGACTTTGTCATTGGACTACCAAAGACTCCTAGAAGGAACGATGCAATATGGGTCATTGTTGATCGTCTTACAAATTCAACACATTTTCTTTCTATAATAGAAGATATATCACTTGAACGTATATCAAGAATATATATTAATGAATTTGTGAGACTTCATGGAGTACCCCTATTGATTGTTTCTGATCGTGATCCATGTTTTACATCAAGATTCTGGAAAAGTCTTCAGAAGGATCTAGATGATGATCTTTATTTAAGCACTGCCTGACACCCACAAACTGATGGACAATCATAACAGACTATTAAAACATTAGAAGACATGTTGAGGTCTTGTTCACTTGATTTTCAAATCATGTGGGATTAGTATTGACCTCTTGTAGAATTTTCCTACAACAATAGATTCCATTCAAGTATACATATGGCACCCTTTGAAGCATTATATGGGAGGCGATGTTGTACACCAACTTGATACGATGATGTTAGAGAAAGAAATCTCGTATACCGAGATCTTGTTGAAGAAACAATGTAAAAGGTGAAGATTATCTAGAACCATATCAAAATAGCTCAAATTAGGCAAAAGAGCTATGCTGATAACCAAAAGAAGGATTAGGAATTTCAAGAAGGTGATCATGTTTTCTTAAATGTATCTCCATGGACTTGTATTATAAGATTCCGTAAAAGGGAAAATTAATACCCAGGTACATCATAACTTTTGAAATTTTGGACCGAATTGGAGCTGTAGCTTACCGTTTGGCAATTCCGCCAAGTCTCTCCAATGTTCATAATGTGTTCCATTTGTCAATGTTAAGAAAGTACATACTAGACCCAACACATTTACTAACTTTTGAAGAATTATAACTTGATGCCGATATGTCTTACTGTGAAGAGCCTATCAAGATTCTTGATAATAGAGAAAAAGTATTGAGAAATCAGACGACTCGTCTGGTGATGGTTCTATGGAGGAACCATAAGATGGAGGAAGCAACATTGGAGCCTGAGGAGCTTTTGTTAAAGACATACCAAAATAATTTTAGGTAATACACTGTGAATTTCAAGGATGGATGTTTTGTAAGGAGGGGAGAATGTAACACCCCATGGTATTGAAAATAAATATAGAATGAAATTTTGACTCTTCTATGTTTTCAATTTCAAGAAATGATCATCTAGAGTTGTGTTCAGTAAGTCATTTGGAGTCTGATAGAACAAACTTGATTTTTTCTGAATAGTAACATACCCTTATTAATAGTAATATGAATAGTAATATGACCCTTGAATAGTAAATAATGATATTTTTTTTCTTAAGGCAATATGATCATTGGATCTTAATTAATTTTTTAATGTCACATAAAACAAACTGCACTTCAAGATTGTTATTTTTCGAATTAACTATGACCTTATTCAAAAATTAAATTAATAATATTTAGAAAATTATTTTTGAAAAATGGATTTCAATTTTTAATTCTACACATCAAAAAATGGTAGGTGTGATCTTTTGGTATTTTTCTGAAATTCTTGAATTACTGATGAATAGTGAAATACGGTAAAATACCGTATATTCAATTTATCAGTTAAATACACTATTTATGACATAATATTTGATTTAAGGCCACTGGATTCGAACTAAAATGATTTTATTACTATTAGGGTCACATGAAACAATACTATTAGTTGTCTTGATGGAAATAAAAAAACAAAGAAATTAAATATTCAAAATTTACCCCTATCCTCCACTATAAAAAACCCCCACCACTACCTCTTCTATTCACATATCTAAGCCTTGAATCTCCACAATGTTCTGATCAATTACCCTTCCCTAGTTACTCCCCATGACCAGGATGCTCTTAGTCTTTCCAAAAGACTAAAACCCGTTCCCTTAAGGAGTTTCTTAGGGAGGTTATTTCAAGAGGTAAAACACCATTCTTTCTCATTTGGTTTTATTTCAATTTATATACTTTTGTTAACCTCTCCACAACTAATCTTTCGAAATGACCATGATAACTCCAGTAACATATATATACAGGATTTATATCATGTGAATTGAAGAACCATCATAAAAATTCTCACTCCCTCCCTTTTATTTTTAAAAACGAAATCTACATCCATGAGGTTCCGATTTATAACCTTCGAGGACGACGAAGTTTGGTTCTTCAATTTCTTCTCCATTACTGGTCATGAAACCATATTCATGGTTGAACTAGACTATAATATATGTTTTATAATCTAATTAATATTCAAGAACCAGAATATGTACATATAATTACGTTATATGACAAAACTAGTTCATAGTATTCCAAATACCCCCAAATAATCGAAGTGGTTGTCATCTAATGACTCATCCTCATTCCATGAAACAGAATAATATAAATTACAATTATAAATTATTTATGTTCATTAATAACATATAATTCCAATCCTTGATATTTATAACCATTCCACATGAACTTCATTACTTAAAAACAAGTGAACCGAATATGAAAATAAAGGAAATGAACACTCCATAACGACAAAATTCAATACAATAACTGATCAATAAAGACATAAATGAACTAACCACAATTTTGGTAAACTAAATATATGTATAATAGGTTCTGAAATAAGTTATTAACAAGTTTAATTTCATATTCCAGGAGCTTATGTACAAGAACAAAACACGTTTGGAATTAAGGTAAGGGTTTTTCAACCCAAACTTCCATTTTCATTCAGGTTACATTCATTTTCTAAATACCTCAATGAATTATTATGTATTGTTATGTTCTCCTCATATATTCTATGTGATTATTATATATATGGTTAAAAACCAGAACCTTTCCTTATTTTATGGATATGTACACATTTTAAAAGTAACTTTCAAAATTATTTAAAAAATACCAGCCCGATTCAAGAGAATTTCTCAAATTCTTATTTCTTTTCAAGGGAACTATATAATCTGTTTTTGAAAACCATTACCTTTATAAAATCACTCATTTTATTATGAAAATAATTTCTTACTTCACTTATTGTTTTTTACAAATACTTTTCCAAAAGAACTCTTCTTTATAAAATAAAAGAGTATTTATCTCCAGAATTGCTTAATGATTTTATAAGAGTGTTTTCATCTAATTAAACACTATTTTTGATTCCAAGGTATTATTGGGTTTAATCAATTATGAAGTAATATACCATATTTTATTTAATGGTTATGACTAACTCTATTGTGGATGATCTATCATAAAACCATTCACCATATTATTCCAAATCGTTAGTGTATTATGTTTGATGATTGGGGAAAGATAGTTACATTTCATATGATAGTTTCAATATGAATGTATTTGTTGTTTATGTTTATCCCCTCTCATATAAGGAATTAATTGGACTGAATATGTGATGGGTGGGGCGTTCTATAGCACCTCTATTCATCATTAGGTTTCATGAGACAACTAGATGTGGAATTGGTCGAGGCCTTTCCCAATGTGATATAGATTATGGTCGAGGCCTTAATCACTAGAAGTGTAGGAGGAGGACATGAAAAAATGTTTCAGAATGTACGACATATAAACTTCCCGCATTGTGAAGATATTAGTTTAAAGTTCATGTGATTATTCGACTAGTAAAATACCCAAGATTATGTGTCACGAACCAACCTGGGTCGACCCTGAACCGGTCACCCGAGCCGGTCCGCGACATGGCCCGAGAGGCGTTCCCGATCCTCCCGGGCTGGCGACAAGCGCCAGGGCATCATTTAGAGACTGTGGGAACGATTTTGCCCAATATAAATAAATAAGAATGCAAAGATAAAACAGAGCAGCTCAGAAAAAGGTAAACTAAACAAAGTGACTAAACAGAAACAAACAGGAAACAAACTAACCAAACACGACGTGCGAACAAACTCCGTGCGACCTCGCGGGTCGCTCTCCGACTCAACGATCAAGCGTCGCCCTAGGCGAGCGCACTCAAGCTATATCCTGCACAAACACTAAAAACAGAAAACAACTATAGGCATAAGTATTAAAACTCAGTAGGCTAGCCCGATATCTATTCCCAATGCACTACCTTTAAAATAAAAGAAACATCATTTCAAGTTTGAAATACAATCTATAAAAGTATGTTTTTAATAATATTCTACTCAAAAACAATGTACGAACCATTGCCCTTAGCCATTTTCCAAATTCGTGTTCATTTCATTAGTGCCAATGACATTTCAGGAAAAGGGGAAAGTGATGTTTAAATTTTCAAATTTGTACAAAAGGGATTAAACACTTCCATTTGAAAACAATTTTTAGAAACCCATTAAAAGCAATTTATCAGTTTCCAAGGAAAACAATATGCCAGAATGCACAAAGTAAAACATACAGCAAGGGAAATGTAAGTATACACGTGAGCATCATAATCATTACTGCAAGCTACAAAAGCTGAATAGACATGGGTGAACCTAGGAAATCGAGAATAAACCAGAAGACACCAATACATGAGAAATCATCCTTATTGACATGTCACAATGAAATCAAAACGCACAAAACGCTCGACCATCCACTCACAGGCAGGTCGAGGGAAAATACCATAGTAATAAACCCAATATATCCACCTACTATGGGCCACTGGTCAGTACCATAACCTACCAGTGCAGCAATCGTTCTTAGAATATTCTCTCAATATGCCAGATTCCCATGTCTCAAGTGTTTAAGAAAAAGGGGGTGAGCCAACTGATGCCAACCGAGCATCCAATCAGATATATCTATATATAAAGAACAACAGGCATTCCCCGAGCCACTCCATTGGACAACCTCTTGCCTTTAACTACTCAAATACCCGAGAGCCTCTAGGCGCGGCCTCCCAAACAATCAATTTCAACCAAGGCATGAGAGTCGCCCTAAGAGGGTTTTTATCGAAACATTTTTATCGCTTTCCATAAAGTGCCAAACGGGCATTTAATACAATTCACAATCACTACCAAAACCAGTTTAAAACTATTTAAAGAACCCACAAAACACTACTTCACAGGTTGCCAATATTTTTATAAACCAAACCAAACCATTTTCTTTTCCCAAATAAACTTTAAGAGCCAACCGGGCAATTTCTCAAACGAACCAAAGTATTTGTTCACACTTCAAAAGAAATTATTTCTCATTAAACCAGAACTCTATTTTATATGCCGTGAATTATGTTTAAAAGCCAAACGGACATTCTTTCATTATTGGGTGTCCGCTCGTCAAAAGGATGTTTCATGTGTCGTGTATAAAATAAATGGCTCCTTTTGACATTAAATAACCATTTAAAAATTAACCGTCTTATATTAAAAATTAATTATCGTATATTATCTCATATTTATTACAATTAATAAAATGTTGATTTTTAACAATTAGGGTGCGCAAACAGCATGAAATAATATAACTTAAATTTTAAAAGCAGTGCAAAGGGGACCTACCTCAAGATCAAAGCGCGACGGCAAAACGACTTTGGAAGCAAGGCGCGATGGCACAACGTGTGTCCGAAGCCACGTGACAAAGTCCAACACACTACATAGTCAGTACCAAGGACTCAGACGCATCCAAAAACTCACCAGAGCATGCCAAACCAAGCATCGGAAAGAAACGCTCACCTTGAAACCAAAGCGCGGCGACGACGGAACCTCAGAAACAAAGCGCAGCGATGGCGCTCACTCGGAAACACCCTGCACGAGCCCTCAAACAATAATCATACCAAAAGAAACATAAAAAGATAACCCCCAACAAATAAAAGGCCAAAGCGAGAATAATAATAATAATAATAATAATAATAACAACAATAATAAGATTAATAATAATAATAATAACAATAATGGGAATCATAATAATAATAGTAGTAGTAGTGGTAATAATGATAAAAATTATGAAAAATAATAATAATAATAATAAAAAGGATAATAATAATAATAATAATAATAATAATAATAATAAAATTAGTATTAATAATAATTACAATTACACTAATAATAATAAAATTAATAATAATCATAATAATGATAATAAATAATAATAATAAAAATAATAATAATAAAAAAATTAATAATATTAATCATTAATAATAATAATAATAATAATATGAAAAATAATAACAGAAAAATAATAAGATGAACACTAATGATAATAGTAATAAAACAAGATAAATAAAATAAATAATAATAAAAAAAACAAAAAGAAGGAACCTGGCTGGGAGGAAAAACACGCAGCGGACAGGAGGTGGGAGAGAGAGGAGCTGGGGTGCGCGGTGGCGGACAGGGAGCGGGCTGCTGGAAGGAGCGGTCTGCCAAGGGTGTTGTCGGTCGGAGAAGGGCTAACCGAGGGTGACGGCGCCGGTGGAGATCCGGCTAGAGAAGGGGTTTCTGGCCGGAGTCACTGCAAGGGGAGGAGGGAACCAGGGGACGGCTGCTGTATGCGGGCTGCTGCAAGGGAGGGAGGAGAAGCTTCAAGGGGAAAAGGTAGCCGGCGCTGGGTCGTTGCGCAAGGGGAGGAAAAAGGGTGTGCGCAAAGGAGGCGGTGCCGGATGAAGGAGGCGCGGCTGGAGGAGACCGAGGCGGCTCGGTCGCACGCTGCAGGGTGGAGAAGAGGAAGGAGGACTGCGCTGGCTGTTGGTGGCCGGGACGACGGGGCGAGGCCGGTGACGGGGAGGCCGGGAGTTGCGGAGCGGAGCGGCAACGGAAGGTGGAAGAAGGCGCCGAGATGCAGGGGCATCACACAAGGAGTGCGCAGGAGGAGTGTAGGGGTCTGCGCATTGGGGATGGAGAGATAGCACGGGTGAGTCGGGCTGTTGGGAATTGTGGACAGGGAGAAATTTAAGCGGACAGAGGGCAGGCCGAAGGCGGTGAAGCAACTAGAAGGGGTGAGTAGGAGGGCGCTTGTTCTGCAATGCGTGAAGGGGAAGAGTCGGGCAGCGCAGAAGAAGACATGTGGCGGCCAGGGTGTTGTCTGGGGCGTCGAGCAGGCATGGGGTAGGCGGAGGCTCTGAAAGGTGGAATCTAGCGGAGGGAGTCCCGCTGTAGGGTTGGAGCGCTAGAAGGGAGAAGAGGAAGAAGGAAGGGGGGTGGGCATGCAGCGGCGGTTATGGAGGAGGGTGTGCGCCGGACCGAGCAGGAAAGGGTGGTCCGGTGGCTGTTGCGTAGCATGAGAAGAGGAGGCTGGACGCCAGGCAGCAGCGGCGGACAGAGAGGGACAGGGGCTTCCGGCAGGCTGGGTGCGGCGCCAGGAGGAGAGGAGGGTGTAGCGGCTGGCCGGGCGCTGCCGGGGTGCGGGGTGCGGACTGTGCGACGGGGAGAAGCCGGGAGGAGAGGGGAGCCGAGAACCAAGCGGGGGCGGCGGCTGCAGCGGGAGAAGTGGAGGAAGAGAAAAATAAAAGAGGGAGAGGCACTAGGGTTAGGGGAAAGGAAAAGATAAGATAAAATAAAAACAAAATAAAATAAAATAAAATAAATAAAAATAAAACAAAATCATAATAATAATAATGAAGTTGAAAGTAAAACATATTATAAAAGTTATTATACCAAACTAATAAAACATATGTAATAGAAATTTGTGCCAAACTTTAATAATAATAACAAAAGTAACCACTAATAATAAAATAAAAATAATAAATGAATTTTATCTCATCTTTAATAATATTGAAATTAATGAAATTCCACGCAAATTCATGGGCGAAGCCGCGCGGTGTCGCGCTCTATCCGCGCTCCCGACGACGTCGAACCCAAGATGCATACTTTTTTTCAAAACTCAAAACTTTCATCCGAGACTGAACGTGAACCACAACAAAAATAATTTAAATCCAAAGAAATCATAAAATAAAATAAACGCGCATGTCGGGGTGTGACAATTCTCCCCACCATAACGCTTTCCGCCCCCGGAAAGCCACAACACCAACCAGTCGATCGATCAACACCAAAGGATTTCACAGAACACGATCCAACCTCTTAACCAAGGATGTCACAACGACTACCAGCGGGACTGAACCTCATTGCCCAAAGTAAATCACCAACATAGGGAAGGCCCGAACGGGCTCCCCACCATAAGAACTCGACTAGCTTTTGATAATGATTTAAGAGAAAACCCAAAGAGAATCATGGTGGGTCTCCCCACCATAAAGAACCGCCCAACTAACGACCAAACGGGAAACCAGCTTAGACATGCACGAGACCTTACTCCAGCTAGAAAGAACACAGCAAGGAGCTTTAAACCACTTACTCACGTCCAAAAGGGATAGAAGCTCAAATGGATACTTTGCGCAACTAAAACCCTAACCCCATGGGCGGGGAGGGTGGGCCCAAGGATCAAATTACTAAAACTACGACGTACGACTACTCACGAACCATCACTTCGGGATGGACACGAACCAGGGCCGCAACTGATTTACATCAGTGGCCCACGCAAGGTCACTGATCAGCAACTTACATCCAATAGGCACAATTCCCGACGTTACATGAGAGATAAGTCCATCGCGCACTTTGCGACAAGAGAGAACTACAACGACAGAGAAACCAGAGAAACAACACCAAAACTATCTCACCACGACGATAGAAGCACGACTTTAACCGGACTCTTTAAAATTTCCCCCGGGGGGTTCCTGACTACGCGCTGGCTTCACTCCGAGTCCTTTTGGCTGGTGCTCTGATGGATGAAGCATCTCCTGCCTCGCAGTCAGGTTCTGATAATCCCAACAAGAAACATACATCTTTTGATCTGACAGATTGAAGGACAAGATTTTAAAATTAAAACACACCAGCATTGAAAGGCGAAGTTCGTCAAAAGACCCATGAAGTTCCCATACATTTCAAACCCAAAACACCACCAGTATAACTACAACGATAAAAGATCCCTTAAACTGAAAGGAAACTTACACCAAGAACTCTGAACAAAGACCCAATAACACATTACTTCTGAGAACACCCTCTGCGACGCTTTCTTGCAATGCCCCGACAAAATCGTCGCAAGTGACCCAGACGTCCACACGCCTGGCAGGGCTTCGGAGCGCTTGGGCACGATGACTTCTTGTGACCCCGCTTGCCACACTGATAACACACAACAATCTCTCGCTCCGAAGAGGTTGATAGAATATCCCGAGGCCTCTTGATTCTAGGACCTGATCCATCCACTTCCATTTGCTTGCTCATCTCCTTTCCAGAACTTTCACCAGTGCTCATAGGGATCGAAGGAGGGAGAACTACTTCGAGTACTCCTGCCATCGCAGCTTCGACATGAAAAGCTTGTCTCGCCACCTCACCAAAAGAAGTTAGGTTGGACTCTGAAACCTTCGACTGCAGATCAGGGCGGAGACCCGCCTCGAAGCGTCGAGCCTTCACGGAGTCATTTGTGGCATACTCTGAATCATAAGGTACTCGCTCCACAAAGCGATGGAAATATTCTAACACGGATCCGTCGCCCTGCTGAAGACAACACATTTACATCCCCTTCCTCACCCTATCTTCCTCAGAGAAATACTGACGAATGAACGAGGCCTTGAAAAACTCCCAAGTAATCTCTTGACGGGTCTTGTTCCGAGACACTGACTTCCACCACATCCACGGTGAACCTTCAAGCATGAAGGTCGTAAACTTGACCTTCAACGAATCGGGCAACTCAATGAGGTTAAAGTCCCTTTCAATCTTCCGCATCCACTCCTCTGCCACAGAAGTTTCTACTTGACCATAGAAGAGAGGTGGATCCAACTTCCGAAACTCAAACATAAAATCCTTAGGTTGATCAACCGCACTACAATCACTCATCGAAGCTTCAAAGGGATAACCGCTGGACAAGGAAAGGTCAAAAACTCAATCAACGCCAACTTAGCGAATGAATAAAAACCTCAAAAATCAAACACTGCATAGGTGACAAGCTCAAAATCCGAGAAAACAAGTTATCATAACATCAAAACTTTTTTTTCTTTGAAAAAATCTTTAATTTAAAACAATCTTGGTAAGTTAAACCCTCGCCATTGGTATCCCTTAGAGTCTCACTCACATGCATGTATCTGTGCCACCCAGGGCATCCATCCACCATACCAGACATTCATCCACATTTCCAACGCACCAAAATGCATGTGAGTACTCATCGGAACACCAAGGCCAAAACAAAGCAACTTCATTTTCCAAAAACAATTCATTTATACCACTCCTTTTGAAACAATCCACAAATTAAACATGTCATTTCAAACAACACTTTTTTTTTCAAAACCAACTTTTCTGATTCAAACCACTTTCAGAAATCAACGGAAACCCCAAAACAAATCAAACAGGGGACTAGTGTCAGTGGGTGACTTGACCATATGGTTGGCGGCCATATGCCAAACACGCCACTGACACAGAGAGCCTTCTTGGACCATGCCCCTAGATCCACATGGCTTTCCAGGCCATGCGGCTTAGGACTATTAGCCCAACTCCATTTGTCGTACCCCAATCGCAAAACATTACCATAAAAACCCAAACAAACAAATTAAACTGGACTTCCCATGGAAACCTGAGGATCGGTACGGGAAAGAGTTCGCGACGCTCTTCTCGTACCTACCCCTCAAGTCCCGACAATCCTACTCCATCTACCTTGACATCCCAAATAACAAAGGGCGCTCTGAAAAGTGAGGTCTGCTAAGAGCAAACCTCCTCTGATACCATTTTGTCACGAACCAACCCGGGTCGACCCTGAACAGGTCACCCGAGCCGGTCCGCGACATGGCCCGAGAGGCGTTCCCGATCCTCCCGGGCTGGCGACAAGCGCCAGGGCATCATTTAGAGACTGTGGGAACGATTTCGCCCAATATAAATAAATAAGAATGCAAAGATAAAACAGAGCATCGCAGAAAAAGGTAAACTAAACAAAGTGACTAAACAGAAACAAACAGGAAACACACTAACCAAACACGACGTGCGAACAAACTCCGTGCGACCTCGCGGGTCGCTCTATGACTCAACGATCAAGCGTCGCCCTAGGCGAGCGCACTCAAGCTATATCCTGCACAAACACTAAAAACAGAAAACAACTATAGGCGTGAGTATTAAAACTCAGTAGGCTAGCCCGATATCTATTCCCAATGCACTACCTTTAAAATAAAAGAAACATCATTTCAAGTTTGAACTACAATCTATAAAAGTATGTTTTTAATAATATTCTACTCAAAAACAAAGTACGAACCATTGCCCTTAGCCATTTTCCAAATTCGTGTTCATTTCATTAGTGCCGATGACATTTCAGGAAAAGGGGAAAGTGATGTTTAAATTTTCAAATTTGTACAAAAGGGATTAAACACTTCCATTTGAAAACAATTTTTAGAAACCCATTAAAAGCAATTTATCAGTTTCCAAGGAAAACAATATGCCAGAATGCACAAAGTAAAACATACAGCAAGGGCAATGTAAGTATACACGTGAGCATCATAATCATTACTGCAAGCTACAAAAGCTGAATAGACATGGGTGAACCTAGGAAATCGAGAATAAACCAGAAGACACCAATACATGAGAAATCATCCTTATTGACATGTCACAATGAAATCAAAACGCACAAAACGCTCGACCATCCACTCACAGGCAGGTCGAGGGCAAATCCCATAGTAATAAACCCAATATATCCACCTACTATGGGCCACTGGTCAGTACCATAACCTACCAGTGCAGCAATCGTTCTTAGAATATTCTCTCAATATGCCAGATTCCCATGTCTCAAGTGTTTAAGAAAAAGGGGGTGAGCCAACCGATGCCAACCGAGCATCCAATCAGATATATCTATATATAAAGAACAACAGGCATTCCCCGAGCCACTCCATTGGACAACCTCTTGCCTTTAACTACTCAAATACCCGGGAGCCTCTAGGCGCGGCCTCCCAAACAATCAATTTCAACCAAGGCATGAGAGTCGCCCTAAGAGGGTTTTTATCGAAACATTTTTATCGCTTTCCATAAAGTGCCAAACGGGCATTTAATACAATTCACAATCACTACCAAAACCAGTTTAAAACTATTTAAAGAACCCACAAAACACTACTTCACAGGTTGCCAATATTTTTATAAACCAAACCAAACCATTTTCTTTTCCCAAATAAACTTTAAGAGCCAACCGGGCAATTTCTCAAACGAACCAAAGTATTTGTTCACACTTCAAAAGAAATCATTTCTCATTAAACCAAAACTCTATTTTATATTCCGTGAATTATGTTTAAAATCCAAACGGACATTCTTTCATTATTGGGTGTCCGCTCGTCAAAAGGATGTTTCATGTGTCGTGTATAAAATAAACGGCTCCTTTTGACATTAAATAACCATTTAAAAATTAACCGTCTTATATTAAAAATTAATTATCGTATATTATCTCATATTTATTACAATTAATAAAATGTTGATTTTTAACAATTAGGGTGCGCAAACAGCATGAAATAATATAACTTAAATTTTAAAAGCAGTGCAAAGGGGACCTACCTCAAGATCAAAGCGCGACGGCAAAACGACTTTGGAAGCAAGGCGCGATGGCACAACGTGTGTCCGAAGCCACGTGACAAAGTCCAACACACTACATAGTCAGTACCAAGGACTCAGACGCATCCAAAAACTCACCAGAGCATGCCAAACCAAGCGTCGGAAAGAAACGCTCACCTTGAAACCAAAGCGCGGCGACGACGGAACCTCAGAAACAAAGCGCAGCGATGGCGCTCACTCGGAAACACCCTGCGCGGGCCCTCAAACAATAATCATACCAAAAGAAACATAAAAAGATAACCCCCAACAAATAAAAGGCCAAAGCGAGAATAATAATAATAATAATAATAATAATAACAACAATAATAAGATTAATAATAATAATAATAACAATAATGGGAATCATAATAATAATAGTAGTAGTAGTGGTAATAATGATAAAAATTATGAAAAATAATAATAATAATAATAAAAAGGATAATAATAATAATAATAATAATAATAATAATAAAATTAGTATTAATAATAATTACAATTACACTAATAATAATAAAATTAATAATAATAATAATAATGATAATAAATAATAATAATAAAAATAAAAATAATAATAAAATTAATAATATTAATCATTAATAATAATAATAATAATAATATGAAAAATAATAACAGCAAAATAATAAGATGAACACTAATGATAATAGTAATAAAACAAGATAAATAAAATAAATAATAATAAAAAAAAACAAAAAGAAGGAACCTGGATGGGAGGAAAAACACGCAGCGGACAGGAGGTGGGAGAGAGAGGAGCTGGGGTGCGCGGTGGCGGACAGGGAGCGGGCTGCTGGAAGGAGCGGTCTGCCAAGGGTGCTGTCGGTCGGAGAAGGGCTAACCGAGGGTGACGGCGCCGGTGGAGATCCGGCTGGAGAAGGGGTTTCTGGCCGGAGTCACTGCAAGGGGAGGAGGGAACCGGGGGACGGCTGCTGTATGCGGGCTGCTGCAAGGGAGGGAGGAGAAGCTTCAAGGGGAAAAGGAAGCCGGCGCTGGGTCGTTGCGCAAGGGGAGGAAGGAGGGTGTGCGCAAAGGAGGCGGTGCCGGATGAAGGAGGCGCGGCTAGAGGAGACCGAGGCGGCTGGGTCGCACGCTGTAGGGTGGAGAAGAGGAAGGAGGACTGCGCTGGCTGTTGGTGGCCGGGACGACGGGGCGAGGCCGGTGACGGGGAGGCCGAGAGTTGCGGAGCGGAGCGGCAACGTAAGGTGGAAGAAGGCGCCGAGATGCAGGGGCATCGCACAAGGAGTGCGCAGGAGGAGTGTAGGGGTCTGCGCATTGGGGATGGAGAGAGAGCACGGGTGAGTCGGGCTGTTGGGAATTGTGGACAGGGAGAAATTTAAGCGGACAGAGGGCAGGCCGAAGGCGGTGAAGCAACTAGAAAGGGTGAGTAGGAGGGCGCTTGTTCTGCAATGCGTGAAGGGGAAGAGTCGGGCAGCGCAGAAGAAGACATGTGGCGGCCAGGGTGTTGTCTGGGGCGTCGAGCAGGCATGGGGTAGGCGGAGGCTCTGAAAGGTGGGATCCAGCGGAGGGAGTCCCGCTGTAGGGTTGGAGCGCTAGAAGGGAGAAGAGGAAGAAGGAAGGGGGGTGGGCATGCAGCGGCGGTTATGGAGGAGGGTGTGCGCCGGACCGAGCAGGAAAGGGTGGTCCGGTGGCTGTTGCGTAGCAGGAGAAGAGGAGGCTGGACGCCAGGCAGCAGCGGCGGACAGAGAGGGACAGGGGCTTCCGGCAGGCTGGGTGCGGCGCCAGGAGGAGAGGAGGGTGTAGCGGCTGGCCGGGCGCTGCCGGGGTGCGGGGAGCGGACTGTGCGACAGGGAGAAGCCGGGAGGAGAGGGGAGCCGAGAACCAAGCGGGGGCGGCGGCTGCAGCGGGAGAAGTGGAGGAAGAGAAAAATAAAAGAGGGAGAGGCGCTAGGGTTAGGGGAAAGGAAAAGATAAGATAAAATAAAAACAAAATAAAATAAAATAAAATAAAATAAAATAAAATAAAATAAAACAAAATCATAATAATAATAATGAAGTTGAAAGTAAAACATATTATAAAAGTTATTATACCAAACTAATAAAACATATGTAATAGAAATTTGTGCCAAACTTTAATAATAATAACAAAAGTAACCACTAATAATAAAATAAAAATAATAAATGAATTTTATCTCATCTTTAATAATATTGAAATTAATGAAAGTCCACGCAAATGCATGGGCGAAGCCGCGCGGTGTCGCGCTCTATCCGCGCTCCCGACGACGTCGAACCCAAGATGCATACTTTTTATCAAAACTCAAAACTTTTATCCGAGACTGAACGTGAACCACAACAAAAATAATTTAAATCCAAAGAAATCATAAAATAAAATAAATGCTCATGTCGGGGTGTGACATTATGTTTTATTATGGCATTATTTACTCAGCTCATATTCTTTCCTTATTGTGTTCAAGTTTATTATTAAAGGCATGTGTTTTCAATTATTCAACATGTCTAGTATTTATATTATCTTCCATATGTAATTTTGAACTTATGTATGTATCAAGTTTCCAATAATACTAAAATACTTGGTCCTTCGGGATTTTTATTCCTTGTATGTTTTCCAACGTAATCAAATAAGGCACCTACTCCGGGAAACAGGGGGTTGGGTCCTTACATGTAATGTGATAAAAACTTAGATCATAGAGTGAAGAGATATATAATTTATGTCCTACCCATCACATTCATATTAAATACATTAATTTTGTCTTCTCTAATATCCTTCAACATAAGAACATAATTAATTACATTTAATCCCCTGATTATGGAGTGTTGGTTACATAAATGGATTACCCCATCAAATGATTTGTTGGTACATCTTTGTTAATTCCCTTGAGTATAAATGGGTATGGTTATAAATGAAACAAATGTTTAGAATGGAATTTCAAGTGATAATTTTGGTAGCACTACATGTCAATAAAATAGTTTGTAAAAGTGTATAATGAGGGTGAATTGTGTATTATAGTTACATGGAAATAATAACTACTATAATGGGATATGAACAAATATATTCCAATATTAAAATGTATAAATCATAAGGCATGTTTCAAAAAATGTGATTGTATAAAGAGGAGGATGAGATAACACCATTACTATGCTAGATTAGTGGCTTAGGTAAAAGGTTATAAAGAGAGAGGATAAATGATCTCTAACTATTAAAAAATCAATTTTAATAAAAATATATTTTTATAAAGTCATTGAAACATAAAAAATTATTATTAAATGGATATATATATATAAGGGTATTGAATAGAAATGTATATAGTGAAATACCTTACTTGATAGTTCTCTTCTAAAAGAGTTCGATAAGTTTCTTAATATATTTTTTAAACTATTTGAGGGATATAAATAAGGATATTGAGATAAACTTTAAGACCCATATCTTTTTATTAAATAGGAGTGGTATTTTGGGTTTGAATTTATAATAAATGAAAGGGTATTTCGTTATTAATTTTGAAATTTTTGTTTTAAACTCTATATAAAAAATTAATAAAAACCAAAATCCTTCCCATTGGTTTTATAAATGATTCTACCATTGTGGACAGGTTTTGAATATTTTATTTAGATATTAATATAAATAATTAATAAAATATCATTGGTTATGTGTAAGTGAGTCATGTTCATAGGAAATCTTTTTTACGATCCTAAAATATAATAGATTTTTTGGAGGACTCATTAATGGTTTATAAAATTGTAAAATAAAAAATCAAATATTTTACAGGATTAATATATATTTTGTATATGGTATGATTTAGGTATGTCTATAATTTATATTTTCGAAAAAAATATAAATTTAATTTAAATAATAATATAAATTATAGGATCCTCAATTTTAAAAAAAACATTTTTACTAGAAAAGACATGTTTTTATGATATTAATCACTTTCAGACCCATAAAAAATGCATATTTGAATTATTTATATAATATAATAATATTTATTAAAACTATTAGAATGTAATAAAAATATTTTAATATAATATCATTTCATTTAAAAAGTATTTAATAAATGGAGTTTTAATTAATTGAAACAACATTTTTCTAAAAAATCCAATTCTTATTTCTTCATCTCAAAATATAATTTTTATCACACTCATTATATAATAATTATTAATTTAATAATAAAAATGTATAATTAAATATATTATTTAATTAAATATAATATATTAAACTTGTAAATGGGTGGCCCATATACATAACCCCTTATTACACCAACATATTCGATAAGGTTACACTTTTTTATGGTGTTAATTTATCATGGAAGTCTTTCAAACCTGGATTGTTAGTGATCAAATAACCTTGAAATTCTACCATGAATGTCTTGTTTCATCTTTTAGATGTTTAATATCTACATGGGATTAGTCAATTGAAAATATCATTTTCTCAATCTCACTTGGAGATCTATTAAATGTGCTTTATAGGGTATGATCCTCCACTTGTTTCATTTATGTTAATTAGAATTTATAACATAAATTAAAACAAAAATCATAATTATCACTATAAAATGACTATACTATAAAAAACAATGATTAATGGTGGAACTTTTAATATGATATCTTATATTTTTAACTGGTCCAAAATATATAATAGATTAAATGTTTTATCTATAAATATATTAACAACATTGACTCATTAAAAAGGTAATTTCATTTAAAAATATTCAGGATGTTACATTCTCCCCCCATATAAACTTTCACCCATGAAATTTTTATCCTACACTAAAATTAAATAGGTAGCCTTTTTCATAACCTATTCTTGTTCCCAGGTTTCTTACTCAAGCATGTTGTTTAGCTGTAATAGTTAAACCAGGAGAGTTTTCTTATTCTTTAAAACATGGTTAGTATGATCTAGGATATTCAATATTTGTTCCTCATATGAAATATAATTCTCTAATAGAACCACATCTTGATTTAGTACATGTTTGGGGTTTAGTGTATACTTCCTCATTTGGGATACAACGAAGACATCATGTACTATATATTAGAATAGTGGGAGTACAAGTAAATATACCACCTCTTTGAGGTGATCAAGGATCATAAAGGGATTGGTGTATCATCAACTAATATTTAGCTTATATTAAAATTTCATGAATTTTGTTCACAATGAAATATGAAGGAAACTGTATCTCTATCATCTTTCTCTTGGTCATATATATAATTGTCCTTCTATCTTTTCTTTTGACACTATGCCAAAATAATATGATATTTAATGGTTGGAACCTACTCAATAATATCATTGATATGATAATGTAACATTAACTTCCTTTCTCCGTCTCCAACCCTGAATGTTGGAGTTTGACATCTAATAAAATAAGAAGCGACATAAGTTAGCATTTGGGAGAAAGAATGGAATTTTGTGTCATGTGGGAACTCTTGTAGTGAAAGGTGTTGATCTCAATATAAATGTAAATTGATATAACATGTTCTATGTATATCCACTAAATTATTTATGGTTCTCTTAGACTAACCATATGTTTGGGGGTGAAAAGATGTACGAAAATTTGGTTATGTATCCATCTATTATTGAAGTATTTTCTAGAAGTAGGAGGAAATCCTTATATATTTATTGAATATAATAATGAGTTTCATTACATGATGCTTAAACACACCCCTTATGTATATTATATCTACTTGTTAAAGGGATAAAACGACCTTTATAGTAATGAAATGTGTTTATTTTGGATAGTGATAGACTACCACCAAAATTTTGTTATTTAAATTAGATATCTCTAGTAGTCCTTTGATGAAATTCATGGAATTGTTTTCTCATTTTTAATGCTATAATGGGTCATGGTTTTATAGGACCCATCTAATCTAGTTTTCTATCATTGAATTTTTTTTATGCTAATCATATAAATAGAAATTATTCAACCTTGCACTTAATGTTATCCCATAACATGTTTTAATTCATATATTTATACATCAAATTTATTCCTAGAAGAGTAGGTAAGTTAACTCTGTGAGAATCATTTTGTTTTTACCTCTATAGATTTGGTTTTGTTGGGACACATATCAGAGATCCAAATATTATAAATGAATAATTGGAAAACTTGAACTCTAAGATATCGACTAGTATCACTTTATCTATAAGTCCACATCATATTTTTCTCCTCTTGACCCACTCATGGAATTATATTCAAACACCTATTTGGGATTGGTAGGATGATTTTTGATTTATTATTCCAATGTATTTCCTTTTCATGTCTAGGAATATTGTGTCCCATTCAATCCTCAACATGGATATGGTTGCAGTATCCCTACTAATCTTAGAATATAGTACTATTTTATGCATCCTATAATGGAAATTATTTGAAAAATAATAATCCATGATCCACTATAACCATATTTTCCACTAATATTGACCTTAATTTGTGTTCATATATACTATAGAATTTAATAACTTGTGTATATTTTACACTTCTCATTGCATAGATAGTTCACCAAAATTGTTAATACATAGATCATTATAAAAAATTCAATATCATGGGTCAGGTTATTCTTCTCATGAATCACTAATTTTATAGAGGAATAATTTTTCACTTTTTCATATCTAATGAGAAATAAAATGAATCATTTTTGAGACATGTTTTTTAGAGAAAAAATCCATCCCAACTAGTGGGTAATGTGATCAGTGGTTCATTTATTTTAATATTCATTAAAATTTTAATGATTTTATTTACTTCATAAGTCAATAAAAACATCACCCTATTTTGATTTGTCTTGGTTAGTGGTTTTTATAATCATGAGATTTTTCTCAAAAATTGTTGATAGTTCCCAGCTAATCCAATGAAACTTGGAAAATTGCCCCAAAATATTGGTTTTATCCATCATTCCATTTCCTCTTATATAAAAAATCCACATTGTAAAATCCTGAGTTTTTATGGACCATTTTTTTCAAATGAATTAATATTTTAATTCATACATTACAATTCAATAAGTCAAATATTCCTTTCACACTAAACTAACTTGTTGTACGTTACACGCAACACCGAGTAGGTGTACGATACATACAACACTGATTATAGATTTCATTCAGTGTATAAAAGAACTAAGATTGTATTATGTTATATTAAACACTAAAGGAATATTTCACTCTATAAAGCACTAACTTAACTTTTTTTACCGGTAAGAGCGACCTTCCTCGATTGCTTTCATTGTACATAATTCCATGTTTCACTAAAAAATGATATATTATTAAAATATTATTATTTAATGGGATATAAACTAGGTATTAGTTATAGTATTAACCACATTTTTAATTTTATATAACATTAAAATTCTTCTTATTTATTTTATAGACATGATATAAGAAAAGAATTCAATTTTTCAGATAAAAGAAGTATTAAAAAAACAGTTTTACTTCCTTTTGATGGAGAACCTTTTTTAAAACTAATTTTTAACAATTTTATAAGTTATATTTGATATAATAAACTTCTTATCTATAATTGGGACCTAAATATTTACCTTGGTTAAAATTTTAGTATTTTTCTAATGAAGTTCAAATTTGAATGAATAGTGAAATTTTCTGCATTTTAATTCAAGACTACATTTTCATCAAAAATGTTTATATAGTTAAATTATATTTTTAAAATTTTTTAAAGTCTAATTGGATTATGTTTTTATCATTTAATCTAATTATGTTAATTAGATGTAATTTCAAATTTAAATTTTACATAAACACATGTCGGTCATTTGATAGTTTTTTACTTCTTAAAAAAGTGATTTTTGGTTTTGGCAAAAAGAAATATTTTTAAATTAATTAATGAAACATATGTATTTTTAATTTTGAAAAATAGATTCAAAATTGGGAATCAATGGGTCCAAATTATGTTTATATGTTTCTTTTATTTTCTTTGGATATTATAAATAGTTACTTTGGTAATTTTTATTTAACATAGTTATAGGTAAATCGAGTAAATTAGGGTAAGAAACAATATGATAAAGATAATAAAATTATCCTAACACGGGTCAAAATCCTATTGGATGAATAAAATTAGACCCATATCACATAATTTTTAGAATTGATTCCTTTAATACACTTTTATCTATGAAAGTGATGTAATTATCATAAAAGAAATAAAGTAACAATATGTCCCTCTCCTATATTTTATAAGTATAATAATTTAATGTAGCGATAAACATGATGAAACATAAAAAATAAATAGTATCCAAAATATAATGATATTATAGACTTAAGTAGAATATATTTTTAATTTTTAGCGAATAAATAATTACCATAAATATTAACACAACAGTGATATAGTAATTATTTTATTAAGTGAAATATAAAATATATGGATTATAATTATTAAAATAAATATTACATGAAATAATTTTTTTCATACACTAAATTTTTCATAGAATATGACATGTTAGGATTTATTTAATTTATTTTGTTGAAGTAGTCAAGCTTTTATGATTTTTTTAAAAATGTAAAGTATGTATAGTGTCAAAATTTACATAATTCACAACTTTAAATAGAAAATAGTTTATAAAATGATATAAAATTTATAAAAATATAATATTCATCCCAAATGTTAGGATAATTATAAATATGTCATAAATGAAAATTTTTCGAATCGTTTAACATGTAATTGTAATTAAATTAACCCACAAAATGTAAACAAGGAAATATCATTATAAGATTAAAATGGGTAAAATAAAGGATAAAAAAAGCTAAGTAATAAAAAATATTACAAACTTTTCTAATTTTAATTTAATGATAGGTATATGACCCAAAATCATATTATATTTTTAATAGTTGTGTTTTGGACAATTAGAAACTGAAAATGAATTTATAATAAAATAATATTTCAATAGTTTCCTAAAGTTCCCCTCCTCCCTCTTACAAATGGACACCACCTCTATGCACTTACTCACACCTTTAAATACCCTTATATCATCTAAATTTTTCTCAAATAAGCTACAAAAATCCCTACCTTCCTTTTATTGGGCACACATTGGGTGGAAATCCATCCTACGGAGTCCTTTTGTGCAAATCAAAAAAAGATTCTCGAAAAAGAGGGACTTGTTTTATTACCTCTTTCAAAATTATTTTCTTCTTATCCTTATTATTTTTATGATTTTTACATAATAAAGTAATATATACAGCATCCTATACATTTTGAGATGTTATTATAATTATGCAACTACTGTATTCCTTCTTTTACCCTTCCTATGAATAATCATATCACCATGCGTGTGTACGTACGACTTACCATCTCCACATCATGGTTTAATTTTTTATTCAACAATACTTAATTTGGATGGGTATAATTATGAGTATAATGAATTTAAATAATGAATATAAAATTATAATTATTATTTATAATCAATATACCATCCAATTCTATACAATTTAGATACTAAGTGAATGATATCATCGCTCATGCGTACGTACGACTAACTCTCTCCACGACACGATGAGATTCATTATCCTGGTTAACCATTTAAGAATGAGAATAAATAATATATTATAAATTATAATTAAATATATTACATAATAATTCTACTATATATATATATATGTCATTTACTTACTTCCATTCAATTTAATATGGAAACATAAACAACGTTCATGTGTAAGTATGACCTACCTTCTCCATGAACAGTGTATTCCATTTCATTTATCAATATATTATATTTATTTATATAATAAATATATATGATATATAAATAATTTTTTATATTATGTAAGTAATTAAATCAGAATCTAAGTAATGAGATCAACAATAAGATGTCCAAACACATACGATAAATAAAAGGATTATTACCCAAAACATTTCATTAAAATGGAATTGATAAATAAATGGGTAATATAAGGACATAAGTGAATAATATATGATATAATAAATATTATTATGGTTTCTTTACAAGTTAATAATATGTTTAAACCCACTATATGGGATTTTTGGACGCATATAGATGAAATTGGACCTAAGGTAAGGTATAATTTCGTAATCTCATTATTTTATAATATTGTTTATACGTAAGTATTTATTAGGGAATATTTATCATAAAAATAAATGTTTAATAAATGTATAATATTATTTATATTATTAAACTATTTTTAATTCTATTTACCCACTTGTTAAATTTTATTAAATGGTATCAAAGGAATCTTTCTTTCATTTTCAATATGATTTACTTTTTGGATTTTCCAGCAAGAGTGCGAGAAGTGTGTTTTTTAACTTATACAGCATGAAAAATTTGTCATGTATTAATAATGACCTAGATACATGAATATTAAAAATACAATATTTCAATTTTATTTTAGATAAATTATTTTCTTTTATAATTGTGCGGCTTTTTGATTGAAGAAAATGTTTCTCAAAAGAGAGGATATTTTTGCCAAGAATTTATTCAAGTGTTTTAACAAAATTATTTTCCATATAAGATGAATCTCATTAAATAGATTTCTGTTTCTATTCATATTTTTAATATGATTTTATTATGTTAATTATGGAATGATATATTATATGGATTATCTTAGGATAGAATTATGCTTAAGAAACCCATTCTATTATATGTTAATGTTATTGTGGAACATGTTAGAATGATTTAATTATGAGATTTGTGGGACCTATATCTCCCAACAATTCATTGGGTAAAGATTTATATCTCTTGAGATAAACATGAATTTTAAGGAAATTAAATCCAGATCAGTAATGTAGGGTTAGAATAGAAAGTAAATCAGGTTTATTAATATGTGGCAAGAAAAGAAAGTAAACCTAGTTTAGTAAAGAACTTTTTCCACTATGATGGTTTTGGAAGAAATGCCTTGGCTACTATGGAAATAATATTATGTGCTTATTATTTTTCCATAATTCCATTTTTATTCCAATACTATATTATCATCGTTAATGTTACTTTATGATTTATTCCAGACTAACTACCAAGATTTACTTCATGACTCATGATTTTAATATTTAAACATTATATTTGTCTTTTTTACATTCTTATGTTTATAGTTTGTTTTATGTTCTCAATGTTTAACCTTACTGATCATTTAAGCTCAAATTTTTTTGTTTTCTTTTTCCTAGTATATAAAAAAGGTTTTATGTACGAAAAAAGGGGAAGATCTTTATGAGATATTTTGAAGATCCTTCACCATGATAGAAGATTATATTATATATTTCCAAAGACACTAAACTAAAATGGTCTTTGGGAATATATTTTTGTAATGTATTAAGTATTCCCTAAAATTAATTTATTGTATATGTACATTAATCTTGGGTTGTTAGAGTTGGTATCAGAGCAAAGGTTTAGCCAACCATTAGAAACTAGGATTTGACAACTTTAGTGAGATCCCTATAGATATTTATAACGGTATGTGTTGGGATGTCCTAAAGATAAGTCTATGTATATGTTACGATCTTATGGGTTTTTTTTGATAATATTGACTAACCAAGGGTTAAACCAAAGATATCCTATATTGAAATATTATAAGTAACTTACCTTACATTTGAGTTTTTAATACTTGATATTTATTTCGTACACTTTGCTTTCTAGTCTTAGTCAGTAACCAAAACTATATAGTATATATTTAACCAATGAATGTTTTAGATGTGTAATGTTTTGGAATTTTGAATATCGATATCCTAAGTGGAAATATCATGAAGGGAATCATGGGGATGGTATGAATATTGGTCATATAACTGAGGATAAATAGATTTTAAATGATATGTGAAAGTTATGTGATATTCTTCCAGTATTGTTTACATTAAACCTAATAATCTTGAGGATAAGAAACCATAAGAAATGATTCATATTTTACTTATGAATAATATGATGGATCATGAGAAATGGTTTGAGAATAAAGTGGTATGAATGAGGTGTATATGTTTTGGAATTAAAAGATTATGTTACATGAACCAGGAAATATATAAGTTCTTTCAGTATAATTTTTTCATTATGGATTTGAAATGATATGTTGAATAATTACAAGGATGAAAAGTGATTAAATGGTCAGGTGATATACTTGTAGAACACATGATTAATGGAAATATAGCCATTAATATGTCCCTTATGTTAATATAATGATGTTTGGATAAAGATATGTTGGATTTGAATAAGTAAATTGGAGGGGCTAGATTCTTAGGAACTAATTATGAAGTTGTTAACATGAGGGTTATTCTATCATGGATTGAGTATAAAATCTTTTGGGTACTTAAGTAATATTTCCAATATATTCTGGAATAAGGAAACATGAACCGTTATCGTGACTCCATAGAATACTTGGTTAAGTTATTCCATGTTTGAAATGTGAAAACCATGAACCACCTTATGAGATATATGAGATAAATGTTAAACCGATTTATTTCACCTCTATCTAAAGTTGTAGTTTTTTATTTTTTACAAGAATTGTACTGTTCATCAATTATGGATAGTTTAAGTTATATTCTTGTTGATGTTTGTTAGATTAATGTACTATCTTACTATATATGGACTTATGAATATTGGATAACCTGTGATAACCTTTTTTTGAGTTATATGGAATTACTTATCTTTCTATTTATGGATTTCCTGATCTACTAACACTTCAAGAATGATAAATTCAACTTCATTTCATTAAATAAGATATGAAGTGGAAATTATTCAATGCATGATCAACTGTGAGATTATACCAAAATCAAGTAAGTATTTATTCTCATGAAATAATTTCAACTTTAGGGAAAGGATCTTGAATTTTTTTTGTCTTATTACTTTCTTATCTAAGGAATTAGATAGTCCCATAAATCATCATATATTAATGGTATTCTAATTGTTGACTTTCTGTAAACCTTGTTCTCTATCACTATCCATTAGAAGAGGATGGATAAATTTTTCTTCCATATCCATGTTTTAACTCCCCGCCTATGTTATCTTATATGGAACCCCAGTGATGGGTTACTTTGGGTAACCATTATGTTTCTAAAATTATTTTTTAAAATTAGGTTTTAGTATTTATTTTTACGATGTGGGTTTCTATGAAAGAAACATTTATGTAGAAATAATTTTATAACCCCAAAACATTTGGAATGAGAAATTAATTTTAAGAGGGGTATAATGTAATACCCCATGTTTTTATGAACCATTTTTTTGAATAAATTAAAATTATCATTCATATATTTCAATGAACTATGTTAATCATTCCTTTCACACTAAACTGACTTGTCATATGTTACCCACAACCCTGAGTTGGCGTACGATACCCAAAACAATGATTATAGATTTTACTAAATGTATAAAAGAAATAATTCTGGATTATGTTATATGGAACACAAAAGTAATATTTCACTAGACATAATACTGACTTGGATTGAATTATAGGCAACCACAACCTTCCTCGATAGGTTGTGTTGTATGCAATACCGAGTAACTAAAAAACGATATATTATTAAAATATTATTTTTTAATGGGATATAAACAAGGAATGATGAGTATTATTAACCAAATTTTAAATTTTATACAACATTAATATTGATCTTATGTATTTTCATGGTATGATATAAAAAGATATTCATTTTTTTGGATAAAATAAGTATTTTTTTAAAAAAAATACAGTTTTACCATCATTTGATGGAATACTTTTTTAAATATAGTTTTGGAAAATTTAATAAGTTATATTTGACATAATAAACTTCTTATTTGGAAGTAGGAAATAAAAATTTACATTAGATTAAATTTTGGTATTTTTATGATGAAATTCATATTTTAATGAATAGTGAAAATACAGAATTTTAATTTAAAAATCTATTTTTTTTTATAAATTATTTATATAGTTATATTATATTTTTAATTATGTTTAAAGTGTAATCGGATTATTTTCTCATCATTTAACACAATTATGGTAATTTAATGTAATTTAAAATTTAAATTGGACATAAACACATGTCAAACTTTTGATTATTTAGACTTCTTAAAAACCTTATTTCTAGTTTTGACAACGACGATTAATTTTAAATTAATTAATGAAACTTATTTGTTTTTAATTTTTAAAAATGGATTCCATATTTATAATATTTGGGTCCAAATTATGTTAATATGTTACTTTTACGTTTTTAGATATTATAAATAGTAGCTTTGGTAATGTTTATTTACCAGAGTTAATGGAAAATCAGTTAAATTGGGGTAATAAACAATATGATAAATATACTAAAATTACCCTAAAACCTATAAAAATTATATTTCATGAATTAAGGTTGACCCATATCACCTATGTGTCAGTATTGATTCATTTAATAGTCTTTTTCCATAAATGTGATGTTATTAAAATAAAAAAAACAATGTCACAACATGTCAATCTCTTACATCTTATAAGTATAATAATTTTATTGTAGTGATAAAATGATGAAACATATATCATAAATATTATCCCAAAACATAATGAAATTATATGAATAACTAGAATTTATTATCAATTTTTAGTTATTAAATAATTACCAGAAATATTGACACAATAATGATATAGTAATTAATTTATTAAGAGAAATATCAAATAAATGATATTATAAATATTAAAATAAATATATATGATATAATTTATGCCATACACTAATTTTTTTAATGAATATAATATGTTATAATTTATTTAATGTATTTTTTTAGGTAATCATGATTTTATGAATTTTTTAAAACATTCAAGCATGAATAGTGTCAAAATTGACATAATTCATAACTTAAAATATAAAATCATTTGTTATATGATATAAAATTCTAAAAAATATAATATTATTCCAAATGGTTTTGATAAGCCCAAATATTTCATAAATGGAACTTCTTTTTTTGTTTGATATGTTATGGTAATTAAATTATTTGACAAAGTGTAAATAATAAAACATCATTATAAGATTAAAAGGGCTAAAATAAAGGTTAAAAAAATATTAGGATTAAAAAATATTCAAAACTTATCTACATTTAATTTTATTATGTTTATATGACTCAAGATAATCTTAAATTTTCACTAAATGAGTTTAGAAAGATTAGAAACCAAAACTCAATTTATAATAAAGTAATATTTCAATACTTTCCTAAAGTGACCCTCCTCTCTATTACAAAAAAGACACCACCTCTACCCACTTACTCACCCCATTAAAGCCCCTTGTATCATCCAAATTATGTTAAAATAAGCTCTAAAAGTCATTCTATTCCTCTTAGAGGCCACACATTGTGCATAAATCCATCATAAATACCTTTTGTGCAAATCAAAAGGAGATACTCGAAAAAGAAGTACTTGTTTTATCACCTCTTTCAAAATTATTTTCTTCTTATACTTCCTAATTTTATGTTGTTTCCATACTAATGTAATGGATAAAGTATAACATATATTATGCGATGTTATTATAATTATGGACCAAACTTATACCTCATTTTACCCATCCTACGAATAACAATGTCACTGTGTGTGCATACATACATCTTACCATTTCCACGTCGTGGTGTAATTTGTTATTCAACAATACTTAACATGGATGTGTATAATTATGAGTATAATAGATTTAAATAATTAATGTAACATAATAATTATCCTGTGTAATTAATATACCATCAAATTTCATCCCATTTAACAATTAAGTGAATGATATCGTCACTCAAGTGTACTTACGACCTACCGTCTCCACGAAACGATGAGATTCATTATCCATGTTATCCATTAAAGAATGATTATAAAGTATATATAATAAATAATTATTAAATATATTACATAATAATTCTATTGTTTATATATATATATCATTTACTTTCTTCTATTTAATTAAATCAGGAAACAGGAAAAGCATTCATTAGTACGTACGACCTACTGTATCCATGAATAGTGTATTCTATTTCATTTATCTATCAATTATATATATTTATATAGAGAAAATATATTGTACATAAACAATTTTTTACTTTTTTTAATTATGTATATTATGATATAATTAATACTATCAAAAATAAAAATTCAAGACACATACGATAAATAAAACAATTATTACCCAAAACGTCACTTTAACATAGAAATGATAAATGAACGGGTAATATAAATTCATAATTAAATCATATATTATATAATAAATATTATTATAGTTTTTTACAAGTTAATAATATGTTAAAACCAACTATATAGGTGTTTTGGACTCAAACATATGAAATCGGTCCTATGGTAAGGGATAATTTCGCAGTCTCATTATTTTCCAAGATTGTTTATACATAAGTATTTACTGGGGTATATGTATCATCCAAATAAATGTTCACTAAATATATAATATTATTTATATTATTATAATATTTCTTAAAGTCAATTTTACCCATTGGTGAGTTTTTATTAAACGACATGGAAGGAATATTTCTTTCGTTTTCCATACGAGGTACTTTTTGAATTTTCTAGAAAGAGTAAATGAAGAATGTTTTTTTTCAATACTATAACATGATTTATTTGTCATGAATTATTAATTTCTTAGTTCTATGAAGATTAATTTTCACTATTTCAATTTTATTTTCAAATAAATTCATTTCTTTTAGAATTGTGCAGATTTTTGAGAAAAGAAAATGTTTTTGAAAAAGAAAGGATATTTTCCTCATGAATTTAGTTCAATTGTTTTATTAAAATTATTTTCCATAAACGATGAAGCTCATTAAATAGGTTTATTTTTCAATCCCTATTTTTACTATGATTTTATTGTGTTAATATTATAATGATATTTTTTATGGATTATGTTGTGATGGAATGATGTTTAAGAAATCCAATTTATTTAATGGGTTATGCTATGAGGAATGATTAATTTAATTATGGAACATGTAAGAATGATTTATTTATGATATGGGTGACACAAATATCTCCCTCCAATTCATTGGGTAAAGATTTATATCTCATGAGAAATACATGAATAGAATAGAAATTAAATTTGGTTCAATAATAATGGGCCGGAAAAATATGTAAATCTGGATCAATAATACATGGTTGGAATGGTAAGTAAACCATGTTCATTGATTGGAATTGTCCACTATGTTGGTCTTGGAAGCAATGCATTGTATACTATAGAAATCATATTATGTTCTTAATTTTTTCCACTATACCTTGTTTTATGCCAATGCTATTTTATCATGGTTAATGTTCCTTTATTATCTATGCCCTAATTAGTTCCAAGATTTATTTCATTACTCATGATTTTGATATTTAAACTTTATGTTCATGTTTTTACGTTCTTATGTTTATGGTTTGTTTTATGTTCTAAATTTTTACCCTTACTGTTCATTTAAGATCACCCTTTTTGTGTTTTCTTTTCCTAAGGATATAAATAATGGTTTTAGGTAGGAAAAAGGGGATGATATTTACAGGAGATGTTGAAGATATTTCAACAACTTATAATATTATCTTCCAAGTTTCCAAAGATACTAAACCAACACGGTATTGGGGGGTTTATTCTTTTAATTTATTAATTATTACAAAAAATAAATTTAATGTCCATGTACATCAATATTGGGTCCGTAGACACGTATATCCCTTTATTTTGGATAATATTCCCTAGGAATGTTACATTATCTACAAATAAACTCATTTACTATAAATTTCATTTGAAATTTAATTTTTGTATATTCCTCAATATGTTTATCAAATAATCCTCATCTTGTTTCCTTTATATTGGAGTAGATATGAATTTCGTCTTTAAAGAGTAGTAGAATATTTTCATGGAAATCCATAAAGACTCTATGAATAAATGTGATAATGATATTTAGTGAATTTTTGAGTCCATATAAAATAAAATTTAACTCACCGTGCTAGTAAATTGTATGAAAAGTATTATTTTGGATATCCTTGTTTTTTTCTATTACTTAAAAATATACCAACTACAGATCCCCTAAAGATAAGTATAGGGATTCACATATATGATCGAGAAATTAAAAAGTGACTTTTATAAGATACTCATTAATTATCATGACTTTATGGGGATCATGATATTTAATGTATATGCACATTGAAATAGCATTCCTCTTGATGTAAAGGACCTGTGCACCCCCTAGTGAAGCACATGGGTGTATCAACCCTTTATTTGGATTCTTTATATTTTATTCTTCATATAATATTGTTATGTTTTGTACAATACATATAGAGTATTGGATATTTGAAATTATCCATGTGAAATTCTAATTGAGAACTCAATCTAAAGGCATGGAGAAATACCAAACAATTAATCTTGAAAAAAATCAGTTTATTCCCTTATAATGGGCATGTCATCAGGGATGATTTTTCTATAGTCTCAATCAATTGATCTATATATTCATTATTATAATATAATAATATCTTAGATTGATATCATGATATGAAATAATATTCACTCCCATCATCGAACCCTTATATAATAAGTGGGTGATTCACATTGTAGATGGTGAATTAATTCTCTAGGAAATATTTGATTTCCCTATACAAGGTATGTCAATATATATAAAAAATAGCATTGAATTACACAAAATGAAATGTCACAAGGTTAACTAGGATGTTCATCCAATAATTATTGAATGGTGATAAGTTATATTCATGGGATAAAATAATTTTCCCAATTATTATTTTCATAGATTACTCCACTTTAATGAATTGTGGTGGTATTCTTCTATTTTTAATTAACAATACTAATATAAAAGAATATGTATGAATTGATCTAAATATTAAGTTCTATAGTATGTAATGAATAACTAGAATACCTATGAAAAATTCAATTTCATGACCCACCTTAGCAGTTGTGATGGAATAAGATCACCCATTCTCTCGAGGAATTAGGTTATTCTATTATCATTTATCATGAACCCTTTTCTTAGTGAAATAGTTATCATAGAAAGATTGTTACTTAATAATGAAACACTAGAAAATTTTTATATAGATGACTAGGGAATTCCATTCATTCATTATGTTAGTAGATTCCCTCCTTCATCATTCTATATATAGGTTCCCTTCCATCCCACACATAATGAATTTCCATATCGTCATTAAGATGTTTCCATGATGCTTCTTCTAGTACATTTTGACAGGTGGGATGTTGGATATTTTTCCACCATGAAATTTCTCCACCACTCCCAAATAATTAAATAGCATTATAGGCATCAAATCTCAATAATCATGTGACCATTGATATTTATTGACCTACATTTGACTATGAAGGCATCTGGTGTAATTTCTTCATAGATATCAATGTATCAATTAAAAAGTTATTTTCATAGATTTATATTTATCAAAACAATGTCGTGGTAAACATTACATAAAGGTATAATGAAAAAATAATAGGCATATCATGGATTTATTTGTATGTTTTCTTTATACTCTTGAGGTGATTCATTGTATATTGTCTTGATACTAAAGAAATAACTGTCAATTTTAATTCAAATAGCATCATGAAAATACTTGTTGGATTTTTTTACAAAATTAATTCAACTCAGTCTTTAAGATTTCTTCCTCAAAATTCGTATTTATTATTAACATATATTATTGATCATTAACTCATTCATATGATACATATCTCACCAACCATATTTTTCTTAGGTAATTAAATGATATAGATTCTACTTTAAATAAATTTCTTCCATTATTGAATGATTAAAGGATTGGAGTATCCACTGATTGTCTTATGAAAATTTATAAAAAAGGTCTTCATTTAAAATTTTAATTTATTTTGAGGATGAAGTTTTTTCCTAAAAATAATGTTTCTATTAAAAAAATTCTCTTTGGAAATAATTTTGATGAGGTTCCTTAAACCTTCTATCATTGGGTTTAGCACCTCATTTGGAAATTCATTACATTACCATTCATTTGGTTGATGAACCAATTATTCAAATTTGAATCCATTGAGTAAAATAATGGTAATTCTATGTGTGTGAGTTATAAAAATATTAATATATATAAAATGGAACTGTGACCATTAATAGGATAAATCATAGATAACATACATTTATTAACATATGAATGTATAAGTTCCAATCAATGTTATCTATGGTATATTTCATAACATAAAACAATATAGTCATTTTAGTTTCCATCATGATGGTTTATAATGAGAATGTTAATTCTAAAAATTATATATTCTGGGAGTGTAATCCCAAGTGGGTAACAAGGCTTATTTTTCATTTACAATTTGATGATACAGTCAATTCCCAGTGCACTCTTTTGTGGTTATTATCCCAAGGTACAACTGTGCCAATGTGATAGGCACATATAGTATCCAGAAAGATAATTTTAAAAAAAAACATAATACCCTATACATTACAAAAATTTAATAAATTTGAACTATATTTAGTCTACTCCCTAATAATTTTACTTTTTTCTAATACTTATGACTAAAAGAAAACTAGACAATTCTTTGATACAAACTATGAAAACCCATAGATTTCATAAATATTAATTCATGATTTATTAAATAAAATCATACAAAATAAAATACCAATAGATCGTAATTTATAGTTTCTCTATGTTATTTGATTCATAACATCATAACATGGAATATGGATACATATCATTATTTATAAATCCCATAAAATTCCCTTAAATTTCATTGATCATATAAAACTGCATGTGATATCCTTGGATAATACATCAGAAATGGGTATTATATAAAATATAATAAGGTAATAATCAAATAAGTATATTAATAAAGTAATAAATATAACTAAGGTTTCATATTCACGTGAAATTAAATCTATTAGAGTCAAACACATGATCATTAGAGAATGGTATATGGTGATAAAAGTAAGAAACATAATGATTTGGTAACAAAAAAATAAATAAGAAATTATAATCATAATTCATGTATAACTATTGAGAAATCGTAATGTATTATGTTTGGATAGCCTCCCCTTAAACATAAATGGTAAATCATGAGACAAAAACATTACCCACTTCATTGGAGGTATATATAATTTTTCTCCCAACCATAATATTCATTTTATGCACATGAATATTTGTGTTACATATATCATTACACATAGGGAAATATTTAATAAATTATAATCTTGTGAATAGGGAAAATGGTTAATATTCATGAAATATATAGTAAATTAATGATACCAACATTTAGTTGAATACCCTTGAGTAAAAACGGTGATGGGTATACACAACACAACTGATTGGCATGGAAATTCGTGGGATAATTTCAGTAGCATAGTGAGTTCACATAAAGGATTAGAGAAGAGATTAAGGAGAGTGAATGGTTATCTATCATTAAAATAGAATTATTTTTATATTAAAGAGATGTATAAAAATATATGTTAACTTGTTAAATTGAAAAAAAAATGAACAACTCAGTGAGAGTAATTTAATGTCACGACTCGTCCCCCAGGGCTCATGCCCTGACTACCCCAAGCCCGCCTCCTTATGGACAGGGGTTGGAAACTAGCTCTGAAGGCATCAAATTGAAAGTAGAATTAATTTTACAGAGTAAATGTATGCCCACACATGCCAAACCATATCCTAAAAATGGAAGGGTGAAAACAAGTATACTAAAACATGTATTGAGTACAAGTACAACTGAAAACAAGTGGGCCATAATACAAACCCAAAACAAATAACTGAAAACAGCCAAGTACAAAGGGATTGGGGTAACCAAATTATTAAAACCCCACCTGATGGTATTATTATTATAGCTACTAGAATCCAAATTAGTATGTCATGCCCACCTGATCCTACTGGTCTCGTCTGGTCGAGATCACCAAGTACTCTATCGAAGCATCATACATTAGCACTAGACACAAAACATGCAGGTAGACCCCATGTAGGGGTGAGTAAAAATATAATTAGTAGGGGACCCCGAAACACAAATGAAATACTACAATTCAATCCTTATAGAAAATCATGATGCATAAGAATGAGGCAGAAGCATGTAGCACAAGACAACTCATACAAGGTATATATCTTGGGTAGTGATAGAAGAATTACCAATCACCTTATTGAATAACTCAGTTTCTGGATAACTCCTCCAATATAAGTATAGTGGTCCGGATGGGCCACAAAAAAGATTCTTCCCACTAACCTTGGACTTCTGATGTATACCTCTCCATTGCGTACCACGGGCCTGCAAAGTCACACAGAGGTCATTCCCTCCTTGGCCAACAGAGGTACTCCTCCCCATCGTGTACCATGGGTCTTCCAAGTCACATAGTCTCGCTCCCACTGTGTGCCTAAAAATTCAGATAGAGGTGCTTCCCACTGGGCTATAGTGGAGTCAGACATAGTCGCTTGTCAGCAGTCTTCAGGTCTCAGCCTACCACTGGGTTCCATACATAGAACGCTTCTTAGAACCACTCCACAAGCCATTTTTAGCATCTCAACCTCTATAAAAGTATCATTAGAGCATAGAAAATCTCCTCCTCATTGATATGATCCTAAATTCAAAAATGTTTCATCAATTGGATTCCCGGTTTGTATGTTATTAGTATTTTAGTAAACTGGGGCCGGTTGAATCTCGGCATGGTCCGACTCGGTCCGACCAACCCAAACAACCTGGCCATGTAGTCCCACATACACCGAATTAATTTGAATTACCCAACCTGACATGGTTTGGTTCAGGGTAGGTTGAGACATGCCTTGATAGTTTTCCAGGCCAACCCGAAAGGCAAGGGTCCAACTTGCCAGCACGAGTCCAACTCGTTGGGCGCTGGTCCGACCCGCCTGCTAAAACCCAACCGCATGTGTGGTTGGGGGTGTGCGCTTGGGACATGACTACTGCCATCGCATCCCCTCATCTGCCTGAATGTGACCTGCAATGAGATAGCCTCTCCTCCTACGAGGTTCCCTTCTAGTACCGCGTCCATCACCAGCCATGGCAGACTAGCCGCGAGCTCCCCTCTTCCGCAGTTAAATGACCCCGACTCACCAAGTTGCCTGAGCATACCATTAGAGAGATTATGACTCCACATTTTGTGGGTCATCTTTTATCCTTCATGCCTCCATGACCATCTAGTCATGACCTCCTGCCTATATGGCTCACCAATGGGTGCGCCGCCTCCTTCTACCCGTGGCCGTTGCCAGTACCCAAATTTCCTTCAGTGAGCCAACAGAGTTTCTACAGTGGTCCGTTTATCGATCCTCTTGTACCTACGAGCTCCATAGGGTGTCACTATGACCATGATGGTCTCATATGTGCCTGGACTCCATCTTGGAAAATTTATTCAGAATGATCACACAAGAGGAGGGGCTCGAGCGTTGTTCGCATCGGCATGCGCCCTCCAGGTTATATGTTTTAAAACTATGGGGGAGGTTCATTGAATTTTTTCAATCCATGATAATTCATTCCTAATGTTGAAACCCAAAAAGAGTACCCTCCCACATGAACAAGTGACCCTTGGATCAACCTGTTCGTGGGTTGATCCATGTTCATCATTTAGAAATAAATGACGGGGAAGACTTGAAAATAAAACCCATACCTGGATTGAGGACCTATCACTAATGAGGGGAAAAGGTCTGATCCCTCTCCTATCCTTGATTCATTATCATTCGTCATCATTTTTCTATAGTTTTCATTGCCATTCTTCGATGGAGTTCATCGCCATTAATCTATGGAGTTCATTATTTTTTATTGGAGAGTAAATCGGTCAGTGGTTCGTCAGAGGGTTGTCCACCGATTAATTGTCATCTCTGTAACATGTCAAAAAAAACATTTTGCATCGTTGAAGTTACACTGTTTCATTTTTGAAGCAATATAGCAATTACACATCATTCAATGCATTATTACGCTAAAATTTTAATAGCCATTAATTAATTCTATTAGTGCTCCCTGTCATCGCCTCATCTCCGCATTGCAGAATCATTGTGTCTCCACTTGTATTTTGAATAAAAAAATTAAAATATATTTTTAATGTTTTTTTCTAAAAGGTTCAAAAATTATCTTTTCTTTTTTTCCCTTGCTGGCCCATGTTAAGTTATTTCTAGGCGAATCCCAGTGTTATGAGTTCAAAGGTGCCCTCAAATTTTGGTTTTGAGAACCGATTGAAATGTTAGAAAAACTCTCTCACACATTTCCTTAACATACCTTAAAAAATTTGATAATTTCATTCTAGGATCACTAGGACTCAAAATCACATATCGTCCGATCGTGTAGTCTTAAAAAAAATTATATAATTTAAAAAAAATTACATGGAAATTCTGAGGCATTACATTCTCCACAACATAGGGATTTGCATCCATGAAATCCAAAATAAGGGCTAATCAAACAAATGGGGGTACTAGGAACAAATTTGACCCTCCCGCTCCCATTTTCTCTCCTAGATATTCTTGTGCTCCCATTAAACGGGCACCCGAGGAATTGAATGCCCACAAAATACCCACTCCTGTCGATCCTCTATCTCCACCAAGAATTCTGCAAATGTCTCCCCATCATCAATGTTATTCTCACCTCATTCGATGACGTGGGATATATCATGCACATATATATCTCCTCAGATGTGAGAAGTGGAAAACATTGTTCCCCTGGTGCAATTGAGGGGGAAGAGCTAGACGGTATGCCACCTCACCAAATCTTCTTAGGATCTAAAAAGGTATCATGAACCTCGGAGATAGCTTGCCGCCCCGGCCAAATCTCCACAATACTCATCGGGTTGAGACCTGAAGGAACACATTTTCTCCCTCCTCAAACTCCAAGGGTTTATGACTCCTATCAGTATATGACTTATGCATGATATATGCAGTCCTCATCCACTCCTGGATAATCTGCACCTTCTCAGTGGTATCCTGTACCATATTTGGACCCATGAGTACAGACTCCCCTAGATCTGTCCATCATAGATATCATTTGCAGGGCCACCTATAAATGGCCTAAAAAGGTTTATTCCAATGGTGAAGTGATATATATTTTTGAATAAAAACTACACTAGTGGTAGGTCGTCCTCTCAAATTCAACCAAAATCCAAGATAGAAGCACGAAGCATGTCCTCTAGGGTCAGTATGTTCTGCTCCATCTGACCATCTGTCTGGGGATGAAAACTTGTTCTCAAGCATAGATGAGTCCCGAATGCCTCCTGTAATAACTTACTCAATCGGGATGTATATCATGAATCGCGGTCTGAGAATATCATCGAAGGAACCCCATGAATCCACACTATCTCATAGACATAGACATTTCTTAAGACCTATACTAGTCCATGCTTTCTGATGGGTAGGAAGTGAGCTGACTTGGTGAGTTAGTCAATGATCACCCAGAGGGAATCATGGCCTTAGGATGTATGTGGAAACCCTATCACGAAGTCCATCAAGATACCATCTGATTTCCACTCTAGTGCCTCAAGTGGCTGGGCCAAGCCTACTAGAACCTCATGCTCGGCCATCACTTACTGACAAGTGAGTAATAGTGAGATGTACTCATTCATTGATTTCTTCATTCATGAACACTAGTACTAACGTCATAGGTCTTGGTATATCTTATCCACTCTAGGATGTACTACCAAAGGGGATGTAGGGAACACATTCAAAACCTCCTCTCAAAATGGTAGTGGTACTATGGTGCACCCTCTGAAAAGGATGATGTGCTCCCCACCTATAGAAAATCTATAAGGATCATGTCCTAAGGATAACTGAGCACATCATCCCTTAAAGTTAACATCCACCATATGTGCCTCCCTAACCCTCTATAAGAGCGGGGGACTAACAATCATCAATGGAAGGTAATCTGATCCATAATCATCTACGAAGGATATCTATATCGTGGCTAGCTGTTCTGTGACATCACTTGACAGCTGCAAACCAGTCCTCCTACTAAGCGTGTCTTCTACCATGTTCCCCTTCCCAGGATTATGGACCATCTCAATGTCCTAGTCCTATAAGAACTCCATCCATCTCTGTTGTTTTAGGTATAGTTCCTTCAAGATGAAGATATACCTGAAACTCTTGTGGTCAGATTAAAATATAAATCGTTCACCCATCACTTTGTGATGTCGCATATTTTAGGAACATACCACAACTACTAACTCCAGGTCACAGGTCACATAGTTATTCTCATGCTACCTTAACTACTATGAGCTGTAGGTAATCATTTCTCACTCCTACATCAGGACACAACCCAATCCGGTCCTTGATGCATCACATTAGACTACATACCCGCTGCCATCTTCTAGTAGTATCAATATGGGGGGACTCGTTAGTATCCATCTCTACTCCTAGAAAATCTGATTGTATTTCTCCATCCATATGAAGGGATTTTCATTCGGTGTTAAAGTCAATAAGGCGGCTTCCACCATGTAAAATTCCAGAAGAAACCTCTGATAGTAACCACCCAACCACAAGAAGCTCTGCACATCAGTCACGCTCTTGTGTGGCTCCCAAGCAAGCACTACCTCTATCTTCGATAGATCCACTATAACTCCAGCCGCTGATATGGAGTTTCCTAGAAAGTGGATCTCCAGAATCCAGAACTATCACATAGAGAGATTGTGATAAAGAGGGTGCTCTCAGAGTGTATCCATGACTATCTGTAGGTGTGTATCATGTTCCTCCTATGACGCCAAGTACACTAAGAATTCGTTAATGAAGACCTCGAAAAACTGGCCAAGGTAAATCTAGAAAATCCTCCTCATGAGTCCCATGAACACTGTAGGGGGATTTGTCATGCAGAAAGACATCATTTCAAACTCATAATGGCCATACCAGCACCTACAGACTGTATTCGGTACATCCTCATCCCATACCCAAAGCTGGTGATAGTCTGATCAGTGGTCTATCTTAGAAAACCATTTTCTCTCATCAGTTGATCGAAGAGGTCATCAATTCTCGGCAGTGGATATTTGTTCTTCCTGATCACCTGGTTCAGGCACCAGAAGTCCACTTACTACCTCAAACTCCCATTTTCCTTCTTCTTAAATAGCATCAGGGCTGCCCATGGGGAAATGTTGGGCCTCACCAACCACTTCTCTGACAAGTCCACTAGTTGTACCATCATCTCGCAAATCATAGGGGGAGCAATCCGATATACTAGTGTAGATATCGGTGTTGTCATGGGGTACATGTCATTGTAGAAGTCTACCTCTCTTTGATGAGTTAGTACCGAGTCATCCTCATAAAAAACATAGTCGTAATCACCCACCACTACAAGAAATTTTGGACTCTTCGCATCCACTACACTGAGGGTGAGGCTATCCAACTAGTGAGTGATCGGCTACACCCTCCTCCGAGAAAGTTAGTCATGTGTTGTAAAGGTTTCCGTCTCACTAGAGAAAGAAATCATGGTCCCATATCTGCGTACACACTACACTATAAACCTAAAATAGTCGATCTGAGTGTGGATTTTGGATAGCCAGTCCATACCCAAGATGACATTGTAATGCCTCGACAACACTACTAGAAGATCCCAGCCAAATCACATTCCTCTTAGAGTAAGATCACATTTCCGGAACCAATGCGTAATCATAAAATCCACTCTTGTAGTAGTTTATAGCCATAAAGATCGAGCCAATAGATCCACCAGAATCTCCGAGATCCAAACGAGAGTCGTGGCATGGAGAAAGTGACTAGAACCTTTGTCTATAAGAATTTCAGATATGGTGGAGAATAAACAGATTGTTCCTTGAATTATCAGTAGAGTGAAATGGTCATACACATATTCCACCTAAATCTAAGATTTCCCATATCCTACTACTCCCTAAGGTTGAGGTGGATTACCAAGGGTGGTGGTGGTATTACCTCAAACTGTCTTCCACTGCATGTTCGTCGGCATGCTCCCCTGCCATATATGCTCCCCTATGGAGCTCCTCGCTCGAACCTATACCTATGTGTCAACAGTCCTTTAACCGTCTTCTGGGAATCAACATTGTGGGTCGGGAAGTCACATGCCATGTTTTTCTTCCTAGTGCAGGCAAAGAAAAGCCTAGCTCTTGAATAACTCCCTCTAGTCTGGGAGCCCCACACTACCGAACCTGAGTCCTGGGATCATCCCTTGAAAGACCGGTCCCGCATGATCCCACATGTCAGTTTTCTTATTTCTTTTAAAGAACTTACCACATGGGGTCCGCTAGTATCTCTGGCTATCAGCACCTACTCCACCACGAATTTCTCCATAAGAAGGGCTCACTCCAACTCCTTGACCGGGGTAGGGATGTTGAGAGACACCATCGATGACTTTATCTTCCTCTTGAGTCCCTACTCAACGGTTTGGGCCCTGAGGAAAGGGTATCACCCCATGTTTTTAGGGTAGAAAGAGAGGTCTTCATACCCCACAAAGTACCCAACCATTGATAGGCTGCCCTACTATAGGTGAAGAATCTTTTGGATGTGCACATAGAGTAAGGTTGCAGGGAAAAATCGTCCCAAAAAAGCTGCTTGAAGTCATCCCCAGAAAGGGTCGCCTCATTATGAGTCTAAATCTTCAGAATCCACCATCTCCCTACCAAAACCTAAAGAAGGCTTGCAACTAAGATTTCCATCTGGTCAAGCAATGTCGTCACTAAGAGGAAGACCTACATTTCTACCTTAAGCCCTTCCTCAGTGACCCGATGATCTGTCTCTCCCCTGAACCTGAGAGGTTTGTGTTTCTATAACTCGTACAAGGAACTGAGCTTGAAAATTTCCTGTACCAATACTCCTGGTAGTAGCTTCTAATCAACGAGTGGTGGAAACATCATTGCACCACCTAACATGGCCATATCTAGCACTGGTCCCTGAACCGACGCCTGATTGCTAGGTGGGTTGTCCACACGATCATGTATCGGGATCCTGGATGGTTGTCAACATGAAGGCATCCTAAGATAGAACAAGATATACCACAATAATAAGTTTACATCTCATGAGATGACACTTATTCACAAAGAACATAAGGAAATACTTACAAATAGTGTTTTCATGTTTAAAGCTGAAATGAATAATTCAAGGTTTGGGTGTATTGATATTTTAGATGTCACACCAACCCTAGACACCCCGAATCTGAATGTTGGACTCAAAACACCTAACATTGTTGCCCCAAAACCAAAAAAAAGACTCATAGTCTTATAAGTGGAACCGACCCTCTTCTCATACCACTTTTTCATGACCCGTCCCCCAAGGCCTGTGCCGTGACAACCCAAGCCTGCCGCCTAAAGGCCAGAGGCTAGAGACTAGTTCCAAAGGCATCAACCTATATGTGGGTGGAATTTTACTGAGTACCTGTATGTGCACACACACTCCTAACCACATCCCACAAACTAAAAGTTGAAAACAAGTATACTAAAACAAGTTCTTAGTACAAGTAAAACTGAAAAAAGTGGTCCAAAATATAAATCTAACAAAAAGAACTGAAGACATCCAAGTATAAAGGGACTCAGGTATCAAAATGGTAAAAAAACCACATAATTGAAAGACTAGTGTAGTTACTGGGAGCAGAAATAGTATGCCTTGTCTGTATGATCCTATTGGGCCTCGCCTGGTCCTTGGCCACCATGTCCTCTGTTGAAGCGTGAACTGTCTGCATGAGACACAACACATGGAAGTAGAGCCCAGGCTAGGTTTAGTAACAAAAAACTCAATAAGGGAACATAAAAAAAGTAAATACCACCAAGAAATCCTAAAAGAAAAGAATGAATCATAAGCACAAATCACAAGAACGAAGAACAAGACAACTCACACCAGGTATACATCTAGGGTAGTCATATCAGAATCACCAGTCACATTATCAAACACCTCAGCTGCTAGAGAACACCCCCACTATGATTAAAGTGGGACAGTTGAGTCACAAAAAGTCACTTCCTACTAACCTTGGACTGCTTAGGTACACCACCCCATCGCGTAATGTGGGCCTATAATGTCACACATAGGTACTTCCCAACTTGTCCAACTGAGGTACTCTTTCCCATCACAAACAATGGGTCTGCAGAGTCCCACAGTCTTTCTCCAACCATGGACCTGTAAAGTCATAGATAGGTGCTTCCCACTAGGCCACAGTCGAGTCACATAGAGTTGCTTGTCAGTAATCTTCAGGTATCAGCCAACTGCATGGTTCCTTATGTAGCGCACTTGGTAGAACCACTCCTCAAGCCATTAATAACATATCGACATCCATCAAATTCTTCTTATATAATACCAAAATATATTTATCATTGAGAGGGCCATAACTACACATGAAACTCGTCAATCGGATGCCCGGTCGACATGTTATTATCATTTCAGTAAACAAGGCCGGATTGCATTTGGAACCGGTCTGACCTAGTCAGACCAACCCGACCAACCCGACCCTGGGATACCACATACCCAGGTTTAATTTGAATGAATCTAAATGACCTAGTTCGGGTCAGGGTAGGTCTGGTCTAGTATTGAAAGTGGGACAGGCCCAATGGGACCCTCTGGACCTAGCCCAGTTTGGCCGAGGGTCCCTATAAGGCCCCAACCTTAAACCTTACTCAGTCTTGAGTTATTACAAGATTACACATTGAGGATCTTTTCAGGTTTAGAGTTTTAGAGAATTAGATCATAAAACTTTCATTACATTTCCACATTTAAATAAAGTGGTTACATAAAAGATAGTATTCATTTTCCCATCAACGGAAATATATTTAAAATAAAACATGGATTCTTTCTTGACACTTCCTTAAAACTATCATCAGATCATGTACCAATCCCTTGACTTGTGAAAACATTTCAAAAACTTGGGATGATCATAAAAAGCTCAGTAAGGGTTATAAAAAGTACGTAAAGGAAACATGAGTATATATATACATAAGAATGAAATCATACTTTACCCATAAAACATAAGAACTTTAAAATATCTCATAAAATCATGAATAAACCATAGAAATCATAAGACATAAAGGTAAATTGTGGCATTCATGACATTATTACATAGGGATTAACCCTCTTGGTTATGTTTGGAATACCCATCACAGTATATTCTCTAAATCTCTTCGTAGAAACCTTAACGTTTAACTCCTTCACGTTACCCAATGCATTGGAGAGCTATATCGGGCTCACCCTCCCTTAGTTTATCACGTAATCACCCGTCTTCATAAACAATGCCCAAGAACCATAACATAATCATAGCACATTACTTAATCATAAAGGAAATATAACATTCCCACATATAACTTTTTAAGATATTGAAATAATGAATCCATTCTAAAAACCATTTTCAAAACCATTTAAAACATTTAATAAAGATATTTTTAAATCAAAGTGTCCCATACCACATTGAAGAATTTAACATTTTAAACCATTAATATTCATATAAATAAATCCTTAAAACCATTTTGAAAACATGGATATTAATGAGAAATATTTATAAGAATAAATCATTAAAACATTTAAAATGATATTTTAGTTAAAGGGTTTTTTAGAAAATGAGAGACACTTGAATACAATAATTGAGGAATAAAATTTAATAATATCATTAGAATAATAGGATTCATGATATAATATTCCAATGGACAGTATATACATCATATTAGAGTGAATTGGTTAGTAACAACAATGAAATCTTAATGGAAATGTAAATTGAGATGAAATCCATTATAAAGATGGTATCCTTAAATTAAGGATAAATAAAACTCATAATTATGTGTGACAAATATAAATACACCCAATATAAGTGGATATTAAGTGTAAAATTATCAAAGGTCATTCACACATATTCAAAGGATGATATATTCAATAACTACATGTTGAACCCAATGAAATCGAAATTGGGTTAAGAAGTTCCCTTGACAGCCTAACGACGTCCCATCAAATTTTAGAAAAAGAGTTGATGAGAGAGATATAAAGGGTACCTCATCACTTAGAAATAAAATTTATGGCAATAAGGATATATAAGAACATATACCCACATAATATGATGAAAATTAAAAGACATAACAAAATAAGTCTTTTAAAAAGAGGAGGGTGAAATGTCCCCTTACCGATTTGGGTAACTTTCGAAACGTACACCCCATGAAATAAGAACAATAAAAAATTGATGTAAATACTCATAAAATAAAGTATGTTACACAAAGAGTAGAATAATGGAAAGAAAATACACCACTCAAAAGGAAATATTTGCAAATTTAGCATGAATCTCATGAAAACACAAAGTGAGATAAAAAGCCCCTAACGAAATTTCGGCAGCCTAACAACGCCAATTAAAACTTTTAAAAACGATTGATGAGAGAAAATAGGGTATCTCATAATATAAACATAAAAATTACAGTAAGAGTAATATAAAATAACATCCCAATCATAAGGAAGATGAGCTTAAAAGTAATGACATAAAAGAGTGTACTTAAAAAGAAAGAGAGGGGTAAGATCCCTTACCTCGGGTCCGACTTGACCCGATCGTTCTTTAACCTCATGAATAATAAAATTGAGTTAATTTGTAGTTGTTTAAGAACCTTTTCCAAGTTCATTATTCCTTTTATATATCTTACTACAATGCTATTAACACTATGTAATTTTATTAAGTTAATAATGGTCATTTTTTAGATCATTGCTACTTGAGTCAAAAATAAACTCTTTATAATAAGAAGGTGTTCATGTGGTAAAATATATATTATATACAGAATTATATTCATTATTTAGATATCATATATATCATATATGTCTATTATATACATTCATTTATAATATTACATAACATTTAGAGGTAAGGAATGAAATTCACTGTTCATGGAGGCGGTAAGCCGTACGTACGCATGAACGCTACTTCCATTTGTATTTCTTATTTAATGGAATTAAAACATAATGATACATAATAGTATTATAATTCCAGTATGTTATCATATATAATATCATTAAATTTATATTTTATACATACCACATATGGTGTTAACGAATCAAATCACTTTGAGGGGGCAGTAGTCCGCACTTCCAAAAATGAAGATATCGCATTTACCCATAATGGAAACCATAAAGGTATTCTATAAATAAAAAATATATAAGCTTAAGTAAAACATAAAAATATTATATATCATATATAAATATAGTGTCATCTTAATGGCCACCTTTGAAGGTGTTAGAAGAATATTGAACAATCAACATTTCGTGAGAGGCAGAAATTCGCCATCCACGGAAACAGTATGCTCTTTAACCATTAGATGAAGGTGTGTGTAAATGTAGCTCGAATAATTCTTATAAAAACATCCTAGTATATTTAAGATACTGGTTTTGTTACAAAATAAAAGAATTAAAAGAGTTCATGGGGTTGGAGAAGCAAAATAAAATAAAAGAACACAAGTGAAGAAATTACCTTAAAATCGGGTATCTCTCTTTGATTTGAGCTCAAAGGCATCCTTGGGAAGACTTCTGCCCAAATTGAGGCCTCTAGGAGTAATATAGGGATGTGGAGAGACAAAATGAGCATGGTTTGGCCGAGACAATGGCTTGAGAGGTGTGGGTAAGGTGGTAGAGGTGGGGGCCTTTTATAAGAGGAGAGGAGGGGCACTCTTGGAAAGTTTCAAAATGTAACTTTATTTTCAAGTGAGTTTCGGATTTTAAAGGTCCCACATTGACTTATTTCTAGTATAAGGTAGTAAGGGTTCGAAATATACTCATAAAATAGGTTTTTTACAAGTTTAAGTTATATTTTTATCATTATCTTTTCATTTTATTTAAATCCTTTATTAATGAGGTAATCACCACATCATCACGATGTCATAAATAATTTAATTTATTTACTGTCTAAAAATTATAAAAAAAATATCATGATGTAGGAAATTGTTTTACCTTTCAAATAAATATTTATAGTCAAACATATGACTTGTATAACCACATTTAAAAATAGTTTTATTAAAACTACTCATGCTTGTAACATTTTTATTTTAACTTTAAATAAAAAGTTATTTATGTCATTTTCCAACCAATGTGGCTCCATGTTGTCCCCAAGTTGACCCATGTATTTTATTGGTCGTCCATGACACATCCAATGAGGGTAAGACATCTTTTTATGTCATTTCATATTATTAAAACATTATTTTTACCTTAAATTACACTAATTACCTCTAATCGTGATTAAAAACATAAAAGTTACTATTTACCAAAAAATTATTTTAATCCCATTGAACCACATTTTACATCCTAATGACAACCATGTATGTCGGATTTTTGAAATTCAAATCACATAAGTGGTGAAGTTTCATTTAAACGAAAAATCAGTTTTTAAACTACCACTTAGTGGTTTCACTATTCATCAAAAAATACATATTTTTTAGAAAAATACCAAAAATTCACCCTAAGATATATTTGATATTAAAAGATGATGTCTATTTTACAAAATTAAAAACATATAAGTTTCATTAATTAATTTAATATTTAATTCCCACTTTCAAAACAGATAGCGTGTTTTTAAGACACAATATCTATTAAAAGATTGACACTAGTTTAAGTCCAATTTCAAAGTAAAATTAATTCCAACGAACACTATTGGATTAAATGGTAAAAATATATTCTAATTTCAATTTAAAAACAATTCAAAATATAATCTAATAATATAAATAAATTATATTAAAAAGAGGTTTTGAATTAAAATACAACAATTTTTACTATTCATTAAAAAATGAACTTTATTGGAAAAATACCAAACATTTACACAAAGTAAATTTTGAGGTCCCGATTATAAAGAAGAATTTTATTTTGTCAAATATAACACATAAAACTGTCAAAAAGTGGATTTAAAAGAGGTTCTCCATTAAAAGGCGGTTAATCGACCTTTTAAAGAATATTAGAATGTTTACACTTAAAATTGTATTCATTCGCATTTTTAATCCTCTAACATTTATTGTAAAAAGTAAAAATATTTGAAAAACATATATAATCATTTTTAGTTAGTTCTGTTCATTCCCGCCATTACAACAGCTATGTGTTAACTACCATTTAAAATAATAATATTTTGTTATTAGAGTGCAACGTAAGATTCCCAAGAAACTCGTTGTTGAGTATTGGGTACGCCATCGAGCATAGCGTCCCCTTTAATGTAATATTAATATTTTATTCAAAAATATGGATAGATATAAAAATTTCATTTTATTTATTTACCTGTGGTGTTACATCCTTTCCCCCTTTTGGGAATTGCGTCCTTTCAATTTTAAAATTGGGCTTGGAAGCTTCATTGAAAATCCCACATCGGAACAAGAGTCAGTAAAACTATCACTTTAAAAGAATGGGAGAGAAGTACAAATGTCACTTGAGTTAATCCATACTAGGATTCCATGTATGAAAATATGGATATGTAGGAAAAAACAAAGGGTCATGTTCTAATGGAGAGTGATAGTAAACATGTCTAGGAGAAAGTAAATAATAAGAAAATCACAAACATGTGATGGGTTAAACAGTATTTGATTCCCCAGTAGGAAAAATTAACAGACAAAATTTTTGTTTTATGTTACTTTTCATTGAGGAATTTATTTATGAGCTTAACTAAAACATTAGGAAGCATACTTAATTATCATGTTGACTTTCAACTTTTACTAGATTTCTTACACTAACTCATATTTTCTCCAAAAGATGAGTATTTGGGACGAATTGTTCACATTAAGAGAGCAATAATCAACTTCTATAGAATCACCTTATCCAAAAAAGAGAACTATATACTTCCCATGTCTTTAGACCTTAACCAAAACTAAAACCAAAAATGTTAGGATGAGATCAGATAATACCCAAAAAGGATAATCCTTTATAAAAAAAAATCTATTCTTAATTTCCAAAATTTGTCAAAAAAAAACCCAAAGTTCAACAAAGATTATTCAATAAACATCTATCCGTAAAATTCTACAAATTAAACCAAACTAAGATTGAAACCAATTCTCTAAAGGATTTAATCACATAGTCTCCTAAGATAAATTTTAACATTTTTCTCCAAAATAACATCAGTTACTCTTACAGTCTCATACTAAAAAGTAATTAACCTAATCACATATCCTCCATGATAGGCTAATAATTTCCATTGATAACCAAAAATAAAATTACTCTCAATTCATAAAATCATCTAACTAAAAAGAATCATTCAAACTAACCAGGGAATTCACGTAGTCCAGTGGTATGCGATAAATACCAGTTGCACTTTGGTTGTGGGTTCAATTCCCGCAGCTTCATCCGATGCGACGGGTTGTCACACGTTCTGTGTGTTGTCCCTTTTCAAAAACTGTATAATTTTATAACATTACTCAAAAAGAGATAAATTCATCAAAAATAACCATAACATATTTTAACTACAAAGGTTTTCTGATAACTTCCATTTTGCAACCCAAAATGTATTAATCAGTAATTGCCTCAAATTCAAGGATCATATAAACCAAAATGGTTCTTTATAACTATATCCACAAAAGAAAGGATAATTATTCCTTGAATAAAATTTTCATATATAAAACATCAGGGTTACTATAAAAAGGCTTCTAATGTAACCCCATCATCAAAAGAGACTTAATACATCTAAGAATTTCACCATCCTAAAATCTACCATAACTCTTGAATCCCTTATATGATGACATCTTACTCATTCAACATTCTTCATGATCCATTAGCTATTCCTTTTGAACTTATTCTGAAATACTTCTTTCCTACAAAAAAAATCATGAATCATATCCTAAGATTCCAATAATAGGAAAACATATGTTATGAAACAATCCATACCTTTCATTCTTCATTGTCAGTTTCTTCATCCTTAATCGGAATGACATTAGGTATTGGTAAATGAATATTTGTACGATCTTGGTGACCCCATTCCCAAAACTTCTTCGTAGGACATGTGTTTTCATAATGACCATGCACACCACATTTAAAACATTCAATTGATCCTTCAGAAAGAACTTCTTTCCCTTTCCTATAGTCAACTAGATGCTTCCTTTTTCCATGGAAGGTTATTGCTTTATGACCTTCATTTCCACATCTATAGCATCTTTCTGTCCCTTTGAAACATTTTCCTATGTGTTTCTTTCCACATATTTGACACATAGGTTTTTGAACATACTTACCTTTATGATTATTACCTGAACTTCCGTAGGGATTTGTTTCTCGCATAAACGATGCCTTATAAAAATAACTAAGGTTCAGGTGGTCAATCATGACTCTAGATAGTTGGTTGATGATAACCACAAGAGTTATCATTGTAGATCCCATATAATTCAGTTGTTCTTTCATAAAACCATCACATTTTTCTTCAAATCCACTATTATTTTGGTGCCTGATAGATCCATCCATTTACTAAAACCAAAAAGGTCAGTGTGAGTATATCAATGAAATCATCAAATAAAAAAGAGAAAGATAAACACCAAGATATACTTATCCATGTTATCTCAAACTCATTCTGACTTTAAAAAAAATTATTACTCCATCTAATATACTAACCATTGTGGTTATACACAACTTGTCACTTTTTCTTAAACAACACTCTAACCTCTAATGTTATCTAAACTGACCTCTCATACCAACTATAAGGCCCCAGCCTTAAACCATACTCAATCTTGAGTTGTTACAAGATTACACATTGAGGATCCTTTCAGGTTTAGAGTTTTAGAGAATTATATCATAAAACTTGCATTACATTACCACATTTAAACAAAGTGGTTACATAAAACATAGTATTCATTTTCCCATCAACGGAAACATATTTAAAATAAAACAGGGATTCTTTCTTGACACTTCCTTGACACTATCATCATATCATGTACCAATCCCTTGACCTATGAAAACATTTCAAAAACATGGGATGAGCATAAAAAGCTCATCAAGGGTTATAAAAAGTATGTAAAGGAAACATGAGTATATATATACATAAGAATGAAATCATACTTTACCCATAAAACATAAGCACTTTAAAATACCTCATAAAATCATGAATAAACCATAGAAATCTTAAGACATAAAGGTAACTTGAGGAATTCATAACATTATTACATAGGGAGTAACCCTCTTGGTTATGTTTTGAATACCCATCAGAGTATATTCCCTAAATCTATTTGGGGAAACCTTAACGTTTAACTCTTTCGCATTACCCAATGCATTGGAGAGCTATATCGGGATCACCCGCCCTTAGTTTATCACGTAACCACCCATCTTCATAAAAAATGCCCAAGAACCATAACATAATCATAGCACATTACATAATCATAAAGGAAATATAACATTCCCACATATAACTTTTTAAGATATTGAAATAATGAATCCATTCTAAAAACCATTTTCAAAACCATTTAAAACATTTAATAAAGATATTTTTAAATCAAAGTGTCCCATACCACATTAAAGATTTTAACATTTTAAAAAATTAATATCCATATAAATAAATCCTTAAAACCATTTTGAAAACATGGATATTAATGAGAAATATTTATAAGAATAAATCATTAAAACATTTAAAATGATATTTTAGTTAAAGGGTTTTTAACAAAATGAGAGACACTTGGATACAATAATTGAGGAATAAAATTTATAATATCATGAGAATAATAGGATTCATGATATAATATTCCAAAGGACAGTATATACACCATATAGGAGTGAATTGGTGCATAACAACAATGAAGTGTCAATGGAAATGTAAATTGAGTAGAAATCCATTATAAAGAGGGTATCCTTAAATTAAGGATAAATAAATTTCATAATTATGTATAAAAAATATAAATACACCTTATATAAGTGGATATTAAGTGTAAAATTATCAAAGGTAATTCACACATATTTAAAGGATGACATATTCAATAACTACATGTTGAACCCAAAGAAATCGAAATCGGGTTAAGAAGTTCCCTTGACAGCCTAACGGCGTCACATCAAATTTTAGAAAAAGAGTTGATGAGAGAGAGATAAAGGGTAACTCATCACTTAGACATAAAATTTACGGAAATAAGGATATATAATAACATATCCCCACATAATAATATGAAAATTAAAATACATAACAAAAGAAGTATTTTAAAAAGAGGAGGGTGAAAGGTTCCCTTACAGATTTGGGTACCTTTCGAAACGTACACCCAATGAAAGAAGGACTATAAAAAACTGATGTAAATACTCATAAAAGAAAGTATGTTACAAAAAGAGTTGAATAATGGACAGTACATACACCACTCAAAAGGAAATATTGGAAAATGTAGCATGAATCTCACGAAAACACAAAGTTAGATAAAAAGCCCCTAACGAAATTCCGGCAGCTTAACAGCGTCAATTAAAACTTCAAAAAAGGAGTGATGAGATAAAATAGGGTCTCTCATAATATGAACATAAAAATTATAGTATGAGTAATATAAAACAACATCCCAATCATAAGAAAATGAGCTTAAAAGTAATGACATAAAAGAGTGTACTTAAAAAGAAAAAGAGGGGTAGGATCCCTTACCTCGGGTCCGACTTGACTCGATCGTTCTTTAACCTCCTAAATAATAAATATGAGTTAATTTATACATGTTTAAGAACCTTTTACAAGTTCATTATTCCTTTTATATCTCTTACTACCATGCTATGAACACTATGTAATTTTTTTAAGTTAATAATGGTCGTTTTGTAGATCATTGCTACTTGAGTCAAAAATAAACTCTTTATAATAACAAGTTGTTCATGTGGTAAAATATATATTATATACAGAATTATATTAATTATTTAGATATAATATATATCATATATATCTAGTATATACATTCATTTATAATATTACATAACATTTAGAGGTAAGAAATGAAATGCACCGTTCATGGAGACGGTAAGCCGTACGTACGCATGAACGCTACTTCCATTTATATTTCTTATTTAATGGAATTAAAACATAATGATACATAATAGTATTATAATTCCAGTATGGTATCATATATAATATCATTAAATTTATCCTTTATACATACCACATATGGTGTTAACGAATCAAATCACTTTGAGGGGCGGTAGTCCGCACTTCCTAAAATGAAGATATCGCATTTACCCATAATGGAAACCATAAAGGCATGACATAAATGAAAAATACAGAAGCTTAAGTAAAAAAAAACATTTTATATATCATATATAAATATAGTTTCATCCTAATGTCCACCTTTGAAGGTGTTATAAGAATAATGAACAATCATCGTTTCATGAGGCAGAAATTTGCCATCCACAAAAACAGTATGCTATTTAACCATTAGATGAAGGTGTGTCTAAATGTAGATAGAATAATTCTTATAACAAAATCCTAGTATATTGAAGATACTGGTTTTGTTACAAAAGAAAAGAATAAAAAGAGTTCATGGGGTTGGAGAAGAAAAATAAAACAAAAGAACACAAGTGAAGACATTACCTTAAAATTGGGCATCTCTCTTTGATTTGAGCTCAAAGGCTTCCTTTAGAAGATTTATGCCAAAATTGAAGCTTCTAGGAGTAATAGAGGTATTTGGAGAGACAAAATGAGCATGGTTTGTCCGAGCCAAAGGCTTGAGAGGTGTGGTTAAGGTGGTAGAGGTGGGGGCCTTTTATAAGAGGAGAGGAGGGGCACTCTTGGATGGTTACAAAATGATACTTTATTTTCAAATGAGTTTCGGATTTTAAAGGTCCCAAATTTATGTATTTATAGGATAAGGTGCTAATGGTTTTAAATATACTCATCCAATTGGTTTATAACAAGTTTATGATATATTTTTAACATTATCTTTTCATTTTATTTAAATCCTTTGTTAATGAGGTAATCGCTGCATCATCATGATGTCATAAATAGTTTAATTTATCTAATGTCTAAAAGTTATAACAAAAATATCATGATGTAGGAAATAGTTTCAGATTTCTAATGAATATTTATAGACAAACATATGAATTTTATAACCCTATTTAAAAATTGTTTTAGTAAAACAACTCATGCTTGTGACATTTTTATTTTAACTTTAAATAAAAAGTTATTTATGTCATTTTCCAAACAAAGTGGATCCATGGGGTCCCCATGTTGACCCATGGATTTTATTGGTCGTCCATGACACATCCAATGATTGTAAGACATGTGTCTAGGTCATTTCATATTATTAAAACATTATTTTTACCTTAATTTACACTAATTACCTTTAATCGCGATTAAAAACTTAAAAGTTACTATTTACCAAAAAATTATTTTAATCCCATTGAACCAAATTTTACATCTTAATGACAACCATGTATGTTGGATTTTTGTAATTCAAATCACAGATGTGTTGAAGTTTCATTTAAATGAAAAATCAGTTTTTAAACTACCACTAAGTGGTTTCACTATTCATCAAAAATTGAAGTTTTTCAGAAAAATACCAAAAATTCACCCTAAGATATATTTGATATTAAAAAATGATGTCTATTTTACAAAATTCAAAACATATAAGCTGAATTAATTAATTTAATAATTAATTCCCGCTGTCAAAACTAATAGCGTGTTTTTAAGAAACAATATCTATTAAAAGATTGACACTAGTTTAAGTCCAATTTCAAAGTAAAATTAATTCCAATGAACACTTTTGGATTAAATGGTAAAAATATATTCTAATTTCACTTTAAAAATAATTCAAAAGATAATATAATGATATAAATAAATTATATTAAAAAGAGGTTTTGAATTAAAATACAACATTTTTCATTATTCATTAAAAAATGACCTTTATCTGAAAAATACCAAACATTTACACAATGTAAATTTTGAGGACCTGATTCTAAAGAAGAATTTCATTTTGTCAAATATAACACATAAAATTGTCAAAAAGTGGATTTAAAAGTGGTTCGCCATCAAAAGGCGGTTAATCGACCTTTTAAAGAATATTAGAATGTTTACGCTTAAAATTGGATTCATTCCGATTTTTAATCCTCTAACATTTATTATAAAAAGTAAAAATATTTGAAAAACATATATAATCATTTTGTAGTTAGTTCTGTTCATTCCCGCCATTACAACGGCTAGGCGTTAACTACCATTTAAAATAATATTATTTTTTTATTAGAGTGCAACGTAAGATTTCCAAGAAACTCGTTGTTGCGTATTGGGTACGCCATCGAGCATAGCGTCCCCTTTAAAGTAATATTAATATTTTATTCAAAAATATGGATAGATATAAAAATTTCATATTATTTATTTACCTGGGGTGTTACAGTCCCGCTCGTCGGGTCGCCTGGTGAACTGATCTTTTCCGAACCATCCTTAAGGGTGCAAATCTGGCCTGATGACGCAGGTATTTCTTGCTGGGCATGGGTTCGGCCCTCCGGAGAGGGACCGGGCTAACCCACTGGCTAGGGGCGTGGCCCGCCAGCTGAATCCTGACTACATGTACGACTGGTGGTGTGCGCTGGAGACATGGCAGTCACAGCTGCATCCCCTGCTCTATCTGAATGCAGCCCTCAAAAAGCAGGTTTCTCCCCCTAAGTAGTGCCTTCTGAGCACCACATCAAACACCTTCCATGGTCGACAGTCCCCGACCTTCCCTCCACAGCGGTCAAGCGACTGTGGCTCGCCAGGTCACCTGGGCAGCCAGGACATGGGTAGACGCCTCCAGGCAGTGCCGGTCGGTGCTATTACTCCATGCCGCCACGACCCACCAATGGGTGCTCTCCCTCCCTCCACCCGCAGCCACTGCCGTGGGCCACCAGAGTTTCTCTGGTGGTTTGTTTCCTGATATGACTATACCAATGGGTTTCGTAGGTTTTCACCATCCCTGTGATGGTCTCGTATGTGCCTTGCTGCCATGTTGGAAAATTTGTTCATAATGAGCACAAATGCAGAGGGGCTTGGGCGATGTTCATGTCCGCCCACACCCTACACGTTAGAATTTTTAAAACTGGGGGGGGGGGATTCAAAATATGATCAATCCATTATAATTTTTTTCTAATGTTGAACCCCCAAAAAATTACCCTCCCTCAAGAAGAGCGACTCAGAGATGAACCTGTTCATAGATTGATATGTGTTCATCATTTAGTAATAAAGGATGTGTAATACATCAAAATGAAACCCCTACTGGGAATATGGGGGCAAATATCTGACCCATTATTGATCCTCGATCGGTTAGCATTCATCATCATTTGTCGATGGCATTCCTCTTCATTCGTCGATATAATTTTTCATTCTTAATTGAAGAGGAAATCCGAAGGTGGTTTGTCATAGGTACATTTTCCAATTAATTTCCATCTCTTTGAAATGTCAAAAAACATGTCTCAACTTTTTTGTTACATTACGACGCAGTGTCGTTACACTGTTTCATTTATGAAACAATATAGCTGTTATACGTTATTTAACGCGTTGTTACATTGAGGGTTTATGAGCCATTAATTACTTCCATTATTGTGCCTCATCTTCACCTCATTTCCACATCTCAACGTCATCGTGTTGCCACTTGTTGGTTATGGAAAATAAATAAAATATCTTTTTTTAAAAGGTTTGAAAATTAGCTTTTCGGTTTGGCCCTTTCCATTCGAAGATAATTCCTTTCTAGGTGAATCCCAACATTATATGTTCAAAAACGCCCTCATATTCTTATTCAAAACACCGGTTCAAAAGTTAGAAAAACTTTCTCACACGTTTACTGAACATACATGAAAAATATTTTAAAATTCTATTCCAAACTCACCTGTCCTTGGAATCACATGCCATCAGAGCTTGTAGTCTTGATATAATTCCATATAATATTTAAACAATTACCCATAAATTCCAAGAAATTACATTTAAAATAGAAGAGGCAGATAAAATATCATTACTATAGTATATTAATGGCTTGCATGATGGTTTTAATGAAATGGGATAAATTATATATTAATTTTTGATAAAAAATTTCAAATCCTTAGGATATTTATAAAAGAATAAAAACATAAAAAATATATTCAAAAGGGTAAATAATGAATGTTCCTGAATGGAAAGAAATAGAAATAAATCCCTAACATGTGAGGTCACTTATAAATTATAGGGAGGAGATTCTATAGATATTGTAAACAACATGTGAGTGATTTAACGATAAATATGGATAGAATGTTTTTTCTCAATATGATTTGAGTGAAGACGTGTGGGAGGTTGGGTGGGTATTTATATCAAAATATACAGGGATTATTTATTAATCAATAAAATTATGTTGTGGGATCAATATGATAAACTAATAAAAACAAATACCTTGTATTTGACACATATATTCTTCCCAATTGTTTTTGAATTAAATAATTTACAACTATATGAATTGATATCCATATAATAAATCTCCTGGTGATGTAGAATCAAATCTTGTTAAAAAATAATTGGTTTTAAAATATTAAAATATATCAAAGGTTTTGTATGACTCATTAATGGATTAAACAAGTAATATAAACCAATAATTTGAAATAATATAAAATGAAAATCTATATTTTATAATGAATATTCTTTAATGTATTTATTATATCACTTCTAAGATATTATGATATCATAAGAAAGTGTGTATATTAATACATTATTAAATTTTTACAATGAAATATAATTATCTCATAAAGTTATGTCAATTACACCATCAACAAATTTAAATGTGATGTTTTCAAAAATAATATTTATTTTATGAAAGTAATATTTATTTTATTAAAATAAAATTTACTTTAATATAATAATATATATTTTATAATTTTTTATATTAAAATAATATTTTTTTATTAAAATAATATTTTTTATTAAAATAATATTTATTTTATAAGAATAATTTTTCAAATTTTATAGTTTTAAATTTTAAATAAAATTTTCTATTTATTGAAAAAACTATTTTTCAGGATTTTAACTACTTTTGGACACTTATAAAAATTATATGGACAACGTTATAATATATAATAATTTATATTAATACAATTATTATTAAATATAAATAAATTCGTAATATATCAAGTATTTAAAAAATAATTGACTTTATAAAAAAGGGATAATTGAAGCTATATATTTTCCAAAAATGTAGTTTTGATACATCTTATCAAAAACTAATTTTCGTTATAATATTAATTAAATCATATTTGATGTAATAATAAAAATTATAAAAATAAAATTATTTAATTAAATGTAATATATATTAATTCATTCTACTATGGTATATTTATATAACCTCATATTACACTACATTACACACATGGGTAAGGTGTGTGATAAAGGTTCTTTTATGGGGTTTTTAGTGAACTTTGTTTTGTTGTGACATAAGTCTTCTTGGATTCTCAAATAATTGGTTTTTTTCTTTCTTTAGTTTTTGTGTTTCATCTTTAGAATGGTCAAGGGAAAATCCAAGTGATTTCATCCCCCTTAGAAGCTCTAAAAAGTGGGATTTGTAGAGTATGATTCTACTTGTAGAGGAAATCGATTCTTCCATCATTTATAATGGCACTTTATCATAACCACTAATATACTAATCATAATGGTGAGTAAACAATATCTATATTTTCAAAAGAAAATATTCCTAACAAAATTATTTGTTTTAGAAGCTATATTTTATTATTAGTCGTACATAACCAAAGTGTATCATGTGTTTTATATAACTGTATGGGTTAATAATGATTTTTTTTCATTTAAATTGTAATTTCATTAATAAAAGTTTGAGATAACACAATATATTTACAATTTATATTTTATATTCATTTATGATCATTAAATAATGTAAATTTTCATTTCCTCATTGATCGAAGGATAGTAATTTAATGCATCTAAGGACATATCTATTTATTTCATATTATTGATGTTATTTTAAAATGGGTTCAAGATTCCATTAGTGAAAATTTATCATGTTAATGTCTCTACATTAATGTAAAAAATAAGAATATTAAAATTTAATTGAAAATAATCGTTAATTATATTATATAGATTACATCATTTAATATTTGGTGTATTTTAGGATTTATTACCCACCATGTTAATCTTTTTTAGTATTTTTTAAAAATTATTTATATTTAACAAATATAAAATATAAAAATAGAACATATTTAATCTGACCAAACATAATAATAAAATGATTTTTAAACCGACTATAATGGGTGTGATGGAAAATTAAATATGTCATCCTTGGAGGATGTTAATCCACCATAATATGGGATATATTTTCATTTAGAATAATTGATAGAATGGTAGATAATTTTTATTGCTTAATTATATTGACATTTATGTAATTTTATGATACCTCTATCAATTTATTATAATGGTAAGAATATACATAGATGAGGTAGAAGAATAAAAAAATCTAAGAGAGCCTGGTTTATATATTTATGTCCTAATTTTTATATCCACTTTTACACATGTCTTGGGATTTACAGTATGGTATTCCATGGTGAAATAAACCTCACACACATTTATAAGAGAGTTGAGGTCTTACATGGGACCTCATGAATGATCTATGTAACTTAAAGTGTGATAATAAGTGAGATTGTAAATATTTGTATTTATATGATGGGAAAAGGGGTGTTTGAATATAATATTAATTAGTTTACTATTTCGTTTATAGGACTAAAAATAGTGTGTATTATTGTACTTTATATAGTAATTGGGGCCTTTGAGGTTGTGATAATGTTTTATTACATTATATCAAATATAATTAACAATTTATTTCACATATAATGTAAAATATTGTATCTTTTCATAAATCACTATTCCCGAACATTTAATATTTAATGAAAAATTTCATAAAATATTACTAAGATATTTTTATTTGTACTATTCAAAAATTTAATCCATTACACCATATAAATTGCCAAAATATAGGTATTTATATTTCAATATTACATTGTTATGTAATGAAAAATAGTATTTTTATGACTTGATTAAATTTATGACGCATAGAAATATAACTACTAATTTCATAAATTCTATCATCAAATATATTATAATTAAAATTTTTTATTATTAAAATTGGTAAAAATAAACATATATTTCATTATTTTATGTTTATCATAATAATAAATTTTAATGAAAAAAATGTATATATATATTTTAATAGTAAATTAAAATAATTTTTAAGGTTTTTATTTTATCATATCCAACTTATTTATTTTCTAAAAATTGACATAAATTTATTATAATTTTATATCAAATAGACCAAATATATTACATTATAATTCCATTAGTCCGATTACACCTAGCTTGAATCTCATGGGTAAATACTTTATATGATTCAAAAGCACTTAGAAACCCATGAAAATGATTTTTAATAAATTTTTAAATGATTCTCCATATTCATTTCATTGATCCATGAGTGTACCCTACATGATTATTTTATACTCATTCCATTGGAAAAGTTACTTTACATTACATTTTAAAAATCATACTATTTCTATGTTCATTTTTTAATATTCACATATAGAGACATATTATTACATTGATTTGCGAACAAATGATATATTATATATACTTAATATCTACAAAGACTCCTTCTGAAAAATTATTACAAAAAGAAAAATTGGGTTGTACCTCTAAAGGATGCATGAGCCATCCCACGACATCCCTGAGCGGTTTCCATGATCACCCTAGGGTGCCAACAAGCACAAATGGCATGAAATAAGAACTCATGGGAGATATTTCTCCTATAAAATCCTTTAAACATAGAAGAAAAATAGAAATAATTATTTAACATGACCCATAAAAAAGTAATATTTTTATTCCAATTTAGAAAAACATATAAACATAAATAATGTAAGTGTATAATTAAAAAAAGAAATAATAAACTATATTATCCATCTACTTACCCAAAACACCCATGCCTACAAAAGTTACTACTACTAGATGCGTATCCTCACCCACCATAATTCAGAATATCTCAGGCCATAGAATGTAGTGAAAGGTCATATTTCACTAATGTAACAAAATAAACTAAAACATAAACAAATAACAAATATACCTCTTTGTAACTCCACCAGTCAACCCTTAAACCCAAAAAAAATTCTCCATTGGTGAAAAATAGATCTTGAACCTAAAACAAGAATATTGAAAATATTTTTTAGAATATGATTTCTCAGTAGTCCCCCACTCAAATTTCCTCATTCATTCTTTTTAAATAATGAATCATTTTTTATGGTCTGAAATCGAATATAGGGAGTAGGATTTCAGTTTTAAATAAAATACAAAATTTTATCATCAATATTTATGAGATTCATTCTCTTTTTATTTTAAATGAAAATTATCACAAATAAAATTTTTCATCAGCCCAAACCATTGTTATTGAAAATTATAATTTAAAACCCACTTTTTAGTCTATTTTGAAAATAATTATTTTTGAAAATTTTGTATATAATTTGAATAATCTAGAAAAAATATATAACAATAATGAATAATAAATTACAATAACATTAAATTTAATAGATGAAAGTAAATAACTCATAAATCATCAAAAATTAAGGGTATATAATATTAATCACCATGGGGAAACCCTTGGGAATAAAATTTTTATGCCAATCATCTATGGATCCCCATACTCTCAGTGATTGAACCATAAATATTCTTCCTCATGCATGAGCCATTGTAGATGATTAATCCAACATTAAAATGGTAACCACATATAAATAGTCAAATGAGGTTTATTTAGTGTTTTAGTGTTGTTCAAAGGATATGGAGGGTTAACCATTTCCTAGAAAATTTTTCCTAGTCATAATACCTAATTATCATGAGTTCTCATGTTCTATTCCCATTTAAAACACATTGTAATTTATCACTGTGTTTCTATTCAATAACATATTAATTTATCATAAGCACATGAGGCTCTTTAAATAATTTTATAATGAAAATGATGGACCCATTTATAAAAAAACCAGGATATATATATTCTTTTTCATTCAGATATATAATGGAATTTAATTCATAAATAAACCACTCACTATAAGGCATATGAAGAAAAGTAAACTGTGAATATCAAGCCACTATAATTTACTTGTAAAATCATCTTTTAAAACTAATTTTAATACCTAATTCAATATACTAATTTCATCTTCAATTATTCCATTTTATTATTATTCACATATTCATTTATATATTTATTCATGTTTCTATATGAATATTTTCACATATTTACATTTTAATATGATCATTTAATCCTAAATATATTTATAAGAAAAAAAATATGGGCAAAAGGAAAATTTGTTTGGATAAATTCAAGGAATCAAGGAAGAATAATTTTTTTTTAATTTTATAAAATATATATCATACATTTTAGAAGTTTAATTTTTTATAATAAAATTGGCAATGATACTATTTTAGTAAAAATAAACCTTTATTTAAATTTAATTGATAACCACATATGCATTTATTAATTTTGAAATAACTCTTTTAATGTAATTAAGATTTTTTTTAAATCATTGTTATGTGAAGATAAAGGAACAATATACTTTAGAAAATATTACAGAAAGGTGTAATATTTAATTTTAATGAAACTCAATTCAAACTCAATATTAACCTTCATTAATCCATAAAAATTATAATATAACTATCTGGAATTAAAAACAAAAATTTAAAAACCAATAAATCAATGAATTTTAGAATTTATGATTTAAGAAGTATAAAAATGACATGGAACCAATGAATATTATGAAATACTTTAAAAAATAAATAACCTTGGGTATAAAAAGGAAAATGAGTGCCCTAAAGATCAAGAAAACAAGAAAATAGATGTTGAACCCAACTAGGGTTTAGACTAATGATGCGAATAAAAATGGTCCCTTAGAAAAAGATATGGAAAAATTATGAAAACCAAAGAAAATTGCACAAAACATTTGAGGTGAAATTATTGATGAAAGTGTGTGGGAAGGACAATGTATGAGGGGTACTACCTCCTAGTGTTGACATCATGTAATAGGGGAAAGGGGAACCCCCCCATTTTCATATTTCTATTTACAATAATAATAATAATAATTTATTATTAATAATATTTTTTATTTTATTATCCTTATTATTATTACTATCTGATTTCATTTTTTATAAAAACTGGGTACATCGCACGTTCTACACATGGTTTACTAAATGGTGCTCAAACTGCGCACCCTTTATAGGGAACAATAGGTAACTCACATGGTTTGACAACATAGTTTGGGAAACCCTATTCCAACCATGAAAAATTAAAACATATGGTAGAAGACATAGTCACATAGTTCCCACACAATTTATAATGACTATGTGTAACTTGTGAACCTATTAAAAAACTCCAAATATTAAACATTCAAATTGGATAATAGGATATTCTAAGAAAAAATTGAAACCATTAAATAAATATTATTAAAATTACATAATTGATGATTCGAGAATTATAGAAACCCTGATATAAAACATTTTACCCAAAGAAAATCGCCGAATATTAAATAGAGAAGAGAAATAAGAACACTTAGCCTGAAAATAAGAATAATACAAATAATAACCTTTAAATAAATTCAAATAAAATAAAACTAATAATCATGGAATGATTCTTAAGATATGGATATCACACCTGAACAACTAAGGATCAAGAATTTTCATTCTCAAATGGGACTTTCCATCATTTAAGAACATAGTAATGTAGTGGTTTTAAAATACCAGTAACTTGGAAGGACAATCAATAAACATGAAATCAACTAAAAATCAATGAGGCACAAATGGACCTCCTAATCAATACAAAATCAATCATCTCTATCCAAATTACATATATATATCCCAAAAAACAATGAATATTATAATTCCAAAATCTCAATCCACTAATCTACATGAACACCTACATAAGTCAATAAATTATGGTGGAGAGATGAAGTGATTATGAAATAATTTTAAAAAACCAAACATCACGTGATCCTATGGAAATGAGAGAATAAGAGAGTTACTTAAAGGATTAATTGATCCTATTCGAATGAAAAGTGTATCCTCAAGAAGGATAAATAGATTCAAAATCATACCACTAAAACACTTATCATTATCCTCCAAACTAAGAAAACATAATGAAGAATTTATAAACTAAAAAAAAGATTTATTTAGAATACAATGAGATATCACCCTAGGTTAAAGAACAAGGGTCTCCTATAAACTCCAATATGGGACTCTAACTCGAGACATTCCAATAAAATAAAGCTTTCCCTATCTATTGGATAAACTCTGCTTCGTTACCATCCATCGTAGAAGTCATTAAAACCCACCCTAGGTTCCTACCATTCCCAAAGAATAAGTTTGACAAATATTAACACAACCAAAGACACTCATAATCCATCGATTACCTGACCAAACTAATATGAAAAAACAAACAAAATAAATCATGATTCAAGGGAGGTAAAAAAGAAAAATCCCTATATAATCCCATCCAACAAGAATCACACTGAGAATTAAAATAGAAAACCAATTGGATAAAATGACACTCAAGACCTTCCTGAGATACATACATTAAAAAAATGTAAATATATTCATCATTAATAAATTCTAAAAAAAAAATCATACCCATCCCAAAATAAAACCACATTCAAAATTTAATTCTAATGAAAATAAAAAATAATGGAAAATCATATCAATACTCTCTTTTAAAAGCAATATAAAGACCATGAACATTAATTTTAAAACATAAATAACTTAGTTAAAACCTAACATAGGATTCCCAATTCCCATTGTTGTACTCAGAAAAATCCTCCCATTATGATTCCATTTAAAAAATACCATTTCAAAATATAATTTTCCACATTTAAAAAAATACCCCTGATTTTATTTTATAATCCCACTTTTATTTTAAATATATATTGACATAAAAAAATATATATATATATATATATTTAATTTTAAAATCCAAAACATCATCATTTAAAATCATTTCAAAATAAAAATTTCATTATGAAATTCCTTTTATAAAATTTAAAATTATAATGTGTTTTGTTTTGAAACTAGCCCACAAAAACCCAAAATCATTCAAAATAAATAAACTATATAAGAATCATTTCAAAAGGTTAAATTTTAGTAGTTTAACGTTGATGAAGAACGTTTTGTTGGATATGGAACAATATTTTGTGTGCCTAGTGATTCTTAGGTAAATATATATTTATTTACTGAAGTAAAAAGTCCCCCATTTTATGTTCGTCCTGATAGAACTAAGATTTACATAAACCATCATTTATATTTATAATCTGATGGAATGAAAAATATATTAATGAATTTACTATAATTTTCTTGAATTTTTAGTAGTTTAAAAAATAAATGAAATAACTAAATAAGATTCCTCAAAATTTTCTTATAATGATGTGGAAATGAGAAAATATATCTATAGATTTTGTAGAAGCATTACTAAATACATCTTTAAGTAATTACACAATTTTTCTTGTTATTTATTAACTAACTAATCCTGATCATCTTCAACCCATTATAGATCTTCTGTCTTTAGAAAATATTCAATGATTGTACATAAAATAGATGATTTGGTTATATGGAGTTATTCTATCCTTTGTATCTGAACTTGAACCCAGGTTCTCTTATATTTTTGGGAAAGGCATTTAGAATTAATAGAGTACATAATTTAGTTATAGTACATTTTTTCACTCCTAATCTGATGGATTGTTTGAGTGACTGATTTAGACCCAAGAAGACATGATTTTTGATTATTCAATAGATTACCATGGATATTGGGATCTATTACCATTATTATTTAATTTTTCTTATTAACTAGTTTACATTTGAGTATATAATTTTCACATTTTGATAAATTATATGGAAATCGGCATCTAAGTCCTTATTATTGAGTTGAAGTTGGTGAAAATAATTTTTTGGGAATAGATATGGTAGAAGAAATATTTTAGAAGGTGAATATTATTTATTACTAAATTTGGATAACCTAGAGAATGTATAAATGTAATGCGGATAACTTAGTGCAGGATCATTATTTTTAGGTAGGTGATCAGATTTTTCTGAAGGTTTCACCTTAGAAAAGTTTTATTTGTTATGGTTAAATTTTTAATGTAAGTACACCATTCATTGGACTAAAAAATATCTTTGAAAAATAAAGTTTTTTTTCATACTGAGTGGCCTTACCACTACGTTTATCTCAAGTATATGATGTATTTCATTTTTCAATGTAAATAAAATATGTGTTTGATACATCTTATGTTTTTACCATTGAGGTTGCTCAGTTGGAAGAAAAAACTTTCTTTTGAGGAAAAACTTTTAGAAATTCATGAATACAAGGAGAAAGTGTTTTGGAATAATATAATTCAATAATTTATGGTTTTCTCAAAAAACCATATGTTTGAAGAAGAAACATGGTAACCTAAAATGATACCAAGGAAAAATATCTCATCTCTTTTATGTAATGAATAAAATTAATAGTATTTAATTTCCCAATGGTGGGGAATAATTTATAAAACTAGAAAATTTTAATATAAATAATATTTATGACTTAATTATAAATGTTACTTTTATTTTATAGAGATATATTTATTATAGGAATATTTCGTAAATTATCACTGAAACAGAAAAATCATTATTTCTTTCAAAATTGGGATTTCATGCATTATATGGTTTTATGTAAAATATTGAAACGATAATTAATGAATTTTAAATTGATATATCAAATTCATTTTTATGTCACCATTTTAAATTTATCTAAGGATAAAATTTTGAAATTTTTTGGTGGTATTTTATTTTTTGATTAAAAGTGAAAATGTTAGGTTTTAATAAAACCTATCTCTTAGTTTCAAGAATTTACAAAGATTCATTAAGTTTAAAAATATTTTCAATGTAAAATAGGTTCATTTATATTTTTAATAATATATTTTTGTTCAGTTTAATCAATATTATTCTATAATTCAGTATTAAAACTTTTTTATATTTAGAAACACATTTTTCAAAAAAATCAATTTTCATTATGACTTTCAGGATTCATTTAGAATTTATTTCTACCAATTATATGAATAAAATTTTATAAAACATATTTTTTAGTAGTAATAAAAATAATTAATTTTACGTAATAATTTCAACTTATTTATTTTTATCATGATGATTAATTAAAACAGGAAAAAAATTACTATGGTTGAAGATAAAACCCATTTACCACGGGGTTAAAAAAATATATAAGGGTAAATAATACCTAAATTCTTGTCTAAATTATATTTTATATCAAAAAATAGACTACAAATAATCTATAATTTGTAATTTTTTCATTTTCAATACATATTATTTGAGTCTAGAATTAATATATTTTAATCTTTTTAAAAATTATAATTGTTCCCTCCTATCAACTTTTAAACGAATTCCCCTCCCTTCCAATAAACACATCTAGATCCTCTTGGGTTATTTAATCCATAAAAAAATACAGTCATAATATCCATTGAAATTTTCTGAAGTCCCTTTTTTTATTTTGAAACCATCCTGAGAATAATTTAAGCATAATCGAGAATTAGTTTTCCGAAGAAGAGGTATAGTTCTTAACTGAGATTTTTCAATTTTTCCTTCTTCTAATTACATCTAATATTATTCAAACATGATGAAATAATAACAAAAATATTATAAATATAATTATATTTTTTTTGTCAATTTAATAATGAATATCAATATCCTCCTCCATCAAATGGGAAATGAAACTTTTATTCATGTGTATCGAGGACAATTACCTCACCAACTAAGGTAATTTATTTTCCATAACCTCTTATAACAAACGGTTATAATGATGGATTTAATATATATATATATATTATATTCATGAAAAATTTATCATTTTTATAAAATTATATAATCAATTTTATTAACTTTCCATCCATTATAAAATGATAGTGTCCTTCGTGTGTACTTCTGGAATAACACATCCATAAAGTGATGAGATTTGTTTTTAACCACCACATTAAATGGATGATTTATATAAGTTTTTTGAAAGATATAATATTATATTTTCGATAGAATTAAAATTATGTAAACATTAATTTATATTTACTTAATTCCATCATTCTCTTTGAAGAAAATAAAATTGTCACCCATGTGTACGTTCGACCTACCGTCTCCATGACTATAACGTAATTAATTTTTAATAACTAGATTTTATTTTCGGTTTTAATTAATAATAAATATATAATAATTATATTTACTTCATGATTATAATTCTATAGACTATTGAAATATACCACCTTTGACCATAGTCAATATACCAATTTCATTTTGGATATATGATTCAAATATTTCCAAAATATCTATCACTAACTAAATAGATTTTGTAATTGATTATAATAATCTACTAAAATAAAATGAATAATAACCCTAAAAAAGGGTTGTATGAAATTAAATAAATAATATAATTTCATTTTTCAGGAATATAATGAATTTACGTGATGAATCAGAATGAAGACATGGGACACTTAACTTAAAAAGGGTCATTTTAAATGGTTTAAGGATTCATTTTCTAAATAATTTACATCCATTCCAAATTTTATAAAATTATTTTAGAAATTTTTTTATATGGATATAAATGAATTATAAATTACATTTTTTGTATCTTTTTTACATTCTTTAAAATGGTTTCAAAAGTATTTTGTTTTTTCATCTTTTATACAAAATGTTTGGAATTACATTAAAATGTGAAAAATGAATGTTCTCTTTTAACTCATATGATGTTAATGTATTTTTCAAACCACCATAAATATTATTTTATATTTTTATTACTTTATAATATTTCATTTTTTTCTTTAATTAATAACCATATTACCTTTTTTTCTAGGTATTTTAGTCTTTAAAATGGGGATTTAAAATTTATGGGAATTTTAATATCTAAATGTTTCTTTCCATATGAGATAAAAATAGATTTCATTATTTTATAATGAAAAGATACTATCATAAAATATTTTGTTACTGCTAAGTTACTTTGTAATTATTAATTAATATGGGTTATCCTAATTCATCTTATATGACAAGTGAGACCAATAAAGCTTGTATGATGAGTGAACCTGATATAGATTCAATTAAGGGTGAGCCTGATATAGCACTCCAATACAGTGGGTAATGTTCGTTTTCATCAAATGAAGAAATTTTAGAGTTTAGTAGTGAGGTTTATCCTATATTTTAACTAGTCTATAGTTATTTTTGACATGATTTTAGCATGAGTTACAAATAATATTCTCTATGTTTCCTAAAAATTGATTCTATTTTTTTATTATGGGTTTTATTGGATTTTTGTAAAGAAAATAGAGCGACTCTTTTAATTTATTTAAAATTTAAATGAATATTATGATCAAGGTATATATTTGAAGTGATTTAGTACTTTCAAATGGGAAAAATAATTTCCTTCTTTTATATCCCTTAGATAATTCTTTTATCATCCCAAATTTTTAAATTTCTTTCATAGCATTTATAGACGAGTAAGAACAAAGAAGAATTCAATTTTAAATTTATAAATTATTTTAAGAAAATAAAAAATGTTATATTTAAAAATATATATATTGTGGAAAAAGTGGATACTAATTTGATGTTTCCACATTTTAATATATGGTTTTTTACGTAAGATTTATAAGATAATTCTTCAAAACCGTAATCTTAAATGATATTTAGAAACAAAAGAAACTGAATTTTAGTCAAAAGACACTATATTATATAATGTTTAAGATTGGGTCCTTATATTCACTACAAATTTGGAAAGTGTATTTCTTTGAAATTTTCTAATGTTCTCTTTCCTTTCTTGTTATATGAATGTATTTATATTTTTTTCAACCTCAATTTATTAAATTCATTCGGTGTTTTTTTAGGATATTTGTTGATAGATTATTAGAATGGGTACCCTCTTGACCCTTATTTAATTTACTATCCTCAGCAACATATTACTTAATAATAACTACAGTGACATGATTTTTAGATCCATTCCATTTCAATATTTAAATTATATTGGTATCAATGAACTAATAATTTGTAATAATATAATTAATTATAAAATCATAATATTGGGATAATGATTCTTTATAGTAATGAAATTTAAATTGTAATATTTATGAGTTTAATCATCACATGAATTTATTATTATAGTATGAATAATGTAAAAATTATAGTTTGAGTGTTCCCAATAAAATATTAGAACTCTATATATAAAAACTGCATATAAAATTATATAGAGTTAATAAAAAAATTAATCAATGAATGAGATTTATAATATATCTATGATATGGATTTCAATTTTAATTCAAGAACTATTTTTTCCTAATTAGTAATGATGACTTACTATTATTGGATTTTCACCCTTTAAAATAATTTTAGGTCACATGTAAATGAAACGTTATCTATGATCCGATTATCCAAGGTTTTTTCATTTCCATATTTATTACACGTAACATCAACTGTTCATGTTGATTAAAAAAGTATACTTTTATGATTTCTTAACATGGGATTCAATAGGATTATTACAGATAATTTTTTGAAAAAATATTGATAAATTAATTAAATGAAAAATTTAAAAAACATATGTTATCTATACGGTCAACCATCAAATAGAATTGAGGATGAGAATGTGTATATCTTATTTTCTTAATCAGATTCCCAATATTAATTAAACAATTATGGTGAAATTTTGTTGTGGATTATTTTATAACATCATTTATTAACAATATTTTTAAGGTTATGGAAAAAGATTATCCGTCCTATTCAGTTAAAAAATTTATAAAAATTCATGATTTAATTTATTGAAATAATATAAAGGATAATCACGTAAGTGTTTAAACTCAAATGTGATAATGTGGATCTTGATTTTACAGGAAAATTATGGCTTAAGAGTGGGGTTTTGCATAGTGAAATGAGGTATTATTATTTACAATGCTTTTTCAATGCGTCTTTTGTACATTAAAGATAAAAACACTTATAATACATTAGAGTATAGTATTGTGGGATTTCAGAAATGTTTTTTATATATATTATTATTTTTAGTTTCAATTGATTTTTTATATAGTTGGTTTATTCTTTTGAAAACATATATTTTTATTTTAGATACTTTTTATTTTGATGATATTATATCATGTAATATATGTTCATAAATATAAATTTTATTTTAAAAATAATATATATCTTTTATTATATAATATTTCTTCATAAAATTAATTATAATTATAAATTATTTTTTTTATTTTTAATAGATTAAATTTTTCAACTTGTAATTCTAATTCAAATTTTAATATTAACATAATCATTATATTATTTATTAGGTTAATTTGAATATATTATTTATAACTTAATAATATATTTAATTAGTTGATATGATAATTGATGTATTTACCAATTTATTATGTATATGAAAAATTTATTTTTATATTATCAATTAATATATAATTATAAATTATAAATTAATAATAATTTAGTATAATATTTATTAATTTATATTCTAAATAAATTAAATTATTTATTTTGAAATCGGATTTATTAATATAATTTTTTTTATTTTAAACAGTTTTTTTAAAATATTGAATATAATTTCCACATATATAAATAAATAAATATATTATAAATGTAGTTATATATTTTATTTTTATGAAGAAAATAGATTAGGTCAATTGTAAGATAATCTATGCATTCCATCTTTGAAAAAAAGGGGAGTCGACACCTACCATCCTATAATAAGAAAATATAACGAAACAACCAACAAATACAATTCAATCGAAATTATATAAACCAAAAAAAATTATGTCAAATCCATTTCCCCCTCAAAGATAATAGTATTTTTAAAACCATAATTTCATCTTGGTGTGTCAGCAATACCAAAAGTTCATGTAAGATATTATTCAACTCACCAGATCATATTTCACACAAGTTAATGTGGACATTGGAAAAGAGGTCACTACCCTCAAAGAAACTCGGTAGAATGATATCGATAACTCGACATAGACCTCCATCACAAACTACAAGATGATAAAAAATATTCTTTACTAAATCCTTCAACTGTGTTGGAAGAGTTCACAAACAGCATTAAACTGATCTATTCTGTGGAAACCCTTACTATTAAGTATAAGTGTGCCACATTTTATTCAATAAAATGATACCAGGTTATCAACCCAAGCATTTAGTTATCCATTCATGAATCTAGAACACTATTGAGTTTCTTATGTAGTGTAAATACCAACACATTTTTTTATCCATCATTAAGGACATGTTGAAAGATTTATAGTTCTTTTTTATTCCATAATAAACCCACTTCCATCTTGGAAATGGAATTTCTAGCTTCCAAAATAATTTTATGTAGTTATAAACCCATATTCAGATCCACCAACTGCGGTACAAATATATTTTATCAACCAGGACTTGTAATAGTGAATCATCTAGTATGATGAATTTCATTACTATGCCTAGTGCACTAAATAGGCATCCATCTTAGTAGATGATTAGTTGGACCTTTTTCCACTACCCTTACTACCCCTTCCAATGGTTCTGAGTTATTAAAGGAGAAAAGTGTGTACCAATAATAAATAAAACAAATGCTTATTTTATTAATACTATGAATTAATAAATAAAACCTAAATATGATAAAATAATTTATATTTTTTAATGGTAAATATTAATGATAAAACATAATACAAAAACAATAAGGATAAAATATATCATAAATAAATAATATTAATAATTAATATATCGTAATCAATGAGTTTGTTTTATTTTTAATATGTGATACACCTTCAATATCCCCATCAAAATACACATTATATTAATATACTATTATTTTATTCTTGTCACAAATGGATAACTAATATTTTTCCAAAATTATCAGAAAAATATAAACACATTTGATCTATTTTAATTATGTGGATCCTTTTGAACACAAATTCTAATTAAATAATTAAAAACATGCCTATTTAGTTATACAGATCCCATCACATATTATAATAATGTTTCTTTAATTACCAAATTTCAAATATTAATAACCTATAATTTTTCTAAAGTAACATGAAAATTTGAAAACATTTTCTTAGTTGTGAGTACTTAATATTCATTTAGAACTAAACGGTCAATTTTAAATGAAACAACTCACTTTGATTAATATTAGACACACCATATGTGTAATTGATGTGAGGTTAATTTCAATTTTTCAAAATTTGTTTATAAATATTTTTTATAAATTAAAAAAAAATATGTTTGTGCCTACTTGATTATTAGTATACAGTTCTCATTTTTAACTAAAATGTTACTTTTCAACTAATACAAGCACATTCATTAATAAATGATATAATATGTGATGTATTGACATGTGGACAATAAATACATATCAGAAACAAATTCACGATATTTTTTCAACATTATCATGATAATATGAGTGTATGTTAATAATTATATATATATCACATGTGTTTTGAACATAAATTTAAGGTATAAACTAAAAATATGAAATTTTAGAAATATCTTCCACACTGAGAGTAAAATTTATGTTAGAATAATTTTTACATATCTCAAATGAACTTTTGAATAATTCCTTACAAAATTTATATAATTAGAGAACAATTTTATAAATTTGATTGTGTTACAAGTGTTATGATATAAAATCTTATTTTAAAATAAAAACACAAATTTCAAGTCATACTGGCCAAACTATGTTTCAAATTTATGTATTTTTAGATCATGTATTTGATAAATGAATCATATATCATTATCCTCAATTATCAAGGTAATTCGAGTGTTTTTTCTCTGTTTTGTGTATGTCATGTGATTTTTGAATTAAAATGTCCATTTTGATATACCTATTCCCCTTTTAGTAAGTAATTTTTTCATTCATCTGATCCTAATAAGAGGTGTATCCCAAGGTCTTCTTCTAACATGTTCAAAAAATAATAATCTAGTCACAAAAATATTCTAGTCCTTTGGATCTACTCTACTATTCTTTCAAACTCATTGATTTATAATTTTATCAATCCGAGCATGTCCACATGTCTATCATATCATTTAATTTTTTCTATTCTTTTTTGTTCAAGGTTTCCCTTTAAATTCCAATAATCACAACCATATATAATATTTAGTCTCATTTTAGTCATATAATTGTTACCCTTTAATATTAAATAAATTTCTGAATCATAGATAAACCTTTAAGTCCTTATACCATTTATCCATATGGTTTGAATTCTATGAAACTAATATGCATTATTATCTCCTCAAAATTTTAAAAATAACCCTAGATATCTATAAATATAAAATTATGAAAAAATATCATCCCCCAATATCACATACATAACATGAATCTACAATATTTTTCTAGAAAATACATTATATATTCTATCTAATACCTTCTAAGATAATTTTTTTATTATAATGTCTCTCTTCATAACTCCCAATTAAAATAAAATTGTCTAAATAAGTAGTAGATTAACCACCACTTCAATTTCTACGTGAAATTAAAAAAACCAATTGTGTTAGTAAGCTTCCCCTTATAGATTTCTACAAATATTTCTACATCATGTAAATATACTAGAAATTTAGAAACAAATATATTTCCTATTTTTAATATGAATATAGACGAAAATCCATAGAGTACTGGAAAATATAGATAAAATATAGCTAAAAAATATTCCAAATTAAATTTTAATTACATTTCGAATTACATCTTCAAGGGTTCTATTTTATGGGTATAATATTTTTTATTTCATAAATTTAAGAACATAATAACTATAGTCGATGTCAATACATAGTTCAATACATTATAGAAACATTTGAAAATATATGTAACTTGTTTGGATATGTTTTTGATATAAACAACTAAATATATAAATATATACACCATAATACATTTATTCTTGTAGAAATAAAAAAATCTCATGTGCACCTTCATTGTCCCCATAGCATGTTTTTTATGATAAAAAAATAGTCTCCAATCACAAAATAATTATTTTTTAATCATAGTATATATCCAAAAATTTGATGATTATTTATAAAATTTTGAATGTAGTTTATTATAATATCCTAATAGGCAGCATGTGTGGTCAATTTATTTTATTATAAATATATTGGATCCTAATTAAACATATGTACTGTACAAATTTATTCCAATATTTATTTAAATAGTCTTAAAAACAAAAACTAAATTGTAAAGACAAAAATGGAAATAAAATTTTTATGATATCATTAATGATTTTTAACCCATAATTTTTTGAATTAAGAGAAGTCTATTGTCTATTATTTTATTAAAAAAATTTAAATATACACAATGTTATATTTTTAGAATTTTATCTTCTTATATTGATTTTTTTGCTATAGAGGTTACAAGATAATATTGAATCCAAAACTCTCTTCAGGAGGTCTTTCCCTTATATTAATGTTGTATAAATTCCTATAAAACATATGAATAGAATTTTAAATTTATTAACATAGAAAATAAATTATTGGAAAATAATATTTAGATTTACCTTATGAAATCATTTAAAATTAAATCTCCCAACTATTCATGAGAATATAATATATAGACACTAAACCTAGTTATTTACACTCCATAACTTTGTTATTTATATTTAAATTAAGCTATATTTTCATAATGTAATATTGGATCTGTAAGTACTTGAAATGTTAATAATTTTTTTGGTTTATTTAGTGGGGTTAAAGGCACTCTATGTATTTAATTTTTATCTATTAGTTGATCTTATATATTTAATAAACATAACATTTAATTTTCCTTTCTTTTTCTCCATCTATAATAACATACCGTAGTTTATACCACCATTCATTCATTTTAAAAATTATTTATTATAAAATCTTTTAGAAAGTACATACCTCATTATCATCACATATCATTATAATATTAAATTACCATGATATAAACTTTAAAATTGCATGTCTGACTATCTAAACATCAGTATCACTATGGGGAACATATATCTCGGTTTATAGATCATGAGATACATGAACATAATATCTCATGTAGTATTTTTTGAAGTTATTTATTATATAGAATATCAAATTATATATTTTACATTATACCTCATACAATAAGGTGGTAAATTAGATATGGTAAATTTAAATCATAATTAATTTCACAAAATTAAATTATAATTCAGAAAAGTTATCTATATTGGTTTTATGAATATTTTGGAAAAATAGTTGTTAAAAAAAGATTACCTTGGGTAATGTAAAACATTTATGTAAATAAAAAACCTCAAAACAGATGGGGTGTGGTTCTAGGTAATGGGTTTCTACTATGACGATTATTCTACTTGAATCTGCCAATGAAACTAGTTTATCAAAACATCATAGCAAATATAATTTTTTATAAGAGTGTCAATTTATGCATATATTTGTTATTATTTTGTTTAATTCCAATCTATCCATACTCTCTTAATTTATTATCAAGGATACACCCAAACACACATCTAACATAGATATATTAATGTAATAAATTAAAATGCACTAAAATTATTTTTTCAACCGGTATAGTACATGAATAATCTTATGTCTAAATTGGGTAAAACATTTAAAATAAATAAGTAATCAGTTTTATGTAATATTTCATTAAAGTAGAAAATTTTTTATTTTAGCATACACACACTTGATTCTAATACAATAATTTTGTGTTTTCATTTACATTTTACTTTTTTTAATTTACCATCTCCTCCATATATAACATCTTGTGCAATGGATGTTTATTGAGATTATGAACCATCAATTTACACATAATGAACAGAATATAGTTATGTTTTTTTATATCACATAAAATATTTTGTATAGATTTAAAAAAGATATTATTTTTTATTCAACTGAAGTATACCCTTTCTTTATTTTCAATAGGGGTACGTTGGTTTCAATGCACATTGTCTATATTTTTAAGTATTTTTTTTATTTTATTAATTAAAAATTCAAAATAAAATTTATTAATACAAGTAATATCAAATAATAAATCACCAATTTTAATGTGGAATAAATTATTTCTATTCCCAAAGTCAAATAAAATCATCACATATTTCCTTATTTATGATATTTTAATATTTAGATAGTGGGTGGGATTTTATTTTTGACTTAGCATATTTAAAATCATATTTTATAAGAAGTTTCTAAAATATTATATAATACTTTCCAGGTAATAATAGAAATAATTTCATCTAACAATCATCTAATATAAATATACACAATATGGGATAAAGAATAGAGAATCAATATTTTTTTATTTGATTTTTTTTTGTCAAAATAGATAACGTATTCCCTAAAGATAACTTAATATATACTAAATTTATTTCCATGAATATAGTTAAAAAATGTATTTAAGTACTAATACAAATGTAACTAAGATAAATATAAATTATATGGTAAATATATTTACCATGTTCATTCTATCTGACCATAAAATTTTGACCAATAATTTTGGCCTTCATAATTTTTATTATCATTAATGTGTTACAATAATCCTATCATTTGTCAACCATATATTGTTCACCTTAAAATATTTTCTCAAATCCAACATCACTAATATGTTATTCCACTAGATTTGTAACAAAATTAGGCATAGAAGACGTTATTTTCACAAGAGGTTATCTGTTTATTTTAGATTACATAAATACAATAGTGAAAAAATATATTAGATTTAAAATAATTTTATAAAATAAATAATAAAATAAATTGGACCAATTCATTTAAATCTATTTTTCATCATTGATTAATGGTATTTGGGCACTACATTGGCTATAAAAATTCACTCCTTGTGGTACCCTTTGAAATAAATGACCTCATCTATATGTGGACCACTATGAAATGATTTTGAAATCCCACGCAAATGTTTATACTCAGTGGAATTTATATTTGACAATGTATTTATTATAAACAGCTATAGAATGAATGCCCAATTTTTGTTTGTAGGTTTTGGAGTTTAAAATACTTGTACTGCCTATGATACCAATTTTAATGATTCTTCTTTGTATGCTTCCTTAATAAAATTTTCTTCCATGAATCCCAATTCAACAGTTTTAACTGAATTCCAATTACCAACTCATTTTCATTGAAAAATAATAACAATGAAGGTTTTATAATCCAAAAAACATATTTTTTTCCTCTGGAAATCCTTCAAACTAATTCTAAGATTGAATATATATTATGATAGATCATTGAAAATAGTATCTCAAAGAAATTATATAATCTACTAGTTATATGTATTTGAAATCCAAATTTCATCCCTTTAGGGATTCCAATAGAAAAAAATTACTTTATGAGTTTTAATTTATATTGAAACTTGTATACTTTTATGAAAAACATAAATGTAATACTATCACCAATCTATAATGATAATTTTCATAATATCTATTTTGGAAATACATTCACCCATAAGGACCACACTCTTATTAGATTTTGGGTGACCAATGTTATCCAAATCCTATTGGTAATTAGTAATGTGTTCAACATATTTCTTAACAATAATTAGATGTATAATAGTAAAACATTTAGTGATTATATAAGTGGCTATTTGGTTTTATACAACTCTATTTTCAATTAAAATACATGAATAATCTTATATTGAAATGAATAATAGTTTTTAGGACTAATGAACTAATTCAATGATTCAATGACGTAAATATAGTAACCCATAATATATGATTTTTTTCAAAATAAATTTACAATTAATCTCACAAAAAGTATTACCTCATTCTTAGGATATAAGGACTCAGCCTTAAACAATAAAAAATATAGTTAATTATTTTAAAGTACACTTATTACATTCACAAATTAAATTTTAGTTTAGAGTTATATAATTTTAGAAAATAATTCATACATATAAACCCACATACTTACAAAGTGGGTGCTACTAAAATAGAATACATTTATTTCATAATACAAAAATTTTTCACCTGAAATTGTTTCATAACTAATCTTCACAACATTTATCTTGGCTTATTATTTTCTATTAACAATCCTAAAACCCTGTGAAAAAATAATTTAAAACATAGGATGAGCACAAAATATTAGTAATAGTTAGAAAAAAAAGGTAAAAAAACATTAGTCCATAAATTCTTATATTTATATGAAATCATTTCCACAAAGACATACTTTTCACCCATAATGTATCATACAAATACTTGTGAAAAAAATGAGATTTCAATAAAACATATAAAATCATAAATAAAACATATAGGTTTCTTTGGGAATTAATTACCTAATATTGTGACCATCACAAATACCATATGATTTACAAACCTCACGACTACCTTACAGTGTTACTCCCATGTCAATTATACAATATAACCCTCATGAATACCATATGGTGAAACCATAACAATTACATTTACGAGTACCCATATGGTAGAACACCAACATAAAAAACCCAAATTAATTGGAAATTGGTATATGTCTAACCCTTCACCGTAAAAAATTCCCAAGAAGTAGAACATAATCATAAAATAAAATGACATACATCATATAAAACATTTCATTTAAAAAAAGAAATTAAAAGTGAATTTTTAAATAGAAGTCCCTTAAAAAATAATATATTTGAAGTGAGAATGTATAAAAAATAATATAATATGTTTCTATGATATAAATATAGATAATGATACTTATTATAATCAAACTTAACTTCACAAATCATCATTGTGTGACAAAATCATTGAAGTATAAGGTTAGACCAAGGAATGGAGATTGGGTTAAGAATTCCCTTAGCTTAGATTCTATTTACCTAAAACAAGTTTAAAAATATTTTGTAAAGGTTAAAAATTGTTATTAATATTTTTCAGAAACATATTAATTTTTCTAACACCTTATATGATCATTTTATAACATCATTTAACCCATTTTTTAATAATTTGTTTTTGTTGTTTCAGGTGCGTTATTTAAAGGCTTTCCATGGTTGCTTTATAATGGACTTTTTATTGAATTAAAGTGAAACTTCATAAGTGTCATTAAATGGTATTAATATTTTTTTAGAGCATTAAATGATACTATAGATCATTTTTTTCTCAGATATGATGATTAATCATTAGATAAAACATTTATGATATTTGTTTAGATCATTTTATCAATTCTTAGATAATCTTAAAATTATTTCATTATATAATTTAATATTATGTATATATGTTAATTAAATAATGTAAAAGTTTTTATTTCATTAAATTTAAAATATTTTTTAACCATTTAAATGGTTTTATGACCATCTATAAAGTCTTTAATGGAAATTGAAAACACATCGTCAATGATGTCAATAAATTGATACATCAGAGATGATGTTTTTTATTTTTAGAATTGGTGGTAGAGTAGAATAAGTGTGATGGTTAATTTTTACATAAACATTATAAAATTACATTATATATAAGATATTGGAGTTTTTTTGCCTCTTGGATAAGGTTAGGAGAAGATATTATAAGAAAATAAAAATAATTGAAAAGAAAAATAAAAGAAAATGAATTAGGATTTTTTACCTCTTGAATTACCCTCCTTGAGAACTTACTTAAGGAATTTGGGTTTTTCCTTTTGGTGAAAATATAAGGTTTGGGGTGATGGTAAGAGTCATTGGAAGATTATTGGGTAGAAATTTGAAAATGTTCAAAGCTCTAGAGGTTTTAGGATAAGAGAGGGTGAGGGGTGGTATTTATAGTGGAGGAGAGGGGAGTTTTCAATTGTTTTAATCATTATTTTACTATTTTTCTCAAGATAATAAATATTGTTGGTTCTTATGACTAAGTATAGTAATTAGTTCTTGTTCAAACTAATGGTTATTAGCTCCAAATAACATCATACTTGACTCAGTAATTCATGTATTTATCTTATTTGAAAAATTTTCATTTTTCAATATTTACAAAAATGTCATGCTTTTCATAAAAATACCAAAAATTCAACTTGACCATTTTTTTGACATATATAATTCAAGAATTAAATCAATTTTTTGAAAATATTTTTCCCAATATGAGAAATTTAAATTTTTAATTAAAATCATAAATAATTTAAAAAATACTAGATTTAAAACTATAACTTATTTTATAACACTTAGAAAAATTATTTAAAGTCTCATAAAATTATATAATAATAATAAAAAAAATTAAAATTTATGGTTTTATTTATTTAATATATATATTTTTTAAATAATTATATAAATTATAAAATTGAAATTTAATATTTATTACTGATAGAAATTCCCACACTTAGGTTATACTTTTTGAAAGAAATTATTTACTTGTTCAATGATATAAATTTATAATATTTTTACTTATATGATGGATAAATATTTTTTATACTTTATTAGGTGATATTATTATTCTATTATCTAGATTACTATTCTTAATGGTCATGTTACTACTCCTTAGGTCAAGTTACTTTTCAATAAGTTTAAATACCATAATTTCAATAAATTCCACTTATTAATTATACATTTATAATGAATATAACTATTTAATTGAAAAATGGAATACATTATTATATAAGTACCTAGGTTTTTACATTCTACCCACCTTCTAGAAATTGTGTCCTCCCAGTTATTAAACATTTATTAAACTTTTGAGGGTTCATTTACCTCCAAGAATTTTTAGATTCACTTGTTTCTTCATAAAAAATATTGTTTCTCCACGAAAACGTAACCTTGTGAATCAACTTATTCCACAATACTTTCTCTCTAAAATTAGAAATCTTAACATTTTCTCTTTATAAGAAATTCCCTCTTCTAGATGAACTACTTCTAGGCTCAAAACATGAGGTGAATATGGAACATACTTCCTCAACATAAAAACATAAAAAATATTGTGTACTTGAGATAAATTCAAAGGAAAAGATACTTAATAAGAGACTGGTCCAACTTCCTCTAGGATTTAACAATATCCAATGAACCATGGACTTAGATTTCTTTTCTTACCAAAACACATAACACTTTTCCATTGTGAGATTATAAGAAAAACGTGATCTCCAACCTTAAAAGAAAAGTATTTCCTCCTATTATCTATATAAATATTCTAGATTCTATGTGCAATACACATGTGTTACTAGATCATATTCACTTTCTCAAACAGATCCTCTATTAATTTGGGTACCATAAACTTCTATTCCCTTAATTCATCCCAAAATGTTGGATATCGATGATAATTCCCATATAATTCTTCAAAAGGATCTATATCTTTAATAGATTGAAGAATATTATTATATGAAAACTTGACTAAAGAGTTTTTTTGATCCTAACTTCCTTGGTAATATATTAAAGAATCTAAAATCATGTTCTCATATTCATGAGTAATATTCTCTTATTGTCCATAATATTGAAGATTAATGGCTATGCTGAAATTTAATTTTGTGCCCAAAGACTTTTTATGGACTTTGAAAACGTTATAAGTGAACCTGGGATCATGGTTTGATATGATGGAATGAGGAACTCCATATAACCTGACAATATCTTTGATGTATAGTTCAGAAATATGACACAAAAAAATTTTATCAAATAGGATGTAAATGTGAATATTTATTCAATCGGTCAACAAAAATCCATATCGCATAGTTACCTTGAGAAGTCTTGGGTAGTCCCACCACGATATCCATAGATATATTTTCCCATTTCCACTCTAGAACTAGAAATGGATGATGTATCCCCTTTGGTAATTGTCACTCTAATTTATCATTTTGAAAAGTCAAACATTTCATGGTAATATCTTAAATATATCCTTTTATTCCATCCTATCAGTAATACTCCCAACAGTCTTTTTATGTCTTAGTACTACCAGGATGAACTGAAAATAGAGAACTATGATCCTCACACAATAATTATTTATTCAAATAAGAATCACAAGCCACATTTATCTCATTTAAAATCTTGAAGCACAATATTTATTAGTTATAAATTCTGGAAACCTACAACTTTTAACTAATTATACCTTTTTATGCAACTCACAGTCTTCCTTCAATTCTTGCTTCATTCGGTATGATAGAGATAACTACATTGAAACCTTGAAAAATAGATGAATTTCATACACCAATAACTTCCAAGACAAAATTCATCAAATACTTAATCAAGGGTTAATGTTCTAAACGTTACAGGGTTAATGATTCATGATTATTTTGACTCAAGGTATATTCCAATTTGTTTTATTTTCTAGTATGATAATTTATGATGAAATAATAATCCTTTATTAGTTCAAGAAACATTTTTGGCTTCTTGTTTAATTCCTTATGAGTGAATATATAAATTAAAATTTTATGGCCAACGTATATTTTACATTTGGCTCTTTATAAATGATGCCTCCAAATTTTCAAAGAAAAAACTATAGCTTATAATTTCTAATCAAGAGTGGGATAATTTAAAAAATTGTATTTCTATTTTCTTTAAGCATAAACAATCACCTAATCATTATCCATCAAATCACAACCAATTCTATTCAATGAATAATCACTATTGGTGAAAAACTCTCTACTTTTGTATAGTAGGAAAAAATGGGATCATTCAACAATCACTCATTATGTTCTTCAAAACAAACATCCCATTCTTCTATCAAAATAAATTTAACCCCATTTTGGGATAACTTAGTTTTCAGGATAGATAATCGTGAATTTGTTTTAACAAACCATCAATAATAACCTTCTAATATAAGAAAACTATGAATATATATAACAATTGTAGCTCTTCTCCATTTTCAAATCACTTTTATATTGGAGGGATCAACTATTATTCCACCCTTATTTACAATGTTCCCGATAAAATAAATTGAGACCAAATTTTCTCTCTCTAAATTTTCCTTATAAATTCTTTTCATTGAGTGTTTTAAAGATAACACTTAATTGTTTTTATTTATAAACATAACCTTTTGAAATTACCAAAATACCATCAATACAAATAATAACCAACTTATCAAAATAATCATGGAATATAATATTCATAATAACCATGAATGAATTAGGGGAATTTTTAAAACCAATGGGCATAACAAAAAACTCATAATGCCCATATCTTGTACAAAAATATTAATTATGGATGTCATTATCCTCCACCTTCAGCTTATGGTCCCTAAATCTCAAGTCAATCTTGGAACAATAATGAAATCCCTGGAGTTGATCAAACAAGCCATCAATATGATGAAAATGATTATTATACTTAACAGTGATGTTATTCATTTCTCTATAAGAAATGTAAAGTCTTGTCATACCATCTTTATTTTTAAAGAACAAAATAGGATCACCCTATTGCGAAGTGCTAGGATAAATAAATCATTTGACATGAAACTCAAATAACTAATTTTCAAATTCAATAAGTAGAACTTCTTATTTTCCAAAAAAGGATTTTGGAATTGTATTATCATAGAAAATTAATTCAACAGTTAATTCATCTTCCTGATTAGGTATAACACTATGGAAAATCATCATAAAAACATATATGTCTTCATTTACCATTAACACATCACTAATATGAACAATTACCTTTTTTCAACAATATAAACATGATAACATTCATTTCCCTATATTAATAGTTTCCTAGATTCATGATATGTTATCAATTATATGGGTTAATTTTTGATTTTAAACTGAAACTATTTCTAAAAAACAAGATATTTATCTCTACAACCAATCGCTTCATGATAAACTGAAAACCAACCCATAATTATAATGACATCAAAATCTACCAAGGGTAAAACAACAAGGTTTTCAGGTAATCTATTTACACATACAATGAAAGAAATATTATTATAATTCATTTTTTATGTAATATTTCCCATAGTGTTTTAACCATCATTTTTCGTCTCATTTCTTAAGGTGAAATTTACAATTTTTTGGAAAATTTATCAGAAATAAAGGAATCTGTAGACCCCAAAATATAACAAGACATTATAGATATCTATGTAAAAAATTACATGTTACCACTTCATTGGATGGCCCAAAATCTACTAATGTTTCCAGAAAGGATCTAATTTCACCTTTTTATTATAATATGTCTGTTTTCCAACATTGAAATCAATTTTTGGGTAGGTATTTTCATAATCACCCTTCTAACCACATTTAAATAAAATTATATATTCTTTATCAAAATTGATCCTAAGGTAATTTTCATTACAATATCTAGAAATATTTCTAAACTTACCACATCAAAAACACTCCCAATTTTTTTTAATGAATTCCCCCTGGTGATTTTTACCATAATTTTCACAAAATATAAACTAGAAATTATAACCATCAGATTTATTTGTTTGATTCTTACCCATCACATGGAATCTAAAACTCTTCTATTATTTGTTTCCAAAGTACACATGATAATAAAAATACTCCATTTCTACCCTCTTAGCACATCAAACAATTTTCATATGACTTTTTATATAATATAAAGCCAATGCCACTAGATATCTTGGCATCAATCCTTAGTTAAAATAATTGATCTCTCAATCATAATCCCAGATAAGATTTGGAGCACAACTTCCTAATTGGGTGATGTATTATTCAAACAAGACCATTTAATCATTCTATGTTGTTTCAATTCAATGAATTGATTTTCCATCCAAAGTCGAAAAAACATAGGAAATTATTTTTGAGGGAAAATATTTTTAAATTCATACCATTCCAAGGCATCAATATCCCCATTATCCCTAATTTTCTTGACCATTGACCACCACTAGTTAGCTTCAACTTCAAAACTTTAAATGTTAAAACTAAAATATTAATTATATAAACATATCATGACATCATATATATTTTCAAGGGGTTTAATCCATCTTTCATCCCCCACTAGGTCGGAAGAACCACTAAAACCAGGAGGGTGTTGCCTCATAAAATGTTACACTATCGTCATGTTCCATTATGGTAGCTCTATTTTTCTCTTGAATGAATTACAATACCACTTATAGCCTATTTCAACTGATCTATTACTCTCACAATCTATTAATTTCCAAATCCAACCACTACGATTTGTAGATTCAGAAAGATATCAGCCTCTCTGTTCCTTTCAACTTCATCTTCCCTGTTTCTTTTATGGGAAACCATTCTGAACAGACATATCATTGCTGAAGAGACATGGTAATCTTAAAAATAAATATCATTTCAACATAAACATATCATAGAAATATTTTATGGTATTATATTAACATCATCATAACCACTAATGTTTTCTAAACCATGCTCTGATACCAACTATAAGTACATGACTATAAACGTTACATATTCTAGTTAATTCAATTGGAATAAACTTATTACATTACCAAAGATAATTTAAATTTATAATTTTAGAAAGTTTGGACATAATTAATACATATCAAACCACAAGCATATAAACGGGGTACTAGAAATACAAAACCAATTTTTTTTATAATACAATTTTTTAACATGAAATGATTTCATGAATAAACTTCACAACAATCATCTTGGATTCATATTTTCTTTTACCTATCCTTAAAACCTATGAAAAAACATTTAAAAACATTGGATGACAAAAAAAATAGTATGGGATATAAAAAAAGGGTAGAAACTGTTAACCCATAAATTATTATATGTATATGAAATCATTTCAATAAAAACATACTTATCACTGATTAAGTATTGTATGCATACTTTCGGAAAACACAAGATTTACATAAAAAATAGAAAAACATAAATAAACCATGAGGGTTACTTGGGGAATAATGTACTTAAGATTTTAACCATCATAGCTACCATATGATTCATAACCCTTACGACAACCATATAATGTAACCCTCACGGCTACCAAATAATGTAACCCTCAAGACTACCATATGGTATCCATCGTAGTTACAGTTGGAGTAACCATAAAATTAACCTCCAACATAAACATTCCCTATGAATTATAGGTTGATATATTTCTGTCACTTTATCATAAACTATTCCTAACAACCATAACATAATAATAAAACAAAATTACTTATATTATATAAATCATTCCCTTTAAAAACAAAAGAAGTAAAAAGAGGCTTTTTAAGAAAATTTCCCTTACAAACATCATATATTTGGGGTGAGAATGGATAAAGAAATGGAATATGTGTATATAATATAAATACACAAAATAAAATATAATATAATCAAATGATACTTCACAAATAATCTTATCACAAGAAAATCATTAAAGAATAAGTTTAAACCAAATAATGAAAATTGCGTTAAGAATTCCCTTACCTTGGGTTCATATTACTTAAAAAATGTTTAAATATACTATATAATGGTTAATAGGTGTTACTAATATTTTATATAAGAATATTATTTTTGATAAAACCTTATATTATCAATTTATAACATAATTACAGCCGTTAATTAATAATAATTTGTTATTTCCATTATTTCAGGTGCATTATTTACATGATTTCATTGGTCGATCCATAGTGGATTTTCATATATAATGGAAGACAAACTCTATAAGTAGAATGATATGGTATTAATATGTTTCTATAATATTAAATTATATGAAAAATTATTTTCTGATATTTTATTATAAATTATTAGATTAAACAAGAATGATATTTGTTTATATCTGTTTAACAGTTCTTCTATAACCACAAACTTATTTCATGACATAATATAATATTATGTATATATGTTAATTATATAACATAAGATATGTTATATCATACACATTATAATATTTTTCAAACATTAAAATGGTTTTATGGCTAGACATGAAGGCATTAATGAAAATAAAAAACACATTGTCCATGTTGTCTCTAAATCAACACATCACATATGACATTTTTATTTTTAGAATAAGATGGAGATGAGGAGAAGTATAATGACGAATTTTCCATAAACATGATAATATTATAGTGTATATAATATACTAGAGTTTTTATTCTTCTTGTATGAGGTTATGTGATGAATGTATAAGAAATAAAAAATTATTGAAATGGAAAATAAAAGACAATGAAAGAGTATTTTTACCTCTTGAACAATCCTCCAGGGGAACCTCTTTAAGGCCTTTGGTTTTGGCCTTTTAGTGAGACCATTGGGTATTGTATGTGGGGAAGAGTCTTGTAATGAGGATTTGGAAGAAAGGTAAATAATCCCAAATCATGAGTGGTCTATTTACAATTGTGGGTGAGGGGTGGTATTTATAGCGGAAGATAGGAGGGTTTCCATTATTTTAATCATTATTTTATTATTTTGCTTAAGATAATAAATATTTTTTGTTCTTGTGACTAAATAAAATAATTAGTGTATGTGTGTTAAAGAAACGGTTCTTACCTAATAATAACATCATACATGAATCAATAATTCTTGCATATAGCTTATTTCGTAAGTTATGGTATTTCACTATTCAGCATAAATTCAAGTATTTCAGAAAAATCCCAAAAATTCACCTTGAAAATGCTTCATGTTATAAAATTCAAATAGGAAGTCATTTTTTTTAAAATAATTATCTATATGACAAAAATTTAATTTTTAATTATAACAAAATTTATTCAAAAAATACAAGTTTTAAAACAATAACTAATTTTATAACACTTTGAGAATTTAATTAAAGTATCATAAAATTATCTTATAATCATAAGAAAACAAAAATAATTATCTATGAATTTATTTTAGCCGTATATTTTCTTTTAAATCATTATACTAATTATATAATTTTAATCAAATACTAATTAATTATAAAAACTCCAATAGTTGATTAATAATTTTAAAAAAATTATTTACTTGTTCAATCATATAAATATATCATATTTTTAATTAAAGGATGACTAAATTTTATTTATACTTTATTAGGTGAGGATACAATCTATTTTCCAGATTAATTTTCGTAATGGTCATATTACTGTTCTTATGGTCAAGTTAATATTACACCAGTTTAAAGCCCATACTTTATATAAATGCCAGTAATTTATTATACATTTATAACTAATTCAACAATTTGATTCCAAAATGAAAAAAAATTATTGTATAAGTACCCGAGTTTTCACATTTGACTTTTTATTTACCGAATAATTGTATTGTCTAAACATAGTATTGTTAAATCATTATTTAACTTTCATAATTTTAGGATAAAATCTATCTCTTGGTGATACAAATGTGCTCCATTGTTTCTCAAAGCATTTTTATGAGACTTTTGGAGTCCAATACGGTAGTACCAATCAAATTCTGTCATCCCCTTTGATCACTAACACAAGACCATCAATCAAAATGGACCGTTACTTGGTCATTACCATATAAGATGAAATATGAATAATGTCCCTTCTCTCATGATTTAGAGAAACAATATATATTTTATTGATGGATGGAAATACCTATAATGTAAAAGAGGGGTGTTTTCCACAAAAAAATTATAACCATTTAAAAAGTGTCATTATGATGTATATAAAGAGAAAATCCAAGAATTTAATACTAAATAATTTCAAAAAGGACATTAATCATATATTAATTTATTAATATAACCCATTTCATATGAAATATTATTATTATTATTATTATTATTATTATTATTCCCACAGTGTACACAGTCCAAATATAAGATAATTATTAGTTTACAGGCTAATATGTAAACATTTATCAAATTACCCATAACCTTATACCCTCTTCATCATGAAAATTTATTTAATTTTATAATAAATATTAAAATAAATATTATTCATTTAATAAATAAATAAATATTTTATTCACGTTCTTGTGAATAAATAATTTTTTTATTATTATCAAAACTATATAAATAACTAATTTAGGAAATAATTTTTTATTACCTTGAGAATAAATCTTGATAAATAAATATTAAATATTTCTATCAATAAATAATTACATTGTAAAAAAATATTTATACAATATTTTGATCAATAAATATTGAATAAATATTTTCCCCGATCTAGAGAATAATATTCATTCCAATAATTAAATTCAAATATTTTTTAGTTTAGATCAATATGAAACACTATAGGAGTGGCCTTATATCCTTCTTCCATAGTAGATTAAATTAGTTCATATATCCCAATTTCATTATTTATAAACATATAAAGGAAACCAAGAAAAATAACCTAATGTTGCAATGTCGTTAAAACATGAAAAATTCTAGTCCTATAATATAATATACCTTTTCAGATATCTCATCAAGAAGGCCTCAAACTCATTTCATAAAACAATATTCAAGATAAAACATTATTTTACTTAAGTGAACTCATCCATGAACGATGTCTATAGAATTCACTTCAGTGTTTCCATTCCAATATTAGTTCCATGTTATCATATTACAATAAAATATAAGGGACAAATCCTTCCTCAAATTATTCATTAATAACATGTCACTGATAACATACCCAATATACCATACTCAACTAAAGATATGTGGAACCATGATTTATAGAAATACATCTAAGTATGCCGCACATGATATGCAAGAATACTAATATTAACTTCTAATAATCATTACACAATATCATATAAAATACTATCTAATGACACACAAACATGTCATATTCATACTGGGGGGTCTATCCATATAATATCAGTCTTGGAGATCACAAATTGAAAGGTTGATGATATGATATGTTATCCACATAAGACTAATTGAAATTTAAAATTTGTGTCATCTTTAAAAAATGAAATGATTCCACACAACCATTGGACTAAGATTATACTTATCTTAAATTGATATCATGGTTCATATCATAGTGGTAAATTCTTATGAATTTCTTAATGCAATAAAAAATACAGGGTATTATCCCAATAATATTACACAAAATATTTATCATTATGCTATAAGATATTTATAAATATTCAATCCTATGAACTTACAAGTATATAAACGCATAAATTAGTTTTTTCTTGGTCTCTAAGTCCAAAAAACATTCACCGCCACTAGATCTGACTACTAACAACTAATCAGTTCTCATTTGTCAAACATGATTATACTAGTTATCATTATAGCTGGTAGTCCCACAATGACTCCATGAAAAGGGTTGGAATCTCTACATGACTATTTTGGATATCTTCTTAAAGAGCCATTAATACATTGAGAAAATCCCTAAAATAGTAATATATCAATGTATCCAGTCCTTATTTACTTGTTACATATCTATTATCTTAGATAATACCATAGTAAGAATATTATATAGTAATTACAATAGTCTAACTATTTTGGTATAATATAAAATTGAACAAAGGACTGGTAAAATTATTTTATGAAACAGAAGAGGCTGTAATATATGTAGTTATTATTAATAATGAAACAAAATGTTGTAATAAGTTTTCCATGAGTAATATGTTACATATAATAAAATACAAGATCATAAATGATCTGATCAAACTTATAGTTTATGTCCTCATGAATCAATATTTTCATTTCACCTTCTAATTTGAACACATCTGTTTCAACTTACTTAAGTATTTTGTATTTTTTTATAAGAAATTATTGTAATTTATCATGTTTTTTTTATATTCTCACCACATGAAACATGTATATCAAGCATTATCATATATTATGGAATATTAGATAATTTACTAGAACATCACCTTAAACAATTTTATAATTATAAATCCTCTTCTTCCCATGCACATTTTCATGGTGATATTTTTTCTATGTGACATGAAAATAGTTCTATCTTGAATTTTTCATTAATGTGTTGATATATTCCATGACTAGGTTAAAATACCCAGAGGTCAAACATTATGGATCTTATTCCCTATAACTATGCTATATTTTTAATTCATAATTTGAAAAAAATGTTCTTTAGATAAAGGAAATTGGTAATAATTTTATTTTATTTTCTATATATTATTAACATATATATTATAAAATATTGTATCCCCCATGATTTCATGTTGACACAATGATCTATTTCATTCTAAACAATTATTCAATGATCACTATGATTTATTTTATCCATCAATATTGATGTACAATTTTTATATCTCATTGTAATTTATTGGTGTGACTGACACTATGGTTATATCATATATATAGATTCCAATGGGTCTCTATTAAGGAAAAAATCATTAAAAATTAACTACCCAATATGTTGATCATAAAACATTTCTATAAAATGTATAATTAAAATATATTTTAGCTTGATGATTAATGTAATGGGTTTTTATATAATATTTCATACACATGCTTTTAATAATAAATAATTATTTATTTGTTCTAAATTTTACCATGAAAATATCATTTCTCTTGAATAATCACTAGAAGTATCATGTCCAGAAACATCTAAAATATAGTGAATCTATATTTTTGGTAGAAGGATGTCATTCTGATTTCATACGTACTTCTATATGATAGAATGTTTCTAAATACTATATAATTTTATGAATCATTAAAATGAATAATATATACATATTTAAATCTATATCATAAATATTTATCACTTATTTTTATAATCTCTTATATTATATATGTTTTTGGAACCACTGATCCCACTAATATTAGTGAATTTTATGTTACTATGAAACCTCATGTGCATCTACAACCAAGAAGCCATTAAATTATAGCTTGTACCTTCTATATCAAAAGTTATGTGCTTCCCCCTTATAAAATTATGGTTGATATGGACTAATTAAAGAATATCTTCTATGTCTATATGATAAGTAGTATAAATGTACTTATTGTTTATATAATGTTAATTTATAGATAAATTAAAATTTTAAGGAAGGATTCACATTATACAAGTTCAATTTTAAATGATGTATTACTTATAAAATTGATGTTAATATGATATCTAGTTTTTTTATTAGAACATCATTATTGATGGTGATACATTTCACAACACATGATTTAGAAGAAATTATAAAGGAATTGAAAGACATATAATACATTTTATCAATCCCCATTTATTTCCATAAAAAATTGGATGTATAAGGTAATTTTTCTGTGATATTACCTTAACTAAAAATATTATTGATCAATGAATAATTGGAGGTCATACACTCTATTTATAAATTAAAAAAAGAATTTATTTGGTACTTGAGTATTCAAAAAATTATGTTAACAAAATATCATTATGTATATTAACTTACATATTTTTAACCCTTTGGAATTGTTTATGTTGTTTTTTGAAGTAACTCTAGTCTCTTTTATTTTTTCATATATTTAACAAAAATAATTTATCTATCAAATATTCAATTGTTAATTAAATAGTATACCATGTATTATATCTCAAAAGTGACTAAAAAATTATTTTGAATATTATTTTTTCAACCACTATTAGTTTTATATGGTAAAAACTTATCATTCCATAAAATGGTATTCTTATTATTCTATTTAATTTCTCTATTTGTTAATGAATTAAAATATTTGTGAGTCAAGAATTAAAAAAATATTAATTGAGTGTGAAAATACTATAACAACACCATTTAAAAAATTAAATATTATTTCTTTATGTTAAATTTGAATTAAGATATATGTTTTTAGTAATTTGAGAAAAAATTGTTCAACTATAATTGTTCATGAAAATTGTGAATTCATTCATTACTCTACGCTAATTTAGGAATCACACTTATTAAGCTTCTATGGAAGGTATCTTTCTTCTAGTAAGGTTTCTCTACTTATATGTAATCTTTGTTTCAATACATGTAAATCCATTGTATTTAATAACCCTGTAGTAATAAGGAAGAATTACATTGATTAATACACTTGAATTATCACATTCTACTTCATTTTATTGTAGTTTCACATCCAATTACCTTTCAAGAAATATAGGTATACAATAGTACCATGTTCTTTTATATGACACTTTATCCACTTTCTTATCGTTGGTATCTTTATAAATTTATTATACATAGAGTTATACTTATGGTATTCTACTTTAACTTTCATCTTGATCATTATAAGAATGGAAATCGTATCGTGTTTTGAGTTCTTATCTACTTGGTGAAGTTGATTGATTATATCTTGGAGAATTTTATCAATGTTTTTCGTGCTTGAATTCTAAAAAAATATGATAATATCTAAGGGAGTGAGTCAATAAATATCTCGGGGCACAATTCACCAGTTTTCTTAAACCCTATACTCTCCAAATGCACAATGTAACTAGTCAACATGACTCTTTCATCTCCAATAGGCGGACCTTCACTATTTTGTTTCTCATGACTAGAACTATGTATATATCAAACTTATTATATATAAATATTTATTGATAAATATCATAGATAATATAGAGCACGCAATAAGAATCCATGGTCTCAATATCATTGATGAATTTTTTATTCATGGATGAAAGAATCAAACCCTAGAAATCTAGTATATCATTAATATGTTTGTCATAGTTAGAAATATCTACATCACTCACACATTTATAACTTGGATAAATAATTGTTTTTTATAGTATGTAATACTTCAATTCAATTCGTAATGAATGTGCAAGATCATAAAGCATTATAAGAAGTATCTTCCAAAGAAAAGATAGACATTCTATATAATGTATTATGGCGATAATGTAGTATATGAACTCTCCATTATACTATATGAATATAAAATAAGATTATTAGTACCTTAAATTGTTACTAATTATATGAGATGTGATAATTTAATTTTTTTATTAATCACCCACTATTTTTTTATTTCCCATCAACACTCACCATTGGACTTAGAATGTCATTTTATAAGAATATTCTAGTTGTCAGATCACTATTTACCTTATCATAACACAAAATTTGACCAGATAGGAAATTTGATGGTATTATATAGGTCGTATTTCCAACTATTGACTTGTACCTCCTTTATCCATAGAGTAGACTCCCAAATACTACAATACATATTTGGATTTCCTCTACACTTGCATTTAAAAAATATTTTCTAGAATTTTACCTTTAATCAAAACACTAATTAGGTTAAGTCCCTCCAAAACCCTTATAATAACTACCTAATAAATGTATGTTTGTATAAATTGTCTATATGAACACATAGTTCTATTGTTTCATTCTTAATCAATTAATTTTATTCATTATCTGACTAAATATTTTATTAAGGTATTTTTTTTATTATGCTTAAATTTTAAGATTTTATCTTCTACGTATCTATTCAATTATAATGATTATTTTTCTTAAGTGAGTAACTAGTTTTTGAAAAAATATTTTTGCATAATAAATTTATTTGAATTTGATATTTCTATATTACACATTTATTGTTTTGATATCAGTCATGTATTCATAAAATAAACCATTAATCAGAGGAAAATGAAATAAATAATTGGTTGAATGATCATAAGTTTTTACTACAAGTTTTTTATTGATTTCATAATATAAAAACCCTTAATACCAGTGGAAAATCCTTTAGTTGGGTTGGAATAAGGATGCAAAATTTCACATGTCCTCCAATATATCATTTGTATTTGTTTAACCTTGATAATTCATATCTATATTGAACCAACCCCATGAACCTAAAACATCTATCCTTAAATATAAATTTAATTCACCCATCAATTAAGGTAACCCATTGGGGGATTTATATAATAAAATATGTAGGCATGAAGTCCCTTACCTAATTAGGATTGAGGTATGACTCAGAGACCATCATTTTGAATTAATAATAAAAATTAAAAAACTAAATGAAAAATTAAAATAAATGAATAAAATAATATACATAGGTTGGTCTACACTCAAGATCATCCACACATCTATTCTATTCACATTTTAAATATATTTCTAGATTTAATTTAAATTGATTCTTCATTTAGATAACATGCACAATTATTCATCAAATTAATTATATGTATAACTAATTTATTAATATTTATTATAATATTCATCAAATCATTGTTTGAGATTCACATATAATAAAATTATATGTAAAATAAATTTATTTAAAATTCAATAAAATATGTTTATATCTTATATGTGAAAGTAGCATGATGAATACCATTGAAAACTACCTAACATTGTCCCTATTGTATATATTATACTCACATGACATATCATGTACATATACTACGATATTATTTCAAAACATATACACTCAATAAATGTCACGTAAGAAAAAAAATAACGTATCAAATACTGATATAACATAAATTAGTTATATAGTACGTAATGACTGTAAAATACTTACATTTCATAATTTTATACATAATTTAACAAGATTTTAATATAATTTAAACCCTATTATCTAATGTGTACTGTCAGGAAGTGACACAAAAACATGTATTAATATTTTTTATTTGATTAATTGGATAAATTTTATATTTATTCAAAAAGAGTTAGGATACACTATATGTACAATCACACCACACTACATTATTTTTTTTTCATCATATGTACATCGTATATGCGTAAGTACTTGTCATGTACTTCGCTATATACATTTATGAGGTATATGAGGTATAATTAATGAATATTTCATTTTACCTTAATATTAAATGGATTCCAATATATAAATGTAAATTAATAAATACCTAACACATCTTGAATATTTATTTTTCAGTAAAAAAATGTGTGGAATACATGAGGTGTATCCAAGTTACATGGTGTGTGGTCTAAAAACCATGTGCTACGCTAGGTCGATCAACAAACTATTTGAATTTAATGAAAAATACATTTCTTTACTATAAGATGACCTAGATTTCACATGGGTTGTCTTGGTGTAGTGGGAATGGGTACACGATGTGTTTTTTTGGGATATTCATGGTGTACCTTGTGCTACGTGGTCAGAATTATAGTCACCTTATGATTATTTCTTCAAATCCCCTTTATATATTTTAAACCTATTTTAGGTTATATGAGAATTAAATAAAAATGGGATGAAGGGATATCCACAATAATATTAAAATAACGAATTTATCAAAATTAAAACTAATTTTCAAACACATTAAACTATCAAAAAATCAAATATATTTAAATTTGTATGTGACTGCTTTGATACAACATCACTATTCTAAGAGTAATTAATTTATATATTAGAAATTATTAAACTCGTAGATTTATCACAATCAATGAATAATAAGAGATTTAAATGAATAAAGGACTTCATAACCTATAAATTAATTCAATTATAAACTAAAATGAACTATAGAACCCATAAGAGAATATTAATTTCAAATTAAATTTATAACTAATTTAAACAATAAAAATTATCTCAATAATAGGAACTTTTTCTTCATAGAAGTGTTTGATCCTCATAATTTCATTAAATTAAAACATAAATACATTTTATGGATGGAAAGATATATTCACTCCTACGATAATCCACGCATGCGATTTTTGATATTAGATTACCATTATGATAGTTCCTGAAATTTTTTGGAATTGCTGATCATCATGTATCAACCCTTGATCTCCAAAAAATTCCTTTGGTCATGAATGACGATCACTTATAGTTTTTTTATTTTGAGGAAGGAAGAACAATGTAACATCTCTAATTCATATGATAAACCCTATGGATTCTCATGATCAAGAGAAATATATAGTGAGTAATTAATAGGTGTTGTTAAAAAAAATAAAACCCATTCACAAGTGACATAAAATGGTATATATAGAGAAAATTCTAGGATTTAATATTAATTAATTTAAAAAAGGACCTTAATTATATATAAATACCATAATACAACCGTTTGAGTATGAAATTATAAAAATATTATTCATCTCGGTTAATATACTAACCCACAAAATTATAAATATTATTTTTGATTCTGATAAATAAAAATGTATTACCATACCTATAACTCAGTAATCATTTACACCCCATGATTTATTCAAATTTTAAATATATTTTTAAATAAATATTATTTATTATATAAATAAATATTATTTTAACAGTATGGTGACCAATTTTTTTAATATTCATGTAATTAAATATATTAATTATTAAATAAGTATTTATTTATTTCTATATGAAAACAATGTGACAAATAAGTATTACATATTTACATAATTAAGTAATTACTTTATGATACAATATTTATTTAATATTTCCAATCAATATATTCTGAATACGTTTCCTTCCATGGTCTAATGAATATAATTTATTCAAATAATTAATTTCAAATATAATTTAATTATATTAATAGAAAAACTATGTGTGTGAAACTCCATGATTTTCATTAGTTGAACTATGTGGGTTCATCGAAAGTCCAATTTCAATGTCTAGAAACTTGTAAATACACCCATGATGAATATGTTCATATTGAAAAGGTATAAACCACATATAAGAACTCACTAAATAATAAAATCACTATTTTTTGATATCCCGTCAAGTAGGATTCATAATTATTCTGTAAACCTATATGATTTATTTGTCATTAATTTAATAATTGATCATTTATATACACATTGGCTATATAAATTAGTTCAATGGTTTCATTCCATAAAAATAATCCAGTTATTACCTTACGTTAAAATATTTGGGAAAAACAATTCTTCAACATATTCATTAATAACATATCACTTGTAATTCAACTGACATCCCCAACATCAATATGAACATATTTCATCCATTTTTACAGAAATACATCTAAATACATAACTCATGATATGAATTAATTATAATCTAAAAGTATAATGATAATTACACATGATTACATTGGGTTATTTTATAATATATTTCCTTTTATTTTTTCAATTGAAAACAAACTAAGATGAAGTATCATCTATATTTGAGTGCTTGTACATAATAATATACACCATCTGTGTCCCATCATATGACATAATACAACCATTTCACTATGTTTAACATTATATAAATTTCAAATAATTGTACTCAACATTGTGGGGAACTACGTATGACTTTTTCAATGTGATTGATATACAGGTACATTATCACATTATTGTTACATAGAATTATAATTGTTAAGTGATATAATATTTATTAGTATAAAAATTAATGAATATATAAGTAATATAAAGTAAAAAAGTTATTGATTATAGGGAATCACCTTGTCACGACCCGTCCTCAGGGCCCGTGCAGTGACTACCCCAAGCCCACCTTCCATAGGCCAGGGGCTAGAGACTAGCACCAAAGGCGTAAATCCAGATAACTGGGAAGGCATTACCTTTATAAAAGAAAACAAATCACCACAAAATACAAAAAGAAGTAATAAACTAAAAACAAAAAGATGTTTTGACAAGTAAATGGGCCAGAAAACAAACCCAATCGAAAGTACAGCTACAACTGAACAAAATTACAACAGAAAAGACATGAAGCTAGAAAAATAGAAACAGATCCTAGGTCGTCCACCATGGATCCTACCTGTAGGGTAGGTACAGATAGCAGAGCTCCTAGATCGTCCACCACAGATCCTACCTGAAGGGTAGGTACATATAGAATAGCTCCTGGATCGTCCACCATGGATACTACCTGAAGGGTAGGTACATATAACCTCCATAACGCTCTCTACCATTAACCTCCTCCGAGTATCGTCACGTCATGAAGTCCACCTCCGGATACTGACTCGTCGTGAGATCCACCTTCGGGTACCGTCCAGTCCTCGAACACTGGGCCTCTGTCAGCACTGCCCGTCATCTACAACCAACACAATGAGGTCCGGGCATAGCCCGTGCAGGGGTGAGTATATAGATACTTAGTAGGGACCCAGAGATCCTCAAGGTCTCACTAAATCCAACAAGGATAACCTCAAAAAAAAGATCTCAACAGATAACCTCTACTTAGGTATATGCCCATACATATACCTAAGTTATCAAGTAACCCATATCAATAATGAGGAAACACAAAGATTATGAAATCAATGGATAACCACTACCCAGGTATATGCCCATACATATACTTAAGTTATCAAGTGAACCATCTCAATCATGAGGTAAACACAAAGGTCATAGACTCAGCTCAAACCAGGATTTTCATTATCAAAACCGTAACTGCTGAAGAGCCCTGTCTATGGCGAATACTGTGATCCGGTCACGACTTCGAGGTACTGCTCACTAACCTGAGACTGTTGAGGTACTCCTCCTGTCGAGTACCGAGGGCCAACCACCCAAACATAGTAGTGCTTCCCTCCCGGGTCTGCCACCCAAACATAGTAGTGCACCCCCCCTAATAGCCTGCAGAGGCACTCCTTCTGTCGAGTACTTCGGGTCTGCCACCCAAACACAGTAGTTCTCCCCACAGTGGGTCCGCCACCCAAACACAGTAGTGCTCCCCACTAGGCTATACAAGTCACTCAGACTCTAGTCGGACAAGCAGTCTTCAGGTCTCAGCTAGCTACACGGTCTTCGTACTCTGTAAGCTCTTCTCCAAGAGGCTCTACTCCACGAGCTACAGGATGATACTCCTAGTATCACAGAGTCCTACTAAGAAGTATCTCAAAGGACCACCTCATCATAGGGGTCTCAACGCAACAGACGGTGCGTCAATCGGACTCACGGTCTGTGAGTTTTTAGCATTTTCATCCCAGGGGCCGAGTTGGTTTCGTGTGCGAACCAGCCCGGCCATATCTCAAATGTACCCAGAACACTCATAGGGTATACTCATAGGGACTGTTGCTCAATGAGATCACCAACTTCACTGATGGTTTGTCAAACGGATGCCCGATCGGAATGTTAACAGCTTTTCTGTTCCAGGGACCCGGTTGGATTTCGGGTTCAATCCAACTCGGAAACTATCCCACTACATCCAATCCTCATGAGAATTATGCTAAAACATACATCTCATCAAGAGGAATCCAACAAATTCGACGCCACATTAATCGGATGTTCGGAGCTCAAGTTATAAGCGTTTCTGCTCCGAGGGCCTGGTTGGTTTCGTGTTCGAACCAACTTAGCCATACCCAAAGTTTTCCAAAACCGTGGGTTTAGTATACCAAAACGGCCGTCTCGATCCAAGTATCTCGTCGCAACTGACGGTGCGTCGATCGGAGGTCCGTAGCCCATGTTATGGGCGTTTGAACAGAAACTGCCCGAAAATAGGGGGTTCGGGTCAGGTCTGACCCAGCTCGAGACCCCCTGGGTCAACCTAAACTGGGTTGAACTGACTCGGGTCCGGTGCCAGCCCAATAGGGCGTGGCCTGGCCCGGTGGACACGGCCCGACCCGGTTGGCGTGCCCCGGCCCAGCCTGGGCAGCCCGGCCTGGCACCCTCGTGCGGCCCGGCCTGGCGCCCCGCGCGGTCACGGGACCGCCATCTGCCGCCGCGACTGAAGCCGCAGCGGACCCTTCTGGTGGCACGCTGGGCGCCGCCTTCATCCACCGTGCCGGCGTGGCACACCGGCGGGATCTTTCGCAGACCACCGGACGCGCTCCGGTGGTCCGTTTTTCCTGCGGTCTTCACCAGCGGTCCTCCCGAGACCTGCTCTTCACTGTGATGCATTCAAATTGACTTTGTGGCCCCGTTTGTCATCACCCGTCAATCCGTGTACAACGATCAACATGTGGAGTCTTCGAATTTCCTCCACGGCCCCGACTCTGGCCACCGTTTCGTTTGGCCTCAACGGCACAGCGTGCCGGCGCCACGCTTCTTCTTCGCGTTCTTTCTTGTTTCTGCACGGTGCCGTTGCACCGTGCCACTTTTGTTCATGCCGCAAAGAACACCACATCAAATGTGGGAGGAGGATAAGCCATGTTCGGGCGGTCCGACCTCCTCCTATTAAAATACTAACAGGTGGCCTGAATATTAAATGAAGAATGCAAAGAATTAATATATTCAAGAACAAGAAATTAACCCATACCTTGATAACGAGTGGATGTTCGAAGATCGTTGCGGAACCCTGCGTCGCAGGGCGTCATTCCGTAGACGTCGACGGAGAGCGTCTGAGGAGACGTTGTCTTCTCTTTATCACGAATAGAAGAGGATGTTTACGTGTCGTAGGAGAACTCCCACATCGGTGTCTCTTCCCTTGTCACAGAAGGGAAAGGGAATGGAGATACCAGAGTCGCTGAGTCGTTCTTCATTGAAGAGATGACGTTCTTCGTGGAAGGATTGAAGCTGTTCGCGGGAGGATGAACTTCTTCCCCAAAGAAAAGAGTTCTATCTCCCCAATCTCCTCACACTACAACCAACCCTCTCAAATAAAATAAGACTTATCTTATTTTATTAAATCAAGCCAAGCGTTTCAATTTTTTTAATCCAAACACATAACTCAATTAATTAAGTGAGTTGGCTGATTAAAGAAGAGAAACGGGGAGGTGAGTGGTCTCACATTAAAGGGGGGTTATGGAGTTAAGGAATATTAGGGGTTGGGCTCGTGTGGGCCCCACCCCACCTTTATCCTCTCATGGTTGGTTAACAACATGTGGGTCCCACCCCCAACTCCCTTACTTAGGTTATAACTACCTAGAGGAAAATAAATAAAATTGTAATATAATTTTATGTATTCCTCACTAAAACCACAAAAAAAAACTCCTCCCGAGAAAATGCACCTACAGAAAAAGTTCACCTTAATAATTATCGGGGATTCCGAGCACTGGTTCAAAAGTTATAAAAACATGCTCATTCGTTCACTGAACGTACCCGAGCTAAACTTCGGAAATTGATTCCGAGATCACTGGGGCTCGGAATCAGGTTTCGTGAGAAACTACGTTCTTGTAAAATCCCAAAGAAATTAAGAAAAAAATTTCCTTGAAATTTCCGGGTCTTTACATTACTCCCACCTCTGGGATTTACGTCCCCGTAAAGCTTTAACACAAACTAGGGATACAAAAGTGGTACTGAGCACGCATCTGAATCTTCCACTCCCATGTGCTCTCCTGGAGGTTCCCGTGCTGCCAGTGAAAGCACACTTGAGGAATCGACCATTCACATAGGACCCACTCCTGTCGATCCTCGATCTCCACTGGAACCTCCGTGCATGTCACCCTGTCATCGACATCCAACTCCATGAGGTCGATGATGTGCATCAAGTCAAGCACGTATATCCTCAGTTGAGATACGTGGAAGTCGTCGTGCACCTGGTGCAACTGAGGTGGATGGGTCAAGCGGTAATCCACCTCACCTACCCTGCTAAGGACCTAGAAAGGTCCATTGAACCTCAGAGATAACTTTCCTCCTTGGAAACATCTCCGTAAACCTTGTTGAGGTGAGAACCGTATAAGGACGTGATCGTCATCCTCAAACTCTAGAGGTCCCCCTTTCCTGATTTGAACTGAAACTCAAAACTCTATTTGCCACGTGGGTGAAGTTGGCCGACTCAAGAGTGATCGACTTCACCTTCCTATGAAAAATTCCATTCTATGATGCCTGGGTTTTCATTTTTGCCGAGCAAGGAAAACCCCATCCTGACGTTGTAGTTAGACCACAACTTTTTTACCTAATACAGTAAATCTGAGCATGAACTGTGAATCCAATCCATACCAAGACCAACGTCATAAGGCCTCGACGCTGCCACCAAGAGATTCCAACCAAAACTCTCGCCTCGAGGGTCAGATCACACTGTCGGCGTAAGTGTGATTATCGAGTCTCCTCCCAAAGGTATCTCGAGACGTGAGGGTCAAGTGCACGGCTTACCAGAAACTCTATGTCTGGGACAAGATTCGTGGAAGGAATGAATGATTCATATCAAATTCTATTACTACGGCAGCTAGTAGTGGACACATACTGTCCATTGAATCATTTTTAGAGCCATTGGGTCACACTCCTTGACCGCATGCAGCTAATCTTTCCCCCACCCTCCAGCTCCTTGAGCCTGGCGGGGACTACAATGGCGGGTGATTGTAACATGTTGAAATGTACACTATCTCATGCTGCTCTCCTAGCTCAGCCTCCACGTCTGCTGCTTCGCAGACTCATCTTTCCTTTTTTACTTCCTCTACTTGAAACATTTTTACACACCCAAGTCTCCGAGACTGGCACCGGTTTCCAGCTTACCCACTGCTAACCTGCAATGACTGTATCCATTCAGCAATAGAATTCTTAACCACAAAGGTTATTTTTATCACCCTAGACAAAGGAGGAATGAATAAAGAAAAGGTGTTGGCTCAAATATCCTAAGACACACCACGCTCAGAGGTCTGATATCTATAGCACTGATCGAATTGTATTCATCGAGTACTTGGAATGTTTGGTATGCCTTGATGAATTCTTAGCTACCGACACGTCGTCCTACCGAGGCTATATATGATCTAGAAAACTCTCATCCACCTCCTCAAGCCAGTACTCAACTGCTTGCGAGTCAGATCCCCTTGGTACATGAGGGTATCTGATGTTGGAACATGTGTAAGGCAGTAATCCTACATGTGTCATCTACCGGTATCGCCAGTTCTAACTACTGACCATCAGGTAGTGATGTATAGATGACACACTACCCGAAGGCACTATCTCAGGCATCAGTCCACGTACCGAAGTCATGTCATTATGTGGACCATCCTTATGGTAATTCATTGGAAAACACTTGTAGCCAAGTCCACCATCCACTCTACTGATGTCTCAGCTAGGTGGAAAACTCTAGCAATCGCCTCCAGCCAGTGCTCTGCTATCTGGGAATCTTCCTTGGATTGTAACCTCGGAGGCCGCTGCTGCTGGAACTCATGCAATGCGCTCTGCCAGCGTGCATAGTTTTCTAGTTTAGCTGGTGGAATCTACTACCCAATAGGTGGTGGTGCTGCTGGTACACCACCCGAGGGTTCCAACATAGAAAGAGGGCCCTTCACCAGAGCCTCATCGCTTGGTGGGCCACAATCGAGTACAATCTCATAACTCCAACTAACTGTCTGCGTGGAGATATCCTGAACAGATGCGACACAGTCAATGTCTTATACCTGGTGTGCAGACCTGGTTTGAGATGACATTAAAACTTTTTGGAAACACACTCACAATCAGTGTTTTCGTGCACAATGTCGAAAATTAGTAGTCCGGGTCCTAGTGTACAAATACGTCGGCTGCCCCACCAACACTGGACTCCCTGAACTGAAGACCATACTTGGTACCCATAACACTATTGTGTCACAAAAAATAAAATATCAGAGTTTTAAATCCTGCGGTAGAACTGACTCCTCTGATACCAATTTGTCATGACCCATCCTCGGGGCCCGTGCCGTGACTACCCCAAGCCCGCCTTCCATAGGCCAGGGGTTGGAGATTAGCACCAAAGGCGTAAATCCCAATAACTGGGAAGACATTTCCTTTATAAAATAAAACAAATCACCACAGAGTACAAGAGGAAGTAATACACTAAAAACAAAAGGAAGTGCTGAAAAGTAAATGGGCCAGAATACAGACCTAATCGAAAGTACAACTACAACTGAACAAAAGTACAACAGAAAAGACAAGCAGCTGGAAAAATAGAAGCCGCTCCTAGGTCTTCTACCACGGATCCTAACTAAAGGGTAGGTATAGATAGCACAGCTCTTGGATCGTCCACCACAGATCCTACCTGAAGGGTAAGTATAGATAAACCAGCTCCTGGATCATCCAACACATATCCTACCTGAAGGGTTGGTACAGATAGCTTCCATAACGCTCTTGCTCATCAACCTCTTCCGAGTATCATCATGTCGTGAAGTCCACCTCCGGATACTGACTCGGCGCGAGATCCACCTCCGGGTACCATCCAGTCCTCGAACACTTGGCCTCTGTCAGCACTGCCCATCGTCTGCAACCAACACAATGAGGTGCATGCATAGCCCGTGCAGGGGTGAGTATAACGATACTCAGAAGGGACCCCGAGACCCTCAAGGTCTCACTAAATCTAACAAGGATAACCTCAATGAAAGATCTCAATAGATAACCTCTAGTTAGGTATATGCCCATACATATACCTAAGTTATCAAGTAACCCATCTCAAACATGAGGAAACACAAAGATTATAAAATCCATAGACAACCACTACCCAGGTATATGCCCATACATATACCTAAGTTATCAAGTGACCCATCTCAATCATGAGGTAAACACAAAGGTCAGAGACAGGGCTCTTCAGCAGTTACGGTATCGATAATGAAAATCCTAGTTTGAGCTGAGTCTTTGACCTTTTTGTTTACCTCATAATTGAGATGGGTCACTTGATAACATAGGTATATGTATGGGCATATACCTGGGTAGTGGTTATCCATTGATTTCATTATCTTTGTGTTTCCTCATGATTGATATGGGTTACTTGATAACTTAGGTATATGTATGGGAATATACCTAAGTAGAGGCTATCTGTTGAGATCTTTATTTGAGGTTATCCTTGATGGATTTAGTGAGAACATGAGGGTCTCAGGGTCCCTACTGAGTATAGTTATACTCACCCCAGCACATGCTATACCCGCACCTCGTTGTGTTGGATACAGATGACGGGCAGCGCTGACTGAGGCCGAATGTTCGAGGACTGGACGGTACCCGGAGGTGGATCTCACAACGAGTCAGTATCCGGAGGTGGACATCAGGATGTGACGATACTCAGAGGAGGTTGATGGGTGAGAGAATTATGGAGGCTATCTGTACCTACTCTTCAGGTAAGATCCATGGTGGATGATCCAGGAGTTGTGCTATCTGTACCTACCCTTCAGGTAGGATCCGTGGTGGACGACCTAGGAGTTGCTTCAATTTTTCCAGCTGCTTGTCTTTTCTGTTGTACTTTTGTTCAGTTGTAGCTATACTTTCGATTGGGTTTCTATTCTGGCCCATTTACTTTTCAACACTTCCTTTTATTTTTAGTGTATTACCCCCGCTTGTACTTTGTGGTGATTTGTTTTTTTATAAAGGAAATGTCTTCCCAGTTATCGGGATTTACGCCTTTAGTGCTAGTCGCCAGCCCATGGCCTATGGAAGGTGGTCTTAGGGTAGTCACGACACAGGCCCTGAGGACGAGTCATGACACAACTCTAACAAATTCAACCTTCTGGATAAATTCTATTTATAAAATATGGTTTAAAATATTATACTCTATTCAAATTAATAAATCCTTATGTAATATAAAGGACCACATATTAAAATATCTTGAATAAACTAATCTATTATAACAAAAAATAATGGTGCGATGGGAATATAAAATTAACATAATATGAAAAAATTACATAGTTGGTATAATCACTTGGTATATAACATTACTACATAGGACTTGTAGAAAATATTTTTGATAAAATTATACCATAAATTTTGGGTGTAATATCATATAAAGACATAAAAATTATATCCTAAATGAAAACAAGATAGTCATGTGATTTTAATGCAAATAACATTGAATCAGTCATTGAAATAACATTCATTAAATTCTATGATACCACCAAGAAACCATTACAACATTAATAATTCTTAAAAAATAATAAATCTATATTTCCAAGAAGTTTCATAATCTTTTAGGCAATTAAAATTAGTTCATTGACCATTCACTAGCACAAAATCTTCCCTTATACCCATATTAGTCACATCTAACCAGGCAGTAAAGTATCCCTTCATTTTTTGAGGTTCATTTACTAATGTTATAATGATATTATTAAATAAATTATTTTATACATTTATAGTATCATTAAATTATTTAATATATAAAAAATTCCACTATACTAATTCATAAAAAACAAATCATATTTTCCAAATTATTTTTATAAATTATTTTGGAAATATATTTCAAAAGGATGTGACAATAACCTTAAATTTATCAAACTATTCATCACCCGTTAAGGGATGAGGTGTTTCAATTCTTATGAAATCCCTTAAATTGATGTTGTAAATGATTGATATTTTTGTCATCAGGGTAGAAATTTACATTGTCCTAAACTAATGTATTCAAGTTATTTTTTAGCCCAATAGAGTGTATAAAATCATTACAAATGGCATAGTATAATATATATTTAATGTTATACCCATAAAAATTTCAATACAAAGGATATAAATTTTTATTCCCAAACAACAAGGATGGAAACATGAACTCTTCACTTCTATGATCATTATACAATGTAAAATTCAATCCCATATGTATTTTTGGACATCGATCAAATGTTACAAAAAAACTTAAATTCACTTAAAGGTTATTTTTTTGGAAATAAAAAATAAAATATAATGTACTTATACATCATGAATAAACATAGGGGAAAGATAAAAATTACCAAAAAATCATCCATGTACTATGAGTGTTGTTTTATACACCATAAGTAGAATTATATCTATATATAATAAAATATAATGATTTATTAGATCATTTCCCATATAAAGATATGGATGATCAATTTTATTCCATGGAGGAGAGTATATAGGGTGTTAAAGTTTCTGAATATGAATTCACTAATACAAATATGCCTTTTATCAGCGCTAAAAATGTCCTTTAATAGCGCAAGAAAAGTGTTGTTAAAGCCGACAATAATAAGATGGGGGCGTCCCCTTTATGAGCGCTAAAAAAGCACTGATAAAAGGGGTCTTTTATAAGCGCTAAAAAAAGCGCTGATAAAAGGGTTCTTTATTAGTGCTTTGTTTTAGCGCTGATAAAAGTCCCCTTTATGAGTGCTTCCTTTATCAGTGCTTTGGTTTTAGCACTGATAAAGGACCCCTTTTATCAGTGCTTTTAAAAAAGTGATGATAAAAAAAATTAAAAAAATTAAAAAAATTTAAAAAAATTTAAAAAAATACAGCCAAATCGGTGGGGCTTTTATAATGCTTGAGCCCCCCTTTTACAATGCTTTTTAGCCACCTTACAGTGCCCCAAACTCCCCCTCCACCCTTTATCAGCACTTGCTCCCATATTCCCCCATGCGCGCGTGCCCCTGCCTCTACCAGGATTTGAACTCGAGACCACCCCCTTGCGCACCTAAGCTCTTACCACTCCTCTATTTTGATTTGTTTTCCATTTCATGATATATATATATATATATATATATATATATATATATATTTAGTTTTATTTATTCTTATGGTAAGATATATTTATATTAATATATATAGTTATATAAATATATATATAGTTATATTAATGTATATATATAGTTATATTTATTCGTAGTAATATATATTTATATTGATATATATATATAGTTATATTAATATATATATAGTTATATTAATATATGTATTTATTGTGATATTAATATATATATTTATAGTGATATTAATATATATATTTATAGTAATATTAATATATAAATGAAGTTATATATATATAGTTAGATTAATATATATATATATAGTTAGATTAATATATAGGTATATAAATATTCATATATTTATATTTTAAATAAAATGGATATTAGTTATTATTTAGATAAAGCTAATATATTTTATATGTAAATATATTTTATTATTTATATATATAATTAAATTTTTATGTGTGAATACATAAAAAATATGTATATATTGTTATATATTTGATTATAAATAGCAGTGAATTATAAAAAACGATGAAATTTCAAAGACATAATATCATTATGAATGTAATATCTTGGAATGAATTCATTCCCCACCAAAAATATCCAATAATACCCCATTAAACGAGGCTAAAAATCAACAAAATGTTAAAAAATGGGGTACCCCGACTAAAAAATCAGTTTTAGAGGCCTTCTTGGCCTCTTTTGGCCTCGAAAAAACCTTGACTATGGTAGCCGCGGTCACAAAGATGTAGAGCTCATTGCATGATTCGATTGGATATGTGGTAGAGTTCAAACGGACAGCCAGATCAATAGTTATGGTCGTTTAAAGTTCGAGATGAGTTTTCAACATATTTTGGGTCATTTTATTTTTTTTTATTTTTTTAGTCTTCAAATTGTTATTAAATGACAATTACTCCATAATAATTAGTAAATTATTAATTAATTTTTTGTATTTTTTTATAATCAATTTTCACTAAATATCTTATATATTAAGTATATTAATTGTAAATGTATATTTATACCTATCTAAAATATATTTAAAAATTAAAAATTATATTTATATCAATATAACTATATAACTATATTTATATATTAAAATATTATTTTTAATTAATTAATTTTTAAGTAAACCCTTTATCAGTGCTTCTAAAAGCGGTGATAAAGTCCCACCTTTATCAGCGCTACTAAAAAAGTGCTGATAATGGGGGGTGCCATTATCAGCGCTAAAAAAGCACAGATAAAGGGGAGCTTTTATCAGCACTTTTTTGCACTGATAAAGGCACACCAATTTATCAGTGATTTTTTGTTAGCACTGATAAAGGTTAGTGCTGGGAAAATCGCTTTTTATGGTAGTGATTATTTTATCTAAAATCAATTAATATTGGTTTATAGTATCCTCACTTCCATATTTTCATATAAACCATTAAATACATAGAATGTACCATATAATATTTGAAGGTCTCGATTAATCATTATTTTATCGAGATACACCACAATTAAGGAAATTTTTACAGAATCGTGGTCTTTATGAAATAATAAATATTTATTTTTACTGCCTTTAATTATTTTAGAGATCATACCAATTGAACATATCATTCATTCTACATTGATTGATCAATAATGATCATCTTTTTTTTCTAGTAACATATAATTCTAGAGAGAGAGTAATACTATAAATTTTTTGTTACACCATCCAAGTATAGATTTAAAATTATATATCTTCAATACTATAACACCTAAATTAAATTATTATAAAATAATAGAAATCATTACAGTTTCTTAACATGCAACACCAAACTTTAAGAGAATTTTGAAATATTATAAAAATATTATTATCTAAATGTGATTATAATAATAAAGCCATTAAATTGGAATAAATGATTAGTAATAAAAATTTCAATAAAATTATGTATAATTGTATTAAATAATTAAAATTCATTCATTAATCCATAATATATAAGTAATCAATTTTATGTAATGAAATTTTATGTTTCAAAAAACATTTTCTTAAAAAAATTATAATAATTTTTTAATGAAAAATATAACTAATTTATAAGAATTTAATAAATTATTTTTAAAAAATTGGATATAATTTTTGAATTTTTCATGTCAAAATTACCATAGGATTAATTTTTGAGAATTTACTAAAAACATTGAGTTTTTTAATTAATAGTAAAAAATAATTATTTTTATTTAAAACAATCATTTTATTTCTCTCATTCGAAAATATAAATTTTGTTTCAAAGTGTTTTAAAAGTATCATTAGTTCATTTATTTTATTAGTAATATAGTTATTATCTTTTAAATCATTTTGATACTTGATTTTGGTATAAAAACTGTCATATTTAAGAGAATATTTTTGTAGAAAATAGATTTTCATCGAGATTTGGAGCATAAATTTTAAATTAGATACATATAAATTTGTGAAATGAATTTGAATATATGAATTAACTTTTTTAATTATATTAATAAATACAAGTTATTTTTTAAAATTATGAATAATTACTATGGTCAATTTTTAAAACCAATGAAAATGTTAAAGCTGGTTAATTAAGTTAAAAAGTAATGTGAAAAGGCTATAGAATCTACCTAAAACTATATTTTCACCAATTTTATGATTTTATTTGATATATATCCATTTATTTATAATTATTATCCACTATGATATCTTTTTCACTGATAATACACTATTTAGTATATTAGGTAATGAAAAATTCAAAATGTCACTCTCTTAATTATAAATTTCTCTTATTTATTCACATATGAATTAAAATATGTTTTAAATTAATATTATAGATTATTTTGATAATAATGACTCTATTATTATTATTTTAATTTATTTAAATTTTTTGGTGTCAATAAATACCTTAAATTATTATACAAATGTGGAGAGAGTGTATGCTAAAGGAGTAGAAAAATCAAAGTAAGTTAATTTAAAAACATTAAAAGTAATTTATATTTGATTAATTATTTTAAAATATGAAATTAAAAATTAAAAATATTGGGTTATTTATTCTAAAAAATGATATTATAATTAATGTTTTATATTTCTGAATTTAAACGCCTACAAAATGAATAGTTTCAGAAATGACATTAATGATATTTTATATAAAAAATGTCTATTAAATTATTAAAATTTTTAAAAATAAAATATTGGGAAAATTTAAGTGTAAATGGTATCCAATATTATCCATTTACTATTTCGAGAAGCTTTATACCCTATGAGTACCTTTATAACCCTTTATTATTGAAAAAGTAGTTACCATGGTTGAGGCTAAAACAAGTTTACCAAGGATTAATATAAAGTGACACAGGTTTAAATGACCTAAAAAAATTCCAATTCCAATAATATATACTTATTTCTACCATTTTCCCCTTAGTATCAATATTTATTTCTATTGTGACATTTTTCCTCAAGAATTAATTAATTATATCTAAATATTTTAAAAAATTCTACCATTGTCCTCTCCCTCACCTATAAAAGTACACAACATCTATTATTCTATTTATATGTAAAGTGACATTCGATTTGATGAATACATACGCAATTAATTTTCTAAAATCACTCAACACACAATGACATATTTTGGTAATAATACCAACCTTATATAGACTATCATGTAAAGAAAAGTAGTTTTTTATAAGACGAGGTATAGATTTCAAAATACTATTTAAGTTTTATTTATTTTTATACCATGTTAAAATTTACTCTAATTTGTTTGATATAATAAAATTAATATATGAAATATACATAAATTTTAAATTTTTTTATGGTTTGACTATAATCCATATGATTCTACATCTAATGGTAAATTATGACATTTTTTGTCAGTATTGTGGACTTCCACCTCACGAACCGATGTAATTCGTTTTCTTCTACTTCCCCTCATTGATGGTTATTGTGATGGATTTAAAGTGTAAATAAAATATTCATGAAATAATTAACATTAATTAATGATAACATATCATCTATTTTGTTACTATTACATATATTGATAACTGATAACATTATTCATGTGTACCTGTGGATTAAACCCCACAAAGCAATGTGAATAATTTATTCATCACCACCTCCGAAGAATAAGACATATAAGTGTATTTGAAGAGATAGTATTATATTTTTGATATAATATTAATATTGGAAATATAAAATAACTTTTAACTTATTTATATCTTGTTCAATAAAAAACATAAAGGTAAATAAGGTGTACGTATGGTTTACCATCTCCAAGATTGCAACATTATTTATTTTTCATGACCACCAAACATGGTTGGTTTAGTATCGTTAATTTTAAAAAATTATTTTTTTATCAATATTATAAATTTTTATATATTTTTATAATGTAATCTTTGAGGATGTTCAAAATACCAAAGACATTTTTAAGTAATAACATGAACATCCTTAAAACATCGAATGTGGACTTAACCAATTACTTAATTTAATATATCAACTAAATAAATGAAATAATTTTTTTTAGTTAAGGTAGTATACCTAGGAAAGGTTATTAAGAGATTAAATAATTGAAAAAAATAATTATATAGGATATAAAGATTGTTTTTGAAAATTTAGACACAAATTAAGAGGCACATTACCTTAAAACCTCATTTAAAATGTTTTTAATATTTAATTTTTAAATATCTTTCATCCATGTAAATATTTAATAAAAAAATTTATGAATGATTCTATGTATACATAAAATAATTATAAAAGGAATTTTATGACTCATTTTTATATGCTTTCGATAGTTTTGAGATGTTATCTTTTTATAAATTTTATATTGAATACTTTGACTTTATTAACAAAAGGGAAACAGAAATGTTATATTTTTAACATATATGATTTCTTGGACATTTAAAAACACTATAAAAATTATTTTTTATTTGGATTACTTCAAAATAGTCCCTGTTTTATTAAAATAAAAATCAACCTTCCTTTTATTCTCTTTATTTTAATTCCTATACTTTTGTTTTAAATGAATAGAATATATCAATTTTCAAAAATGTTTTGGTATTGGGTTAATAAGTATATTTTTATTAGTATGATGATGTTAGTGATATATTTAATTTTTTATTATTATGTTGTCTTTATTGAAATATTTTTATGATGATGGGTGTGAAAAATAGAGCATATGATGAAGGGTGATCCTTATATAACACTACAATTAATTGGGTAATGCGATGGAGATAACTAGTCATAGATTTATCCTATGAGATTATTGGAATTTTCTTGTTAGGTTTTCAAATTAATAATAGTTAAGTTAATATTGATGTAAAAATTATATACTATGTCACACACATGGGTTTTCTATGCTCTCTAATGAATTTTCCAGGAAATAATGTTATTTGACAAGATAAGTTAACAATATTTTGTTTTAAAATAATGATTAATCCCTTGTTAGAAAAAATGTATTGTATTAAGAAAAACATTAAAGTATAATCTTGTTTTATATGAAATCATCTGGATTATAATTTTTAATTTACATTTTGTTAAAATTATTTAATGAGAAATTATGTTAATAAAGCTAATTTTTTGTATAAATAAACAATTATTTCACTTTGATATTTACTATGTTAAAGGAAAAACTATCTTATATAACCTCAGTGTTTTGAAATGTACTAACAGTTTTTCTTTAACTTTCAGTATTTACCTTACTGATATTTCTTCAGCAAGTCCCAAATTCTAAAATTATTTTCACATGGCTTAAATATGAGTATAAAATTTAATAATGTTTATGTCCCAGATATTGAAGTTATCATCAATGATGAATGCAAGTTTCTATATAGATCATAAATTGTGGGAAAATTGATACCATTTGGAAATTTCCATATTAAAAGATTTTTTCCAACTTATCTAAAACTGTAATCCTAATATTTCCTTTGGTATATAAGTGGTGCAATATTTTAGTTTTATGTTATCTGATATGGATAGATAAAATAGTGCCTTATTTGTTGGTATCAAACCAAAAAATGTATTGAGTTTTTTAGAACCAAATTCAGGAGTTTATAATTGGGGCTTTCATAGTTAGTATTAGAGAAGGGTTTATATGACATTATATATTAGGTTTATTTCAAGTTATGTTAACATAGTTGTCATATATACCATAATTGGCTTATAATTTTATTTTAGATAATATTTCAATAGGAAAGAAACCCCATTTAAAGTTTTTAGTAACAATATTTATAAATGAATAGGGGTATTTTAGGAGATATCTGTGGTAATGAAACACTTGTGTTTTCTATTGGTTTTAATTAAATATTTATTTTGGTAATAATTCAATTAAAATTTAAGGATATATGTTTATAATTATTTATAAAATTTAAGGTCAAAATGATCTTTGAAATTGAGGTAATTATAGTTAATTGGACATGTGGTTTATTACATGTTGGGAATATTGGATTAATCATATTGATCACCATGGTATCGGAATCATATTTGGTGACTAAGTGTTTCAAGTTATTTTTTGAGAAGTTATCAATTTTTGGAGTACTTTATGATTAAAAAAATGAAAATACTTTTGGCTAATATAGGATTTTTTTGGGGATTAATGGTTTATTTATATTTTGTAATAATACATTTACTTATTTTGAATCTATTTTCGGATACGGTTAGTATATTTTAGAGAATATATTACAAAGGAATATAAATTTCTTATGGCACATTAAGAGTGATTGATGTTATTTAGAGATATATTTTAGGTTTATCTTGGACATAGATGTAATAAAATAATTACCATATATTAGTTACAATCTTAGTCCATAATATTTTAAATATTTTTATAGATATTTATTTATTGAAATATTTATGGTGAACATTGTTTATTATGGTTGAATTTTAGAAAATACTATATTATTTCTTCAAATAAAAGTTTTTTCATTTTGGGTGTCATCATAAATTGTGCAAACTATTTTTTTTCACTAATGAAAGAATGTAAATATTTTCCTCCTTTTATATACCTCATGGCGAATCACAAGTTTATTTTGGTGCTTCAATAATTAAATAATCAAAATCATCATTTCATTTAAAATATGAGATACAGATGGAAAATTATTAAAGCATGAAACCAAGTCATTAAATATTCATAACAATAATTTTATGTAAACTATTAGATAAATATAGAAAATTATTGAAGAATGAAACCAAATAATGAAATTTATTTTATGGAATTGATGATAAACAAGTTTGAATATTTCATTTTGTTCTTAGTTTATATATTAATGGAATTAAATAACTAAAGAAAACTAATATTAAAAAAACCTATCATATTTCCTTTATTTATAATTAACTGATGGAATTTTCCAAAACTCATTGGTTTATTATTTTTTAGTCATTTAAGTTATTATAATAAATCACTTTCTTGTTATTAGTGTTCTCTTTCACTGCCTATCATTATTAAGAAATTAATTTTTCATTCATTTTTATATTTTCACTTCCAATTAATTTTATTTTATTTGGGAACCTGATAATGTTTAATTTTAGTTGAAAATCATATTTTCATCCACAAATTTTTAAAAGGATGTCTTATATCTCTTTTTGAAATGTTACATTTCAAAAAACGTATCCTTAAATGTCAAAATGGTTTTCCTTTCATGATTATATGGTTTATTTACCACTACATGAAACTGATTTTGAAATCATGTTAATCCATTTGTTATGGACATGAGAATAAAATTGTGAGGATTAAATTTATATAAGGGTATAGAATGTAACACATCAAAAATTTCATTTAAAATAATACTAACCTTGATATATTTTGTAACACACAATAGAGGGCATTGATAAAATTTTGATACACTCTAACAATATTATTATTTAAATTTTATCATTATAACCTAACCGTTAAATTGAAAGGTATGAAAAGTAATAAATATATATTAAATATATGTATAATGGTTTTATATAATTATAATTAATTTATTAACACACACAAAATCCATAGTCAATTTTCAATAAATACATTTTGTTCTTCGAAAATAAATTTTCTTTAAAATTGGCTTTTATTGTATTTTGTGCATGAATAATATAATAAATTTCTACCAATATTATAATTATTTATTAAAAATGGTAATTTGTTTATAATTCATAGATTCAAAATTATATTTGGATAAATTATTTATATTTACCAAAAAGTTTTTACTTTTATAAAGAATAGTAAAAATATTGCCTTTTATGGAAAACTATATTTTAATTTAAAACATTTAGAAAGATAAATTTTATTTTAAAAGTGATTAAAAGTAAAAAAAATTAATTATTTTATATATAATTTAATTAGTTTCATGGAAATAAATTTTATTCTTTATTTTGGTAAAAGGAAATTATATATTAAAAACATTTTTTTTGTAAAACCTATTTTTGTTGTGTTTTGTGAGTTTAGTTTAAAATTAAATACTTCTACTTTATTAAATTGATTTTGATAATATATATTTTATAATTTTAACTATAATGAAAATTATTTTATAAATTCTTTCCATTTATTTTTTGTTGTTATAAATAGTAACTATGGTAAACAGTTATAACAAAAGAAGAGTGTAATTCAGGTTAATTCTGGTTATAACTAATATGAAAAGGTATTAAAATCTATATAAAACATTTATTTGACCTATTGGATGAGTTTGGTTCATCCCTAATCATTTATTATTTTATTTTATGGTCACTTATATCCTTTTTTATTTGATAATGACCTATATCATATTTTAATTTAGAAAAATACAAAATGTCACTCTCTCGCTTTTAAATTTCACTTATATATTCAAATATGGATAGAAGTAAGGTTTGAATGAATATTAAATAATTTTTAGGAAAAATTTATATTTTTAATAATGTTTATATATTAAAACTTTTAGTGATTATATAATTACCTTAAATTCTATATAGAACACCAACATAGTGCTTGTCAAAGCATATTAAAATCATTATAAATAATTTTTAAAAATTCAAAATTTTTTTGAATTATTGTACCAAATTATTTTTTACTTAATAATAGTTTATTATATATTATAAAATATGTTATACACAAATCCAATTTGTACATTGATGAATTAAATGTAAAATTAAATTAATTGTTCAAAAAAATACATTAATGATATTTTTTAATAAACAAAATTTTATTAAATGATTTAAAATTTCATATAAATACTGTATTTTTTAAAGTGAAATCTACATAGTATAAAATGTCATACCATGAACATTTTTGAGAAATGTTTTACATTATAATTAAATTAACGAACCTTTATTATTAAAAAAATTGGTACCACATTTATGGTTAAAACATGTTTATCAAATGATAAACTAATGATATTTGGGTTAAATTTTCCTAAAAACATATCTAGATTATACTTTATAGATTTATTTATACCATTATGAAATTATGAATTAAATTTAAAATTTTATGGTAAAATTTTATATGTAAATAAAGTTATAATATTTAAATGTTACAAAAAACACCATTTGCTTCATGTCCCATATTTGTAAAAGGACACCCCCATATCCTTTCCATAATAAAATCCCCATTCAATTTGGAAAATAAGTACACACATAAATTCTTTAAATACCTTTTCACATCCTATAGATATGAGTTTTGGAAGAATAATAGCCTTAAAGGAATTACGGTGTAATGAAAAGTATGTTTTTGGGAGAAGATTTATAGATTTTAACCAAATGTTTATGTTAGATTTATTCTACGAACTCATTTTAAAATAATACAATAATATGGGTTTGATAAATTAATAAAATCTTAAGGGAATATATTTAATTGTATTTAATCATTAACTTTCTCCCTCTATTTCTTTACCTAATAAAAAATGAAAACTTCATTATTGTTTACAGTGGACTACTGCGTTGCAAACTGATATAATTTTTTTTTCTATCACTTCCTATCATGACTTGTTATGATTATGGATTTAAATTATATATATGAAATTAATTCAATAAATATAACTCTAAAAATATAATAAATAATCTATTTTTTCCATTACATCCATTGAAAAATGATAATTTTGTCTATGCATATGTGTAGATTACCACATATACAAAACGATGTGATTTTTTTTTCATCATCACATCACATGGTTAGTATATATAAGATTAGTTAAATTTATTATATTATATTTATTATTTAATTAACGTTATGGAATGATAAAATGGAAATTACCATTATTCCCTCATGTTCATTGAAAAATATAACTGTTACGCATGCATATGTATGACCTATCATCTCTATGATTATAATATGATTCATTTTTCATAACCGACTTTCATGGTAGGTTTATAACATATAATTAATTTATAATTTTGTTTTTTTGATTATGATTATTATATTCATGATCTAATACTGAACTTCTTGACCTTATTCCATATACAAATGTCTTTTCGAAATTATAAATCAATTATCCTTAAAACAACTAACATGAACATAACTAATTATGTAATTATATTTTTCAATAAAATAAATGAAATAAATTGTAATAAGGATAATTAATTAAACCTATATAAGTGGCTTTATAAGTTAAAAAATTTAAAAAAAATAATTATATTTTAGATAAAGATCATACGGGACTTGTCTATCTCAAGTTAAGTATAAATTTAACTTAAAACCTCATTTTAAAATTTTTAATGATTTTTAATCTATATATTTTTCTTCAATGTCTGTATTACAGAAATTACTTTTTTTGTATGTATCCACATGAAAATAACATAAATATTATGTGAATATCATATCAATATTTTTACTTTATTTTAATGTTTTTTAAAAATATTTTTATATTTTTTATTCATAACATCGTGAATTTTATTATAAAAGTATAAAATAATGTTCTATTTTATCATATATGATGTCGATGACATTTCAGACTAATGTAACTATTTTATATGTTTGTATTAACGTAAAAAAATCCATGGTTTTTTAAAAGAAAAACTATAATATCTTAATACTTATAGGATATGTTTTTAAATAAATTCTTATCAAATGGTTTGTTTGAGAATTAAAACAAACTAGGATATATTTTAACACAAAGTGTTTTTACAGAAATAATTTTTTTACCAAAAAAAAATAAAATTTTTGATATTTTCATCTATGATAATCTACTTAAAATAATAATAATTTAACTATGTTTTTAATAGTTTATAATAAGAAATATGGATAGAGTTTCATTAAACATGAAGCCACATTTAATATTTAACATTTCAAAATTTACTCATAACACTAATTGTTTGTATTTTTAAATGAAAAGGGAGATTGATATCAATGGTAATATATTTATTGATGATTTATAACTTAATTAATAATAAAATAACCATAATTGAAATTATGTTATGAATTTAGATAATATTATTTCTAAATAGTTTTAAAATATAGAGAATATAATCAAAGTACATTAATATCATGAAATAATTAAGTTTTAAAAAATATTTGTATTGATAAATTATTTTTTCAGATATATAAGATATATATATATATATATATATTATGAATTGATAAATGGTATATTTTAATATTAGTAGATTTTCATAAAATTGGAACTGTAAGTCTTAATAGTCAAATTCTTATTCTCCATAAAAATTAAATTTATGTATAGGTAAACTATGGTTATTAAACCCTTTGTAAAGGTAGTATGAAACATATATAAGGGAATAATATTTAGGAATAATGGTAATATGAGATTTACATATCAGTTAAATGTAATATAGATATCCCATACACTATATATGTGTTGGTCTATTCATGTAAGGGTAGGTTGATTTTAGGTAAGGTTAAGAAGATACTTGGGCAAAGGTACACCCAAGATACATAAAGGGGATCTTATACTCATGTAAAAGTAATTTCTTATTTTGAAGTAAAAAATATGGTTACTATACTATATAAGAATGGGTAAAAACACAATATAATAATCATTTAATGGTACAATGGACCGTACATAATGGTAACTCCAACAATTAAAAACTCACAAAAGGGTGAATTAATCCCACCATAAAGTTAACCTTCTTACATAAAAAATTGAATAAGGGTAATTTTAGTTCACATAAGCACTATTTTTTTTTAAATCAACTTGTCAATGTATAATTTATTCCACATAAATTTAAATGAAAAGTTTCATTTTTAAACCATATAAATTTACATCTTCTTCCCTGGGTGAAAAACTACATATAAAATAAAATTATATACATATATAATATATCATTATAATATCATTATTTAAGACAATTTTTTGAAAAATATGATATAATTAGTAAAACATGATTGAAATTTAAATAGTAAAATTTATGAAACCTTATTTTGTTATAGGTATGCTTTGTATCAGTTCCCAAATTGTTCATTAAGCTTGAAGAACTCATCCACCAAGAATGATTTATATTTGGAGTCTTATGGAATATTAAATGATTAGAATGATATAGAGTGGTGAGTTTTATAGTTATATAATAGTTTTATAATAATAAAAAAATTATTATATTTATAATTTATTATTAATTATATTTTCTGAAATCACATATAATAAATTTTTGTGGTATTAAAACCTTCATATTCCAAGTATTTAAATATAAATATTTGTACAGATTTGGCAATTTAGTGGGAAAATTTTGTTCATGTTTCAAGTTATCTAAGTGTCCCATACTTTTATACATATATTATTTATTTATATATTGAAATAATTAAATATGTAATGTTTCATAGGACAAGTCCTTGGGTTCCACAAAAATGATATGAATCATAATGCAATGTATAGAAAAATGATTTCACTAATTTTATTTTAAAAATTTATTTTTTGTAAGGGGATATGATTTTAATATTATATTTTAATAATTAAAAACACATAATATAATTGAAAATTTATTTATTAAAACTATCTTTATAAAGGTGATTATTTTAAGAGGTTTATTTAAAATTCATTTTTCAATTGTCTCTAATATGCGATAGTTATTTTTTTAAATTCCCATTTTAGGTTCATAAGTACTAATAAAAGGTTTTTTGCATGATTTTTTAATAAGATAAAATTTTTAATTTATATATAAAAATAGGTTTTAAATTTCATGGATTTTACTCATGAATACATTTATTATAATATCTCGAGAATTTAATATGAAAAACTATGTTCAATAGATTATAAGATACACAACACCATGCTTAAATGAACATATTAATATTATTATTATGTAAGAGTTATAACCTAGATGTAAGAATTGAAGGTATGAGTAATATTAAATAAAATATAGAAATATGGTTTATACAGGTATATATAATGAATTATTTTTTGACCAATTTTTTATAGATGAGAAAAATATTTTTTAAATAAATATGAATTGTTTTTGAAAAAACAATTTAAAAATGCACTAATATATATTTATGAAAATAAAATTAAAAATATTTATTTTTAGATTATATTAAATATATATATATAAATAATATAATCAATATAATTTTTATTACTTTTTTTATGCTTTTTCTATAAAAGATAGAAAAATAAGTCCAATTTTATGAATAAAAAGATTTATATTTTAAACGTAAGTTTTTCTGTATTTTGGTGGATCACTTATTTTAAAAGTAAATTAGAAAATTTTACTAATTTTATTTTAAAAAATAAACTTTATTTTTGGTATGTTAATGTAAAAATTATATTAGGGCTGATTTTTGATATTATTTTAAAATGTTTCATTTTCTGATTCAAAGTGAAAAATACTACCTTATAATTGAAAATTGGCCTTTCATCTACAAAATTTATAATGAAAAGTTATATTATAAATTAGTTTTAAAATAAAATTAGGTATTTTATACATATATTAATCCAATTTATGTAATTATAAAATTATTCTTATTTGATTTGGATATAAAAAGAATTAAATCTTTTGAATGTTTTCAATTTAAAACCCATCTTTCTCACACCGACTATGAGAATAATTTTAAATCTATTTTAGCTATTTTTTTAATTATGAAAAATGGATTCTATGTTTTCAATGTTATGGTAAATTTTTTTGAAATATTTTCCTTTATTTTTGATTAATATCATTTGTAAACATAGTAATTTGATTACCATGGTTAAGGGTAAATTGTTTAATTAAAGGTAAAAATAATATGATAAATATTATCAAATTATTTTAAAAATTGACATAATTTTATTAGATGAGAAATTCGAGACCGAAATAATCTATTTTTATATTATATGACCTCTTGGATCCACTTGGGTTACTTTAATCCCCTTATAGTATTTAATTTTTTTAAAAAATTCAAACCTATCACACTAATATTTGTAATAAGTATAATTTTTTTAATATGTGTTCATACAGAATATATGTTAGAAAATTAATTTTATTTAGAAATATAAAATTGTATTCTTGAATATAAAAATTAATTTTTAATTTTTACGAAAAATTAATTCCTTAAAGGATTTCGCAATAGTGATCCAATATTTGTTTTATAAATGAAAAAAATGAAAAAAATGTTATTAAAAATATTAAAATAAATATAATTTGAAACAATTAATGACATTAAATAATATAATATATTACCTTAACATGTTATGAAATTAATTAAATAGTTTTTTAGAATTATAAGATTCATCATAATATTTTTATAATTCAATGTAATGGAGAGTGTCAAAATTGAAATTAATGACATTTTAAAATAAATTATATTTTATTATGTATTATAATATTATTAAAAATGGTAATTTCATAAAAATGAGTTGGATAATGATGAAAATTGTATTAATTATTCATTTATTGGTATTTCTTTATTTTACATAAATATATTAACCATCAAACAGTAAAAATCCATGTTGTTATGGTAAGAAGTAAAAGAGTTAAAACCCAGAAAATAAGGGAAGTAATTTAGTCAAAACATATTTAATTTCTATTATATGAAAATTTTTAACTCAAATTTTTATTATAATATAAATTAATAGGTTGTGATTAATTATAATTGAAAATTAATTTATATCAATTTAATATTTTGAGAAGTTCCATGAGTTCCGCTCTCGTATCTTATATAAGGGAACATCTTCTTCGAGATTATTCACACATTAAAAACACAATGTTTTAGAAAATACATTGAATCATAGCTCAAAAAAATCGATATCTTCATCATATCAGCCTTTTCTAAGTCATAATGGAAACCTTTTAATGTTTTAGTGATAACATATGGAAGAAACCCAAAGAAGGGGTGGTGTTTTTATAAAATCATTTTAATTTTATTTCCTTATCCACTATATTCAATTAATCTTATATAATGATTTTATAATGACCATATTTTCTTAAATAAAATGATTTGATTTTATGTTAGGGTTACTAACTACAAATTCACACAGATCCATCAAGTGGGATACGTAATCATTTCTCATGTGTACGGTGGATTACCTATATGTGAAACGATGTCGTTAATCCTTCCACTTCCACCATTAAAGGATAGTAATAATGATCTATTTAAGGTTTATATTTTATATTTTTGATATTTAAGAATAATTTATGGTTATGGTTTTATTATATCGCACAAATATTCATGATTTCCATTTTTTGGTAATATAATAACATTGTTTGTGGATGTGTGGACCACCGCCTTTATAAAGTTATATGATTCATTCACGCATTACATGATATTTATTAAGGATAATTTTAATGAAAATATGTGATATATATGAAATAAAATATATTTTTACTGATAATATACATATATAATATTTCTTTTTGCTTCGTTCAATGAAATAATAAAATGGAAACATTGGTCATTCATATATACAACCTACCATCACCATGCATGTTGTATTCCATTTCCTAACACATAAAATTATAAAGTACTAAATATAAAAACATATAGAATATATATGTAATTTATATCTTGATTTACATTTTATAGATGATTAAATCAGGATCTAATTATGGGAAACTTAAAATAATACGTAATTTTTTTTTAAAAAAGTAGTTATTACTCGAAACAATAAAAATAATGAGCAATTATTATTGAATAGTTAATGAGATGTTATAGAAGAATAATATATGATATTATAAATATTATTAAGGTTTTATTATAAGTTAATTACATGCTTGGAATCATTATACAAGAGGATAATTCACATTCAATAAACGGAAGTGTAAGATAATTTCTTTTTTAACTCAACTTTCAATCAATGGGTTAAACTTCATTTTGTTGATTATTTTAGGTTATGGTTTGGTCTAAAATAATTTTTGTTTTAATTATGATGTATTTTATTTTTTTGTGTATTTATATTAAATACCCACAATCAATTCATTTGATTAACAATGTGAAATTTGTAAGTGATTTCGTCTCAAATTCACTTCATTGAAGAATATTTTAATATGATGAACCTAATTTAATTTCTAGGGTCTATTTAATACCAATTTGATTTATTTGTGATCACCATTAATTTGAAATTTATTTTCTCTTAAATATCCATATTTATTGTATCATTGATATTTTTATTTCTTAATATTTATAACATTTTTATATACAATTTTTACTTTGAAAGTGTTTTGATTAACTCAGAAAATAATGTTAAATATGCACATTTTACTGAATATGTGTATTTAAATATGGGTAATATTGATTTGGGAATTAAATCTATTGTTCTATATATGAATAATGATTTGGAAATGTAGACATGTGTGGGTCCAGGAAATAGATATCCCCATTATGTATAAGTTGTATCATAGATAAATTAATTAATTTATAAATAAATTGGTTTTTACCTATACATTAAACCATATTATGAATTTTCTTGATTGTAGTGGTTCATGTGCTAGATATATGATGTCCAATAATTAAAAATTTCCAGCATTTAGAAATTAGTTATTATTATCCAGATGGGTTTCACTATGAAAAATATATGGGTGCATTTCATTTTCATTTTATTGATTAAATGTATTGTTTACTTAGTTAATTATCATTCTATGTAAATTATTCTAATTGATTCATGGTTTCTTATATTTTACATAACACGTACTATGATTTTGAGATCAACCTAATTTTTGTTTCTGTTACCCAAGTTATAAATTAGAGATCTTTGAATGAGTTTTCAAATATTCCGATAATTTACTTTTGTTATATATTATGATTTATTTCATTTTCCCAATTTCATGTGGGTTTCATTTATGTATCAATTTTCCAGATATATAAATATTTTCATTACTTTGTGATTTTATTCCTTGTAATCATTCAATTGTAATAAAGTAATCCATCAACATCGAGTTACTAGAGTTAGGGTTGTTACAATTGGTATCAGTGGTTGTTTAGTTGAAAATAAGGGAACTCTATTACAGAAAATTTATAATTAGAAAAATAACTATATTAAAATATTTGAGGATAAGTATATAAGGACATTCGAACGATACCATGATTATAATTATGAGATTAGATATGCATACAATTTTAAATTTATTTCAATTATTTCAGCAGTTTTTGTATTAAAAATTATATTTCATAATGAGATGATATGATCAAGTATATTTCGTTACATAGAAACTGTTCTTGGAAGGAAGAATGGCATTGATACTCATGGGAAATGTAGAAATTTCCCTACAAAGGGAACTATAATAGCTAGTGTTAAAATGATGAAAGTTTTGGTTATTTTAGGGCATCTAAAAAAGGTTTTTAATAATAACATTTTCTAGATGGAGCACCCTTTTACGTAGTGAAACTCACTTACGATTGATCACATTATGTGATAGAAGTCCATATCCTTTGGTGGGACTACTAATACAATTTCATCTGAGAAGTGGATTATTCCTTTTGAGAATATATTTACTACATTAAGATTTGATTTATAGGAAAAGAGAACACTTGTAGGTAATTTCCTTGAGGGCAATACTGACCAGCCATGGTCATTAATCCAAAATACAAGTGTTGATGAAGAAATATAACTCAATTTATTGAATTATTTTAAGGATATATTTTTCAAAAAATATTTTCCTCATGAGAAACAAATTGAAATTCAGAGCATTTTTCTTTGCTAAAATAAAAAGGGATAAAAATGTGTTGAGGACTATGAAACCGCCTTTACATTACTAGAAATGTATATTATAGATAAAATACACAACACATAATTAAATACAAACCATTTCATTGATGGGATTAAGTTATGTCTCCTTTGTTTGATGGCCTTATATTTTTCATATAACGAAATAGTTTTATCTTCTATAAAGATAGATAAATAATGACTCTATGTTTTATGGATTTGAAGGGAAGCCAGAGGAGAATAGGATAGAAGATAAAATATAGATGAAGGGATGAAGGGAATGAAGGATTTTACCACATGTGATAATTGTCGAAATAATTACCCTATAAAGAGATTTATGTATTATAATTTTTTTTATAATTTTGGAGGAAAGGTTCATGAGAAAAAATAATGCAAATGGAAGGGATCAAGTTAATTTTTCTCAAAATAGTCAAAGGGGTCAAGTTCAGGCTTATGCTATTGATATAGATGAAGTTGATTGATTGATTTTCTCTTATATTTGGATCCTTAAAAAATGTTTTATGAGTATCTTATATATGATATCCAGATTATATATGTCATGAAATGTATAAGGATTTTGTCATAGTTATTTCTCATCAAGGATTTATAAGTACGTGTGGAATGGAATAGGTGACCAAGAAATACGATTCAGTTAAAAGATAAACTTCATGGAAAAAGTATTATAAGTTGAAAGATAACCCATAATATTTTCTTAAAGTTGACATAATGATTTTGGGATAAAGTGATGATTTATATGGTTAAATTAAATGGGATATTACTAAATAACTTGAAACTGATTAATGATTTATTGAGAGGTTGGTTTATTCAATCATCGATTGAGTTTATAGAATTATTTGTATTTATGGTATATATCCATTAGTATTTTTTATATTTAAGAAACAATGATGTATGATTTTTTATTGAGTTTTTTGGGTAATTAATGTTATTAACAAGTTTCAAGAGAATACATGGTGATGGTGTTCACATGTTCGGTATGTTATGATTAAAGAGCTACTTCATACCGATTAGAGACAAATGAAAAGTTAATTTTAGAAATTCAGTGAACTTCTATTTAATTAGTGGGATCATAATATTTTTGAAATGTAATCCATTTATGAAATGATTTAAGTTGATCTATAGACGAGGTTTTAGATGTTAATGTGTTACATCACAGCATGAGGAAACATATGCTCTGAAATGAAGTATAAATTATTCAAGGAATAACAAAAAGATAATATTGTATTTATGATATAGAACATATATTTACATAAGTTTTTAGATAGTGAAATTCTTCCTCAACTATAGAAATAAGGGTCTTAAAACCAAAATTTTGTCTTATTATCAACATTTGTGAAGATCTCAATGACCTTTTTACACATATATAGTTTATAATCCTATAGTCGTTAACCTTATATGGATCACCCACTTTATTTTGATCAATGATAACTATCAATCACCACCATAACATGATAGTTGTATTTATATTAATTTTCCTTATTTTAACTAATTTTATCATTTTCAAAATCCTAATTTTAAGGTGAGCTTCAAATTTCCCTTTCTATCTTATTCAGAAGAGGTTTTATTAACCCTATTCACGATGTTGTTTTTAAAACCATTGTATTTTAAAATATCAAACCATAAATTTATGATATGAAGACTAAATTGCAAGGAAACGATTTATTTAAGGTGTTTAAAATGTAAAGTCTTTGTTTGATAGCATATAATAATTGTAACACAAAGCATAAATGAACAACTAAATATTGTTATTATGTCACTATTACAACCAAACTATTAGAATGGAAAGTATAATGAGAAATAACTAAAAAAAAAAAAAAATTTATGTATGTATATATAATGAATTATTTGGTGACTAGTTTATTATTAATGGAAAAAACTGTTTTTTAGAATAAAATTAATGTTTCTCTAAAAAACTCTTTATATGCGCACCAGTGTGTTTTATACAATTAAAAAAACACGCTTTTTGTATTATTTTAATGAAATATATATGTATGTATAGATTTATATATTTTTCAATATAATTTTTAACATTCATCAAATGTTTTTTCAATACATGATAGAAAAAAAAATTTGATTGAAAAGAGGTATTTTTATAAATGTATTTTTTCCATATTTTGATACAAAACTAGCATTAAAACTATTTTTTGAAACATTTAATATTTTAATTTAAAAAAATAAAAAACTTCTCTGAAGTCATAGTATCAATATTATCTAAGGGTGATTTTGTTTTTGTTTTTTTATAAGTTTGATTATTTGATAAATACTGAAAATACAACATTTTAATTGAAAACTGAATTTTTTCCGAAATAATTTATAATGATAAATTTTAATTTCATTTTTAGAGTACAATTAAATAAATTATACATCTATTAATCTAATTCATTTCATTTTAATCTTTTTTATATTGAATTTGATATAAAAAAAATTCATACTTTGAACATCTTCTCATTAAAATGTTGCTTTCTCACCCTGTCTTTTGGATTAATTTTTAATGAATCCTAGCCACTTTTCAATTTTTAATTTTTAAAAATGGATTTCATATTTGAAATAATAATGCTAAAATTTGTTAAATGGGCCCCTTTTATTTTTATAAAATATGATTAGATAACATAGTTATTGTTTTGACATAGGGAAGGATAAATTAGTTAATTAAGTGTAAAAATATTAAAAATATTATTTAATTACAATAAAATTTGTCCCAAATTTATTGGATGGTTATTTTTAGTCCAAATTAATCACTTTTTCTAATATATTAAGTCTTGGTGCCACTTATATGACATTAAGTCAATTATAGTAATTTATTTTATAAAATGATCAATTGGTCTCACTAATGTTTTTAAAAAGTATAGAAATTTGAATATGTGGTCGTAATAACTATATATTTGACGATAAATATTATTTATAAAGTTAAAATAGTTATATAAATCATGGTAATTTATTTTTAGTTTTATGGGAAAAATAATAACCATAATGTCTTGAACAATGTTGATACACTAATTATTTTAATGGGAATATCAAATAAAGATTATTAAAAATATCCAAATAAACATAATATGAAATAATTAATGTAATTGAAAAAAAAATATATTACCTTGACATGTTATTAATGTAATACTTTATTTTTTTCAAAAACTATAAAAGTTATATTGATATATTTAAAAGTCAAAGTAATTAATAGAGTGAAAATTTACATTGATGAAATTTTAATATAAATTATTTTTTATTTTATTATATAAAATTATTGAAAATATAAAATTCATAAAAATGGTTGGGATAAGGTTTTTAAATTTAATCAATGATTTATATATGGGTAATTTATCATTTAATAGTTACTATATTAACCCATAATGAGTAAAAATCTATGTTGTCGTGATCATAGTCAAAGTGGGTATATAATGATTAAAACTAAAGGATAAGGGTTGAAATTTAGTTAACCCATATCTAATTTTTTTAGATGATATTATTTATACCCTAAATAATTTTATATTTTAAATTTATAATCTTGGAAACATTTATAAATGATAATTAATTTATATTAATTTAAAATTTTGAGAGGTTCCAAGAGTGCCCCTCTCCCCTCTTATAAAAGGGAACTTGTTCTTCTATTGTATTAACATGCCTCAAAAAACATTTTTCTAGTTAATAAATTACCTAATATCTCCTCATAATCCAAATAATAATCATATAAACCTTATCGTTTAATAAATAAAACCTTTGAAGGTTTTAGTGCTATCCTTAGCAAGAAACCTGAAGAAGGGGTATCCTTTTTCTAAAGGAATTTTAACTTTATTTCATTCTACAACTTCTTACATTATAATTATTTAATTATTTTCTAGAAAACTATGTATCATAAATATAAACATATTTTTTAATGTTAAGGCTATGATCCACAACTTCACACACTTCCATAAAATGCGATACACAATCATCTTTCATTTGTACGATAGACTGTGATAACCCAACCTTTTATCAATGGAATTTTACATCTATAATTTATAAAACTCTTATATCACATCATGATCCCAATTGACACATCAATCCCATAAATGAAGAATAAAATATTTAATATTTATATAAATTAAGAAACCTACAATGATGAAATAATAAATTGACCGATGACCATTTAGATTAGAAATGCACCCAATATATAGAAACCTCCCGAATTGATGTATAAATAAAATTTATGTGTCTTATAAATGAAGATATGATATAATTATTTCATAGCATAAGTAAATAAGTTTATAAAATATGATAAATTAAGTGTTAATATTTTTTTGTGAAATTTAAATGTTAATTTTCACTTTTATAAATAATATAATTATTTAAAGGAAACCTGTTTTCATAAAATATATTAAAAAATTAATATACTATTTTATTAAAATTTTAAAATAATTTTATTCGACCATAATTAGTTTTTGTGTGTTTCATAACAGCAATTATAATGTTAAAATCAGTATTTTTAGAATAAAGGATGATTTTAATTAATAATAAATTTTCTCATTTTTACAAACTTATTTTCATAAAATGGAGCCCATTTATAAATTATACATCCTCAAAATTAGTTAGCTTGAAATTTTGGAATTTTACTAAAGTAGTAGATTTTTTTGAATAGTGGAATATGATAATTTTTGATATGAGGTATATACATGAAATATTGATTCATGAATGATGTATATATGAGGTAATAAAAAGTTGGTTCACACTCTCATGAACATTTTAATATATTTATTCACAATAATCAATACTATTTATAGTCTTGACCCAAAATAATAAACTAATGAATAAACAATACCATATCCTTTCATATAAATACCACCCTTCTCGTCACACCAACAAAGCCTTGTAACTTATCAAAATTATTCCCAATTACCCCCCACAAAGCCTCTCCCCAAATCCAAGGTCTCTTGTTCTTAACAAAATACCAAAAACAAGTTCCATATAAAGGTTCTCAAGGAGACAACATCCAAGAGGTAAACTCCTCAATCCTTCTCTTGTAATTTTCTTTGTTTTATTATCATCTCCTCAACCCCCCATATCCAAAGAGGGATGATAAATACATTATCATATATATGCATTATATTTATTATGTTAATGGAATATCCATCATCAAGTCACTTCAATCATTTTATTCATAAAATTACAACATCTTTCGTGATGTGTTGACAAACAAACCTTGGTGGATGAACAGTCTTCATTTTCCATTAAAGATTTCAAGGATGGTCATAAAACCATTATAATAGTTAAGAAAAGAGTTGAAAATATATTTTCCATCTTTTTTTTCTTAATCTGATATATATTAATAATATTAAATAATAAAATGAAACTAGTTTGTGATGATCGAAAAACTTCCAAAATAATCTTAAGGACTAATAGTAACTATTTATCTGATGAATCATCCTAAAATACAGAAAAATGTTATTGAAGTCCATTTAAACATCTATAATTCCATTAATAACATATGATTTAATTTCTAGGTAATTAGAATCATTTAACACAAACTTACATACATGTATAACAATGAATCGATCATAAAAACCAAGAAAATGATTTCTCCTCAAATGATGAAATTGAACTCTATAACACTTTTAAATGGATATAAAGAACATAATAAATATAAAATAAATTTATAAGATGTCCTACATTTTGTAATTAAATAATCAAATATAATTATACATGGTATTAAATTGAATAAATCATTCAGACTTAAGGTAAGATGATTCTCTAACCCAACTCCTTTAATTTGGGTTATTCCTCTTTCAAGACATTTTTTTGTGAATATTATTTTTATATTACTTAAGTATAATATCATTTTTCCCTTTTCTATTATTGGATATAAATTTTTTCAATTTAATTCTATGAAAAATACAATGATTTTTAAAAAATTCTTCTTTCCAAAACATATATCGACTCTTCTTGAGTTGTTTCTTCTTTACTCAAGAATAATTAATCTTATACCAATTTTATTTTTACTTTTTCATTATGGAACCCAAATTTTATTCCTGTTTGATTAAATCGTTAAGAAACACAATCAATTACATGGGTTAGTTCATGAAATTGATTGATATTTGTTCAATGTAGAATGCATGCTTATATAAATGTTATTATCTGATGGGTGTGCCTAGAATTATACTGATCTCTAATAGATTTTGTAATGTGATGTATCTCATGAGATAATGTGAAATATGTGTGAATCCAATTCTAGAATTTTTCAAAATGATGTTTTTATGATTATTCACATATGTAAGGTTTGAACGTGATTATATCTTTTTTCACAAAAATTTGTGTTATTTGAAAACTAAAACATGATGTTTTATTTTTATTCATTGCTATATTCCATTACTTTTTCTAATTCCTCTTCTTAGGATTATGATGATGATTTTATTTTTATCTTACGATTATGCTGATTATGTTCTCCCTTGTTATGTTGACTCATGTCCTTGTTTATCTTCTTATTGTGATTTTAGATCACCCCTTTCTTTTATGTATTTCCTTAAGTGACTACATGTACTAAAGGGAACATGATATTTAGGAGGATGAAAAATAATAATTTGAATTTTTTTTATGTTTTATTATAAGAAATGTGATTTATGGTCTTAATTTTCCCATGATATGAAAGTAGTTTATTCATGTTTTTTAATGGTACTATCTGGTTTATATTTAAAATTAATCTATATTCATTTAAAAAAAGTAGGTTCCCAATAGTTGGTATCAAAGCACAATTTATTTAATTTGGTTATTAGGATTATAGAAAGTTTGTGAAAACCCTTAGTATTAGACTAAGTAAATGTAGTCAATGAAGAATCCTTATTTTATAAAAATGGTAAATATTGGTATCCAACAAGATCTGCCTTTAGAGATAATTGAAAAATGGAATAAATTATTTATTTGTGTATTATTGACTTATATTTTATTCAAACCATTTCTATTTTATAAAAAGGTGTGAACAAGAAGAAACCAAGCCAAAACATCATGTGAAGGGGAATACAATGATTTCTGGAATAACATCCCAAATTCCATTGGTGGTGGAGTTTAAAATTTCATAGTAATTATTACCCTATTGTCTCTGGATATAGAAAATAACTTAAATAAGGTTGAATGTTCGCCTCCACTAAAGATGGATAAGTTGGATATCAAATATTTTATGTGTAAATGACCACTGAAATTTAGTTGATCATTTAATACACTTGTTGAGGAATAGTGGGTTAACTCATTAGAGAAGATCATATTTGTGCTCCAATGTTCTAAGATAGATAAGGTAAATATTTCTTTATATATTTTAGATATATAGGTCAATCAATAGTGGGTGTTTATTAATAACACCAATATGAAGGAAGAAATACATGATATGTACTGGGAACACTTTACAAAAATATTTCCTAATATGTATTTCCATATAATTTGTACAAAAAATATAGAAAGAGAAATTGTTGAGATGTAGAAAAAGGGAGGTGAGTTTGTCACGACATACGAAGAAAAATTAAGAAGGCTTAAATGATATGTATTTTATTTTTTTTATCAATAATGATAAGAAAATAGATAGATTATTTAGTGGCTTAAAAAAAACCTTAGAAAGGCTATATATATTTGAGACATTGAAAGTTATTAAGAAGTGGTTCGATGTGATCTCAAAGTATAGATGGAGATTCTAGAAGGGTGACATGTTTATTGATATAAAAAGAGAAGAATGGACTTTCAATTTGGTGGATCAACTGATAGAGGCGAAAAGAGGATCCAACCACCCACAGGGGACAAATGGCGAAAGATACATCATGGGAATTACCTGAAAGGTGTGGAGAAATTATTCAAGTATGGGAAATAAGAACATTAAGGCCATTTATATCATAGATACATGAAGAAATCGGCTAACATGATAGAGGAAATGAGATCACCACCCATGGTTCAACAATTTAACTATATAGAGAAAGGGAACAATGAAACTTAGTGCACTGAACCTTAGATCCTTGAGGGTAATCAACATCGACAACCACCCAATCCATGGGATAAAGGGAATGATTATTCCATCATAACTGCTGAAGTGGAGAAAGAAAACAAAGTCTTATAGTGTTCAATTCTTATTCACTTAATAATGAAAAAAATATTATTTGATTATATTTCTACACATTCCTTAATATCCTGAATGTTTTATAGAACTATTAAATTAAATCCATGATACCTTAAAGTAGAGAGATCCATAAAAACACCTAATGGTGTAATCATTGACACCCATATGTTGTAATCTCCTCATGTTAGCATATGTAGTAAGATTCTTCCAGTGATTCTGAAGATACATTCCTTGTTATAATTTCACACTATAAAGGGCACAGATCGACTCTAATTATATAGAGCACACATCAAATGTCAAGAAATGGAAATGCATTTTCATATTCTGAACCATACCATGCTCCTCTTCTAATTAATGTAAGACCATTAATCTCTATTGGAGAAAACCTTAATTGTATGGGTGTTTATTCCTTATAAAGAATCATACATCCGTCAAATGTTTGATTCATATGAAGGTATCAACCATGATGAAATTCCCATTATAAGGGAATATAATGATCCATTTTCTAAGGAGTTACCCAAACTACCCTAAGATCATGACATAGATTTCTCAATATAACTTATACACAGAGCCACTCTTATCTAAAAATACCCCTACAGGATGGCCTCAATCAAATTTGATGAGTTAAATAAACAGCTACATGAGAACATGAAAAAGCAGTTCATACTCCATAGTGAATTGCCTTGGGGTGAACCGGTACTCTTTGTCACAAAATAGGTTGGATATATGTGGTTTTGGATCTATTATTGAGAGCTAAATAATTGAACCATAATAAAAAATTATCATATTCCAAGGATTGATAACATGTTCGATGAACTATGAGGAGATCAATACTACTCAAATGTTGATCTTTTTTCTTGGTATCATCATCTATTGGTGAATAAGAATGTCATTTAGAAGAATTCATTCCACATAAGGTATGGGAAATAGGTGTTTCTAGTGATTCCCTTTGAACATACCATTTCCCGTTAAATATTCAACGATTTGATGAATATATTCATTAAAAAAATCTTAGAAATTTATGGTAGTATTTAATGAATATATTCTCATCTACCCCAAGAGCATGGAGGAACATGAAGAACATATATGGATTATTTTGGATATATTAAAAATTGATAAATTATCTTCAATGTTCACCAAGTGTGACTATTGGATATTTTACGTCCCATTATTGGGAAAGGTGATCACAAGTGAGGATATGTTTTCCCCTTTAAAAACAAAATTGACAGAGGAATAAACTAGAAGTACTAGTTTCATGGGAATCCATAATTTCTTTTATTTTCATAGTATTACTGAAATTTTTCTGGAAATTTATCATGATTGTCTATACCACTAACTAGGTTAACAAGGAAAGGGGTAATGTATGTCTGGATGGAAGAATGTGAGGAAAGCATCAAGGGGATAATGAAGAGGCTAATCATTTCACCGGTACTCACACTACCAACAAGTATAGAATTATTCATTACACAAATTTATGATTCAAGGAAAATATTGTGTTGTGTAATCATGTATAATGATAAATGGATATCCTATGCCACGTGGATTTTGAATATAAATGGGATGAACTACCGGATGCATGATCTAGAGTTAGGAGCTATGATCGTTACTCTAAATATATGGAAGCACGATATATAGGTTGAGAAGTGTAACATATATACCATTCATAATATACTGAAATATATATAATCATAGAAGAAAATAAAAATAATTCAACGAATATGATTAGATCTAACCAAGAACTATGAATTCTCAATTCATTACCATTCGATAAAAGGGAATAAGGTAGATGATGCTCATACCAAAAAGAAACCTAGTAATCTTTCCATGATGTTGACTGAGAAAGTCCCTATATTCATGGATATGAAAAAGATGAATTTGGAAATAATCATGGTTGGGAATACAATATACCTTTCTCAAATGATTTCCCAACCATCTATCCAATATTATAGAGATAAAAAGGGATTATATGGAGTTACAAAAGAAGGTTAATGCAATAAAGTAAGGAAGTCTACATGAGTTCCAGATCAATTATGATGGTATGATTGGTTTGGGAATGAGGCTATCTGTGCCTTCATCACTTGAGATAAATAAGTAGGTATTATATAACTCACATAGATAACCTTTATCCATCCATCCTATAAGTACAATGATGTACTAAAATCATTGAGAACACTTCTGGTGGGATAACATGAAGAAGGAGATTACATAGTTTATCTCAAGATGCGTGATATGTCAGTAATTCAATGTTGAGGGATAGAAGACCAAAGGGATGCTGAAAAAAATTCATTTAACCACATGGAAGTTGGAGAATTTTAATATGGATTGATTCACTAGTCTCTTTAATACATCCAATGGAAATAATGCGATAAGGCTTATGCTGAATCAATTCAGCAAGACTGTCCACTTTTTCTTTGCTTAAGAAGATTTATCAATTAAACAACATACATATATATTTTTAAAGGATGTGTGTAGGATACATGGGTTACTAATTTTGATCATATTTAATCATGATCCATGGTTCACATCTAAATTCTAGATAATTATTCATCATTCTTTTAGTACTGAATTTAATTTTAGCACGGTTTGTCACCCCGAAACTGATGAGCAATATGAAAGAACTATTCATATGATCATGGAAATTCTAAGATCCTACTCAATAGAATTAAAAGGTGTATGTGATAAACAACTCCAATTGGTTGAGTTTTTATAAAAAGAACTTCCACATGAGTATTCATATGGTTCCATGTGAAGCACTATAGTGAAAGTGATGTATAACTCCAACGTGTTGGGATGAAGTAGGAGAATAAAAGATACATGGACTTGATCAGCTTCAAGATATAACCATGAAGATTCAAGCCATCAAAAAACACATAAAATATTATCATATTTAGAAAAATATCTATGCTAACAAAAATCAAAGGTATTTGGAGGTCGATGAATGGGAAGCATAGCCCATGGTACATTATTAACTATGAGATACTTGATCTCATAAGTTCAGTAGCCTAGAAGATTTCATTTCAACATAATATTTCTCATTTTCATGAAGTGTTTCATGTATCTCTCATGAGGAAGTACAAACCTGATCCCACACATGTACTGAACTCAGAGGTGGTACTACTAGAGAAATAACTATCATATGAAGAGAAGCTAGTGATGATCTTAGATCGTATAGAAAAATTCCTATGTAGAAAGATAGCTAACATTTGTCAAAATGTTATGGACAAATCATAAGTATAGAGATGTGACATGGGAATCAAATGAATCAATGAATTAAAAGTACACACACATTTTTCACCAAAGTTTGTAAAATAAAATTTCAATGGTGAAAGAACAAAATGTGGGAAAAATTGAATAACCCAAAATTTTATCTATTGAATTTCAATTTTTTATATATATAAAACACTTAAATCACATAATAATCCCAATAAAATTATCATTCTCATAAATAAGGAATAAAATTAGTAATATTTTTAGAAATTAAGAAACGAATTCCGGTTGAATATCAAACAGACTACTAGAATAGTAACAAGGCTGCTATGAATAGTAATATTAACAATATAAAAGTACCCTCATCTATGAAAGTATAAATAACATATATGTATCTTATAAATTAAAATTATGATATAATTATATCATAATATGAGTATATTAATATTATTAAAATTATTTGTTAAGTGTTGGTAATCTTATGAAATGTAAATGTTTAATTACAATCATATAATAAATATAATGGTTTGAAATAGAATTTAATTACATAAAATTGATTAATAAATTAATAAAATTTCTATTTTAATTATATGATCAATTTATTAGACAATAGTTAATTTTTTAAAGTTTCATAAAATCAGCTATAATATTAAAATTGGTATTATTTGAATAAATGATGAATTTATTAAAAACAAAATTTATCATATTTAAAAATTATTTTCATAAAATGGAGCCCATTTTTTCTCCACATATAAAAATTGTTAGGGTAAATTTATGGTATTTTTCTAAAATAGTTTGATTTTTAGTGAATAGTGAAATACAATAATTTATGATATAAGCTAAATATATTTATTATTGAGTCATGGATGATGTATGGAAGAGGTAAGCACCAATTTGTTCAAACTCTCCTAGAATATTTAATATAGGTTGTCACTATAAACAACATTGTTGATTGTCTTGATCCAAAATAATAAACTAATTAATAAAACAATAAAAAACCCCACCTTCTCCTCCTTTATAAATACCACACCTCACTACCATGTGCCCTCAAACCATAAAATCCTTGTATCTTGTCTCAATTATATCCAGTTACCTCCCTAAACCCATTCCCCATATACGAGGAATTCTTATCTTAACAAAAGACCAAATTAAGGTTTCATATGGAGGTTCTCAAGGAGACAACATAAAATAGGTAAATCCTCAATTCATCTATTTTAATTTCATTTCATTACTCATCCTCTCCTCAAATATCCTTATCCTTAGTTGAATTATAACTCCAATATCATATATATACTATAATTTTTAATTTTTAAATGTAATGTTAATCATTATATCTCTTCAATCCCCTTATTATTCTTAAAATGAAAACATTATATTTGATGTGTTGATTCACCACCATCATGGACGATGAGTTTCCATTTTTAGTAACACCTATAAGGCTGGTCATAAAAAAATTACAATGGTTATAAAAGATTTAAAAATTTATTTTATAGCTAGTTTTGTGTTAAGTAAATATCAGATATACATATTATTAACCAAAACAACTTATTTTGTATGATCGAAAACCCACCAAAATAAACTAATGATTATCATTAATGTTTTATCTAATGAATCATCATTAAATCTAGGGAAATTAAAATATAATTCCACATAATATTTTTGAACACCATTAAAACCTATTATTAATTTTTATGAAAATTATTGTCACTTGTCACGAACTTACATGCAAGTATACAAGTGTACTAATAATGAAAACTATGAAAACGAACGCTCTTAAAAAGATGAAATTGAACTATATAACTCATTAAAAATGATATAAAAACATAAAAAACAATATTTATTTTTTTAATATGTTATTGATTTAGTAATTAAGAATTATAAATTGAATGTACAATATATTAATGTGATGAAAGCATTCATATATAAGGTAAGTGGATTCCCTTCCCAACTCCTCCTCTTTAGGTCATTTCTCTTTCAGGACTAATTTATGTGCGAAATAAAATTTAGTAGAGGATAATTACAAATGATACTTTTGAAAAATAATTATGCCATAGTCCCCAAGTGCTCAATGGGGTTAGGGTTTCTATCTTCTACATTTCTCGTCTTCCATATGTCGGAGCCTTGTTCCCACCTTAGTATCCTCACCATCGTTCTTCTCTTCATAATCTTCCTACTTTTCCTTTACTCGAGCTGTGATTTTGATCCTTCTATGAATGATTTTCTCAAAATTTCAAATGCCTATTGGTCTTGATGTATCCAATGGCCCATGATGAATGTTGTGTCACTTCCCTTCACCAGATATCTTAAGATTTGGTTTTCCGTTCTTGTACTTTTCTCGTTCGAGCGACGAAGAGTGAGGGTGCGACTTCAGTGGTTCCAGATTCCTCGGGGGTGGTTCGTTTTAGATTTTTGGGGTTCTAGGATTAGGCGGCGATGGCTAGGGGTGTTTGGAGTTTGAGTTCATGTGGTGAAGATGGGTGTTTAGTCAGTGTTAGAGAGGTCACCAGTGGTGGATGAAAGATGTTCTTGTTCCCTAATCTCATGCGCCGATGGGTTGTTCAGATCTACTACTGGTCATCCTCGGGGTTGGTTGGTGAATCTGGGTCTGATCTAGTGGACTAAGATAATGGTGCATTCCTTTTTTCAATTGTTTATATTCTTGTAGTTTTTGGATCTTATTGTCGGATTAGGTGTCAATGTTTTGGTGGGAAATGGCCTTTGTCTCTTGGAATGTTAGTAATGTTTTTGTTTCCTATATATGACGTTCGGTGGGTAGTCTAGAAAGAGGGATGTGTGTGCTAACGCCCATAATTTATCCATATGTCCTCTTTTAGATGGATGGGTTCATTGTTTTGATTTTTTCATGGTGTTTTCTATCTAAATTTTCACTGAATGAGGTTGATAGTGAAGTGAGTTCTTCTCTTGTATTGTTGGGTGGGAGGCTTGCAATTTAGATAAGTGTGCTGAAATATATTGTACAGTCTTCTTCCCAAATTTTGGTATAGGAAAAGGGAGTTCATTTTCTTGATTGTGTTTACTTTAGGACACATTTCTTGGAAGGGGGTGGCGCATCATCATTGACAAAATTCACTATTTCAATATCAGAAAGGGTGGGAAAAGAGACTCTTGGCTAAATCTTATTATAATGTTTGTTTCTTTTTTGGAATGTAGGTCCATAATAGGCCTTTGTTATATGTTTTAAATGACGTTTTTATCTGGTCCATGTAATGAGTTCCTCCTTTTTTCAATCTTCAAAAAGATTCTTATCATTAATATGTTAAATAAAGGGGTTTGACCCTCATCCTTTTCAAATAAAAAAACTAATTTTTGTGTGGGTATTATTTTCGTATTCATTAAATATAATTTCAGTTTCCTTCAATTTTCTTCCCTGATAAAATTTCTCTCAATATAATTTTATGTCAATTAAAAATATTTTCCAAAATAACTCCTCTTACCAGAACACATTTTACTCTTCTTGAGTTATTTACTCTTCACTTTAGTTTGATGAATCTTATACCAAATATATTTTCCCTTTTCATTTGGTAACTCTAATACTATTTGTAATTTATGACATAATTAAGAATATCAGTCCTTTAAATAGGTTACTTAATTACTTTTATTGATAAATGTTCTATGTGGAATGCATGATTATATAAATGTTATTATGTGACAGGTTCAACCAGAATTATATAGTTTCATAGTGCATTGGGTAATGTAATGTATCTCATGAGATAATGTGAAATATGTATGAAAATTATGGTAGAATTTTTAATTTTTTTTTATGATTATTCATTTTTTTTATAAATGAACATGATTCTATATTTTTTCAAAACTACATGAGGTATTTGACCACTAAGACGTGATGTTTCTTTTTTATGAATTACCACATTACATGCAGTTATCTAATTCTTCCTCTCATGATTATGATGACAAACATATTATTATGTTATGATGATTATGATTATTCTCACCCATGTTATATTGATTCATGTAATTATTTATCCTCTTATTGGAATTTTAGATCACCCATTTATTGGATGTATATTCTCATGAGACTACATATACTAAGGAGAAAAGATGATTTAGAATGTAAATGAAGTATAATTTAAGTAATTTTTTTGTTTTTTTATCGATAAGTGACATATTATCCTAATTTTTCCAATATAATATACCTTTTGAACTTGGAATTATAATTATTTTATATTTTGTTATCTTTATAATGATGTAATAGTCATTTAACAAAAAGTGGGTTCATAATAGACTACCACCTCGTGAGCTGATGTTATTCATTCTTCCATTTCCACCTTTCATAAATAGAAATAATGATATATTTATATTATATATATATGATATATATGATATTTAAGATTTATTTATGCTTCTTTAAATAATATATCACACACAATATCAAGATTTCAATTTTTTAGGAATATAATAAAATTGTTTTCAGATGTGTGGGTTATCGCCTCTCCAAAAAGATGTGATTCATTCATTTTTTATTTGGAATTTATTAAAGTTGGGTTTAATAAATATATGTGATATATTTTACATAAAAATGATAAAATAATTATAATGTAAATATATCCCATATATTATTCTTTCTATTAATGTGATAATATAATTGAACCATCATTCATGCTTATGTATGTCCTAATGTCTCCACGAATTGTGCATTACATCTCCTCTCACTAAATATTATGGATTACAATAAAACATATATACATAATTTATATGATATTTGTATATTTTTTTACATTATAGAGATTTTTAAATCATGATATAGCTAATATAAATCAAAAAACAAACTTAAACATACTAAAAAATTATTTTTCACTCGAAAGAATTAAAATATTAGAATATTATATAAGAGCGGTCCAAAAATTGTTATAAAATAATAGCATAGATAATTGACTCATCTGATTTATAAATTCATATTTGTATGGTAATTCGTCTCAAATTAATATCATTGAGGCATATTTTAATATTATGAACCTAATTTCTTCTATATGGTGTATTTACTGCCCCTTTGAATTATTTATCATCACCTTTCCACGAAAATTTAATTTCTATAAAATAAACAAACATTGGAATCTTATATATGTTAATTGGATAATCTGTATAAAATATTTACATATGGTGTTTACTTTGAAAGTTATTTGATTAACTGCGGAAATAATGTTAAATACTTATCTTTTACTCAATATAGATATTTTTTGATAAAGAATATTGGTTTATGGATTTTATTTATTATGCGATATATGATGAATTATTTGAACTGGGGGACATTGGTGGGACCCAATTATGGATATCCCCTTGATGCATTAGTATTCTCAGAATATAAAGCAATTAAGCTAGCATTAAATGAGATTTTACCTATATATTAAACTATTTTATAAAAGGTCTTAATGGTATTGGTTCATGTTATTAATACATGAAAACCAATAATTAAGAATTTATTAAATTTGAAATTCGACTATTATTATCTAATGGATTTTCACTATGAATAAATATATTGATGCATTTCATATTCAATTTATGGATTAAATGGAATGTGTGTTCCACTGATTACCATGTCATTTTAATTATTCTCATACATTAATTATTTCTTCAATTGTACTTAGACCTTACAGAGCATTTGATTTCACCATCATTTTTTTCTTTCCATAAGTTATGAAGAAGAGTTCTTTGAATATGTTTTCAAGGATTATGATCATTTAATTTTGTTATGTGTTATGATTTATTTCATTTTCCCAATGTAAAGCGGGTTTTGTTTATGTATCTAGTTTCCCAAACAAACAAACTTTTTAGTACTATGGGATTGGATCCCTTATAATCATGCTGATGTAATAATGTAATACATTGACGATGGGTTACTAATGTTGGGGTTGTGACATGTATTTTATTTATTAGGATTATATTTTATCATATACATTCCACATATGGTTTGAAGTGCTTTTCATGAAGTTCTATTTCCAAGAATCATTTAAAATTATTATTTATGAATATTTTGATTAATAAATATACTTAAGAAAAATAAATTTTAATTTAAGGAATCTATCGTTATGTTTATTAGTTATGCAATTTTTTCCTCTTAAAAAAATAAATTACATATAAATGAAGCTTTCATATAGTTATTTTAATTTAATTATAATGAGAGAGGAAAGATTTACAAAAAATTATTCAAAATTTATCACTTGGGTATTGATTATGATGATGAGGAATGTGGAGTGAACTCAACATGTCAAGGAACCTTTTTCCAAAAAGTTTTGTCCACACCGTCAATAAAAATTGTTTCCACAAGGGTTTTCTCAAAAATTACTAAGCACCATTATATTATTTAACGAGATATTGTTTTATTGAATGTAATTTTTTGCTTTTTCAAAGGTTAAATTGAAATTTACATCAATGTATATAATATTTTTAAATATTATAGGATTTACAAATAATATTATATTTAGATAAACTTTGGATAATTATCTCTTATTATGGATTATGAAAATACTAAATTATTGTTCAGGGAATATTATGTTTGATATAATTTTTTTAATTAGTTGAAAATATTTGATATAAAAATATCATTTTTGGATTAGTTTTAAATATATTTTAATAGTAAATGATTTTACAAATTTCTTTAAAACCCCTTACTAAGAAATTTTGTGCTCACCCAATGTTTTAATTTGATTTTCACTGGTAGCGTGACTTATTGAAGATCAATAGTGAATACACTTGATTATGATTCTACCTCAAGTGAATACAAATAAAATATCATATAATTATTTATAATATTAGATATATATTAATGGTTTTTTATCCTTCTAAATTTTATAATTATAATTACCTCGTACTGTATATATATTTTTTGTAATGTTAATATTTTTATTAAAATTATATATATATATATATATATATAGTTTAGGTTTTTAGAATCATATATGGGAGTGCGGGTCTGAGGTTGTAAAAAAACCATACTTATACTTTTTATACTTATTCAATTTTTTAGAATTTGGGTTTAATGTAAAGGGATATATCAATATACAAAAATACTTTCATGGTTTCAAAATATCAACTTTTGATAGTATGATTAAGTAAATGTAATATTTTCTTTATTATGATTATGTTATGTTTTTGGGAAATTATTTATTTTGAAGGATGATATCAATATAGCTTATCATGAAATACATTCCCTTTATAGCTATCAAATACACTGGGTAATGGTACAAAGATAACTAGTAATAGGTTTCTCCTAAGATATTAATGGAATTTACCATATAGGTTATTCAATTTATAATAGTGATTACAAGAGTTATATGAAATAAATGTCCCAAGTTACCTAAATTTTTTTATATAATTTATAAGAAGTTTTCATGAAAATAAATGAATTTTACAGGGTTAGATAAGGATTTTTTTATTTAATGGAATGATTATCCATTTTTATGTAAAAAGGGATGTTTTTAAGAACTTGTTTTTAAAGGCTAATCATGATTTTTTTTAAAAACCAAATATATTTTAGTTTTGAATTTATATTTTATTATAATGAAATTTATCAAATTATTTGGGAATTAAGATGATTTAACATGTAGGTAGATGATTATTTCAATTCAAAGATTAAAATATTGGATTAAAAAATCCCTCATATAACCTCATTGTTTTCAAATTGACTAATAGGTTTCCTTTTAATTTTATATATGTTAATTTCTTAGAATTTACTTATCATCCAGTTTTTTCAAATGAATTTTAATATTTGTTTTGGAAGACTATATAATTTAATTAAATAAGATTTCCAAATATAGAAGTTTCCATTAAAAAAAAAGAATGTCTTTATAAATAACATATCCTGGGGGAAATAGATACTGTGTGGAAATTTCCAAATTGAAAGAGTTTTTCTTAATTCCCCAAGACTCTGAACATATAAGGAACTTGGGAATGTAATTGATAATATATTTTAGTTTAAAGTTATCTATTTTTTATGGATAAAATTTGGTCACGTATATCAGTATCAAATCCATAAATGTAATGATTATTTTTCATCATTGAATCTAGTAGTGCAGGTTTAGGTATGTCACATGTTTGATATAAATTGTATTAAATTTACCTAAAATTTTTTGGAATGGTAATAATTTTTTAAAATTCAAATTCTATTTAAAAAAAATCGCCTCTAGAACATAGCTTTTTCTTTTTCTATAAAGCATTTTTGGAATAAAATAAAGGCTTATTGGTCAAAAGATTAAATATTATAATTTTTATATGTAGTTTGTGATCTAGATGATATTAAATTGGATGTTTAGAAAATTCATAAGGGTCTCATGATGAGAGTTTTGTTGGATCATTCTTATTTTATCTTAAATAATGGTTGGAACATAAGATTTATGACCTGTTAAATAAGAGTCAAATTGAAAATATATAACCTGACACTGGTCAAAAACTGATTTACAAAGGTAATTATAAGTCACCATTAATCATTCTTAGAACATTAAAAAACATTATACCCATCTAATTGGTTTGGATCCACTATATTGTGGGTGTTATCACATGTACATTTTCACTATAAAATGGAAATTAAGTGATCTAATATTAGTTTTAATTATTAATTTGGATTATAAATTATGTCTGGGCCTCATTTTATCAAGAAATACTAAAGGTTATATTTCCATTTCATTCTATATCTGATGGATAACCTCTTCTAATATGAGTATTTAGGGGATTCCCAAAATGTGGTATCAATGATTTTGGTTTTGGAATCCATAATGCACAGTCTTCAGACTCATGTAACATTCTTTGTCCATATATTTTTTTATTTTGTATAATTTGAGTGGTATCAAAAAGTATCAAATTTGAAGAATGTAATGTATAGATACATACGTTTTGTTTGGTAGAATTTGGATTTTTGATTGTGAATTTGGATGACTGTCGCATTCAAAAATTATATGGAATTTATATGGGTTAATGTAAGATAATATAAAATGTAAAACGTTAAATGATAATTGAATTATAGAAAACGTATTATGTTTTTCATGATGTCACTACATGTTAATATTTCCTTTAACATCCAAAAATTTAATTCCATAGTTGAGTTGAATAAGACTATGATAGAAATATATTAAAATACAATATATGTGAAAAAGGTGTTCATGATAAAAATGGTATTAAACATGATATTGTCATAATTTATACCATTGGTTGATCATGTGATATATTTTGAACTTATGTAAATGAAGACCGAATCATTAAAAGTGAATTTCTCAGATTATGTGTGGTCACTACTATTATTATCGTCATAACCAAAAAATTTCGAATGTGATGGTAATTATCTTGATTTATTACTTTATAAAAACCAAATAAGTATTCGAGGTCATAAATAATATAAAACTTAAAGAGATTTTATAATTTTGGGAATTCTTAAAAACTCCATGAAATGTGAAAAATTATAATGTAATGGGAAATCCTACCTAATTAAGACCTTTAATAATATCAGTTGATAGGTAGAAATAAATGGGTTGAGGTAAAGAAGCTATACCTAGACACATATTATATGTGTGGGAAGAGAGGATATCTTATGAGAGATTGAAATAATTGTAGATAGAATTATGGAATGGAATATAATGTTTAATGAATTCTAATTATTGAAATAAAACATTTTCAATACTATAACCACTCTACTAAAATCACGGGTGACTGATTCTTGTACATAATATCACTCACTGAAAAAAATATAGGATTTTTTGTATATTATTTATCTATAAGATTAATAAAATTTAATTTTGTAAAAGTTTAGTATCATTAACTCCGAGGGAAATGGGATTTTTTATATCATATAAAATAAAATTGATTCCTTGAATTGAAATAAGTGAGACGCGTTCCATTTTCATGGAAGAATAAATTTTATAGTAGGAAGATTGATGAGGCATTTGTTGGAAAATTCTTCAAAAATGGGGAGTGTAAGGTGATTCTAGGTTCCATGGTCATGGATAACAGTGTTACATAATGTATGTTATATTTAAAATTGGGGATATATAGAGAAAAAACTACAAGAATAAAATGTTCTAAACAATTTTGTCATATAAATGTCACCTTAGGAATTTCTATAATAAGTGTATGAATTTTTTATTATGGATGGGAGTTATAAAGAAAGAACTAATAGATTTTATATGTTCTCAGAGCATCATACCTAAAAATAAATGCAGGCTCTCCTCAGACATGAGAGGAAGATCACTATATTCCTAGAAGTTAGAACTTGTACACATAAACTAGTCAAATCTTGAACCCATATGAACTAAAAGCGGGTAACTGTAATGTGTTATTTTCATTAAAAATATAAACATTAAATTATATATTCACATTATAAAATAATAATCTATGTTCTTTGGACCATTTTTTGAATGGAATTACATGGTGTAGTTTTCAATTTGTTGTTAAATTAAATTTTCAATGTCATAAAATGATCATGGGTATGGTTTATGTAGTTTTCAAAACTATTCCAGGAGGATAGGAAAAATTATTGTGAGAACCATATCTAAATCACCATAGTAAATTGAAATTGTAGTGTATATGAATTGGATGTTAATATAAAATTCACGGATTTAAAGGATTTACTTTAGAATGACCAAGGAAATTTGGGTGACTATAATCTATAATAAAATTTATAATGATTACAATAGTCCTTTAGCACTGATGGGGAATGAGATTTTGGAAGACAATGGTCTTGTAAACTAGTGAAACTGAAACACCTCAATGTTTTTGAGAGCCTTTTCAATTTCTTTATAGTTGAAATGTATTGGGACCATCTCAAAACTAAATTTCATTCATATTTATTTGTGGGATATAGAGATGAAAATAGTTGTTTTAGGATTTGGAATAATGATACACAAGAATTCATTAGTAGATTAGAATTTGACATCAATTATAGTGTCTTCAGGGATGACTGGAACTTGGTGGAAAAAGAAATTAAAAGAAAATAATCAATTTAGTAGGTCCATGGAAATATGAAAGTATAGTTTGGAAGGAAACAAAATATAGATATTTTAAGATATTTTATGTATATTTTTGGTGCATATGTTCAAGAGGAATTTAATAGTATAGAATGTCAAGTTTTTAGGATAGAAAAATATAAACATGGGAGATTTAGAATTGTATGGGATTAGATAAGAGTTTGAGAAAATTACCTTCTAAATGTTATAACTCAAAAATGATATATCTAAATGATAATTTGATGTGGTATTCCATAGTAAGTCAAAATGTTATAAGGTTTTTACATTTCTTTCATTACTATCTTCTAACAAAAATATGGAATCCAAATTTCAAAAAAATTGTATCTTGTCACAATGACTGTAGAACGTATTACTTAACTAGAAAATAGGAACTAAATTCATTGTATTCCAATATAAAATAGGTGTTAAAGAGTTTACTATTATAGAAGAAAGTGAATAATAACTAATTGGTGATCCATTTGACTGAAGAACCAGATAGAAGATAATGGTGTAGGTTTAGTTTTTTCATAAAAGTTTTTCACCAAAATAATGAAACTAATTTAAATGAAATATTAACATATTTTTTTAAGTATACTACCATATAGATAGTGTCCATTCTAGTTTCTTTCAATAGATTTGATATGGGGAACATGGGTGTAAAAAACTAGTACACCAACATGGTGACTAGGAGGATGAAAACTACATGAATAAATCTTTTTTTGTTTCATAATAAATCATAATTTAGATATATTGTGTAAGGTAAAGAAGAGTCTTTATGGCTTGAAATGATCATTGAGAAAGTGGAACAAGATGTTCTACACATTCAATGATTAGATTATTTTCCGACAATGAAACCCATGTCATTATTTCTACAATAAAGTTTATAATCATGAGGATTTCAACATCTCTGTCCTATTTTTGGATTATATTCTACTGGTTGGTATATAATTTTGAGATATCAATGATTTAAGGAATTATTTATAAAATAGTTTCAAGATGAATGATCCCATAGATAAAAATAAAATCATTTGGATGAGGATTGTGTGAGATAAGAAAGAAATATGTTTGGTGTTGTCTCATAGGGAATACATTTAGAGATAATTCAATGGTTTGGTATCTCCATATATAATTCTATTTCAATATTTTTCACTATACACTTCATGTGAGACACAAAAAATAGAATATTGAATTATATACAAGGAGAAATTCTAGTTTTCATCAATGGTAGAAATCCAAATATACTCAATAGTATTTACTTGTATCTAAATTGTATTGTCAATGGGATATGGGTGTAACACCATGATATTTTAAAAGAACATTATGTTTGATAACATATAAAAAAACACTAATCATAAACAAACTATGAAATATTTTTATTTACTAATAATAAAAACATAACTATTCAATTTGGAGGAAAGGATACAAGTAGCAGAATTATGAAATATATATAACCTTTATAACAAAGAAAATTTTATATATACATTATTAGGATATATACACTCAATTTTTCCTAAATTAATTTTATTATAAAAAATAAATTTTCTTCTAAAATGTTTTTATTGTTTTTAAGAGAATATTATAATTAAATTTAGAAAATTTTGTAAATTTATCTTGATAGAAATAATATTTTTTTTTTAAATTATAATATCAAAATTATCATAGGGTAAAATTTTGTAGTTTTTTATAAAAATATTGATTTTTCACTAAATTGTTCAAAAATACCAATTTTTATAATACTAAATTTTCATTTAAAAATATCATTATTTTTAGAATTTTTTCATTGAGAGACACATAATAATTGTTTATTATTATCTTAACTAATTATTTACATTTGAATCATCATTATGCCTTATTTTCATATAAGTTCACATTTGCGTTAGAAAACAGATTTTTTTAAAATGTTTTTCATCTCATTTTATGAATTTATATTAAATTAGATTTATTAAAATTATACTAAATGAATTTGATTAAAATTAAATATTTTTTATATTAATAAATTATAATTTATCCTCTAATAAAATTTTAATGCTTTTATGAAGATGTAAATTGTCTAGTGAATATGAACAAATACAATTTTTATGAAATATGGTAACCTTAATGATACCATCAAGGAATAAATATGATATAAAAAATTTATGAAACACTTTAAAATATTCATTTATTATAATATAAAATAAATATAATTCAAATATAATTCAAAACATATAAATTAGAATTTATTTCATGATAAATATGAAAATCATTTTCAGTATTGATGCAGTTCTTTCTTGAAACAAAAAAACATGAATTTGGTGCACTAAAATTTTTGGAGATGGAGGAATATTATAATTTTTCATCAAATATGATTTATTATTGATTTTCTGTGGATATATAAAATTTCTGAGTTGTTAAATCAGTGCTTTTCCAAATTCTTATGGAATGATTTCACAATAATAGAAAAATCCAAACCAAATATTAAATGTCTATTACACACATAGATAATAGTAAATATACATCAATAATGAATATAAAAGTTTATTTTGAGCTTAACTAATTTTTTTATGATTTTAATTTATTTACAATTTTTATTATTGAAATAATTAACTTAAATTCCTATGAAATGTTGACACCGTTCTAGTGAATGAAGAAGAAAAATGAATTAAATGATTTTTAAAAATCTATAAAACCAATATTTTTGGATGATTTAAATTGTATTATGAATTTTGAAGATAAATATAACATATTAGACATGTTTGAAATATTAATATTATAATTTCATGGTTTTCAGATTGTTTTTAATGTAATTTAAGGTAAATAGATCTTAAATAACATTAATAATATTTTATGTTAGTAAATATTTTATTAAATTATTTAATTATAATGAAAATATTTCACGATTTATATTATGATGAATAATTGTATATAATTCCTTCTATTTTACATTTAGGATCCAATTTTCCACTTATAATAAAAATTAAAACCCATTATTATAGAAAACAATTTGGTTAAACAAAGTAGTGAACTAAGTGATAAGGTTTTAAATGACTTCTAGGCCCGTATAAATTTCATTGGGTGATTATATTAAAACTAAAACATCCTTATATATTAATTTTTTTAAATTTTTTTTCATTTTACCTGAGTTAGTCACATAATAGATTATAATATTTCTTGTATTTCTAATAATGAAATTAATGATATTTTATAATAAATAAAATTTAATAATTTATTTAAAATTCATAAAAATACTATATTCAGAACATTTAATGGGATATAGTTTCAAATATATACAATGGTCTATATATAGTTGACCTTTCTGTTATATTAACTTTCATGATCCCTAAAGTGTAAATAACTTACATATCACAGTAATTGCAAAAAGGATTAATGGGGTTAAAAATAATATATAAGCATTAAAAAATTACCTATTTTTATCCAAATTTTATTATCCAAGAGGTTTAAGAATAATATTTATCTTATATTCTAACTATATCAATTTTGGTCCACTTTAACTTTAAAATTATTTTATATTAACTTAATACATTATGTTATTCCAAGAGTGACCCTCCCCTCTCTTGTAAAAGAGAACTTTTTCCCCTCTATTAAACACACCTTTTAAGAGTTATTGATAAAAAAATATCAAATTATCATATAAAATTATATATTAAATATTTATTGTTTTTTTCTTCAAACACCATTCCAAGGGTCCTTATTAAGAAATATGAAGGTGAACTACTGAAGAAGATGTAATTTTCCAACTTAACCTCTTTTAATTTATTTCTTCTATACCTCCCTAAAATCCATGATATCATTTATAAAATAATTAATTAAGTATCTCATTAATACTAGAAAATCATATCCAGAGGCATAACCTCAAATTATTTATTAAAATAAATGAAAAGGTCAACAATCAAGTAACACATACCCACAAAAACAACTATAGTTCATCAAAACCAAACCTATCACCACCTCTATAGTAAAAATATTCATCTATAGTCACTGATTCCCACTCTAAACATTCATAATGCTTCAGAATATTGTCATACTTCTTTTATAAGATTCAACCATTCCAGTGAGAGAATCTCATTTATAGTTTGCATACCTTTACTAAATCCATAGACTGCACCACTGTTTCCCTAACAGATGTTTTGGTGGAAATTGGCTTTGGAAAAAATGAGTAATCCTTCATCGGCTTTCTCTGTGGCATAGTAGTCATATCCTCCTGGTTCAACATCTACTTCCCCCCTGAACTATGTAACTATAAGAGGGCCTAACCTTACCACCATCATTTTCTTTATCACTATCAGTAAGATCGCTCTAGTTTCCAGTGATCTGTATCGCTTGATACTTCGCTACCCGGTTCTGCTGATTAATGTCACTCATTGCTAGGCAATGTGGGTGTTCCACCGGTTCCTGACTTGTACACATTCCATTTTCCATTACTTTATTTTCTGCAGCATCCTCTTGAGGTTCAATTACATGTTGGAACCATCATGCATTGGAAAAACCCCCCACACACCCTCATGATCTAACCTTTGATATTGATTCCCCATGGGAACTGCAATAACCACACTACCATCATCATAATCCTGACCACTGAACCCATAAAAAACCCTTTGAAACTCCAAAAATTATACTATCATCACATACAGAAGCGTCCATATTTTCTACTACAAGAAATCACCTGTTATCTTAGGCTGCATCCAAATAATACCCCTACCCCCCTTTACTCACAATGCAACTAAAACTCCAACTATCCTTCCTCTGACTAGACACAACACCATCCCATTCTGTTCGACTGATAAAAAGATCAAGAGAATCATGTTTCTTTTGAGCAGGAGCCTCTTGCTCATACTAGTCCACTCCTGTAACCACAAGTACAGATGAAGGATTTTCCACACCACCATCAGCAGAAACACCCTTGGCAATATTTTTATTTGAGCCACCCCCTGATTCAGATCCTGTTTAAGCCAATTCAACCCTACTGATACAAGTGGATTAGAAGAAGCCCCTGAGTGTTTTCCTAAGATGGTGTAACCCAAGGTACCAAGCCAGTTTCTTTTTTGAACCAATCATCCAAATTAGTCCTCTTGTCAAAGGATTTACGTAGCCTATTCCCCTGAACCTGGTGATGTCCATCCCATAGCTCCATTATGACACCTCAAGTTTATGTTCCCCTATCTCCGGCAGGTTGAGAAGTATTCAGTCCATGATTTATAAACAACATCCTTCTTCCTTCTAAATTCCTCACCCACCGAAATACAAATCCATTCCACCAGAGGTCTCGAGATAACCACCTCAAAAAAAACTCGAGGATTGATTGGGTGAATCACGTTAGACGTACAAAAATCACAACAAAGAAACCGGCCTACCAGGTTCCCAATAATATGAACAATTATAGAGTTTGGAAAAGGTAAGGGTAGATGGTAGAGACTTATTCAAATCAGAGTGGATGTTGGATTATTGTTCATACAAAGGTCAATCATCCACTGAAGGAGAAATTACATTCAACCATTGCATCACAGGGGATGGCTTTAACACACACGTATAAAATCCTCGTTTGAAGCGAATCAGAGCATTAAATGAGTATTATAAAGTATTCCGACTATGAAAAAATCAAGAAAATTACATTTACTAAAAATAAACCAATCAAAGTCATCAATTGAATGCCTTTAGATGTTGAATCTAGCTACCAAATTCAGATCATGATAACTAGTCGATTTAGAGAACTTCGACACTAAGATCGAGAGATGAGGATTACCGAGGTGAAGTTCAGGAATCATCATGTTTAACATTATCGTCGAAAACTACGGAAGATTGTTATGTCTGAAAAAGGGTACATAGGGGGACTGTTAACCTAGAGGTGAAAAAATCAGATCAACCCCCCACCCATCTCCATGAAGGGGGGGTGGGGGTGGGGTGGTAATCGTTGTCAGGCATCAGCTAGGGTTACATTGCCGAGGCATTCGAGCAACAGTCCATCTCACCCTCATGTTTTTATTAATTTAGCATCTAAATTATAATAAATTATTTATATGTAAGAATTGAGATACACATTCAATTTATATATTAAATTATAACATCGTATGTGCATACATGTAGTCAACCACCTCTATAAAAGGATTTGATTCATTTTTCATCTCCAAATTACATGAATGGTAAAAAGGAAACATTTAATTAATATATATGATATATATTATAAAAAAATTATTGTATAAAGGTGAATTATTATTTTCATTTCTTTCATTCCATTCATAGAAAAATAGAAAAATCATTCATGCCTACGTACAACCTGTAATCTCCTTAAATTGTATAATTCCTTTTTATATATCAAATATTTAGGGATGAATCTAAATATAAATATAATTAATATATATAACATTTATATCATAATTAAAATTATGGATTTTATAAAACCATGATCAATGAACAAGGACAATAAATACATCATCTATACATCCCTGAAAAATAAAAAATTGACACTTGGAAATGAAGATTTAAAGAAATAATAATTAATAATTATGTGTTGAAGTTTTATAAGTGGATCATATATGATATTTTAAGTTTTTAAATTATTTTATAATATATTTATAATAAATTAAATTTTATTATATTTGTCCCTATATCACATTTTGATCATATAAAATTGATGTATGGATTTTATGTTACAATATCATTTTTTATCTGGACTGTTTATGATTAAGTTTCAAATTATGAAATTTGTTAATAAACCTCTCAAGAATCAATGAATTTTATTCTCATCTAGTTATTTATAAAAATTGAATGTTTTAAATCAATTTTCATATCTCTATGTTCTCAAGATACAAGTCATGGAAAAATGACATTACTTCCCTCTTCGGTAAAAATTTATATTTCTTCCATGTGAATGTTTTCTAAAAATATTTTCAAAAATATTTATACTATTATAAAATCAATATTTATCAAAATTTTCACAAATTGTTTAACTTTTATAAAAAAATTAAACGAATCTTTGTTTTATTTTAGAAAAGAAGAAACTTTTGTCCCTTTAATTGAAAATATTAACACACAAAATTTTAATGTATATAACATTTACAGAATTTTCCACCATCAAGACCAATAAATTCATTTGAGATTCCTTTGAAAATTTCCATTGTTATTTTCAAATAAAATAATTTTTTTTATATTTTAAATAAGTTATTTCATAATGAAATTTGTAATTTCTTCATAACATATAAAATGTGAATATTTTTAATGTAATTTTTATCTATGATGAAATATTTTCCTTTTACTTATACATTATAGGGGACAATATCCAGTGGTTCTATATTTATTATTTATCTAGATGGTTTATTTTTAGGATGGATAGTTTCTTATGAAGCCCATTTATTTTCTATGGGTTATGTAATGATAAAATTATGAAATATTTATGAATCTAGTTTCCTTTCAATGGTTTATGACATATGATGTTTGATTTATGAACTTAAGGAACACATATACACATTTCCCATTAAGATAAGGGTGGGATTGAAAGTATATATCCCTTTAATATAGTTGATAATGTTCGATATCTCATAATATTATAAGGACTAGAATGACTAGTGATCATAATCTGCTTTGATTTTATCAGAAATGATCCTTAACTAAGGAAATGGATTTATATACTTACATTTATGCCAAAATATTATGTTTTATTTCATGTTTATTCTTTCAATACTAAGGTTCTTTGATTCCATTTTGATTCATTTCATAGAATATTACAAGATTTATTATATGTCTATGATTATGATATATGATATAATGGGTATGTTTTTAAATAGTTATACTCATGTTATCATACCCTTTTGTTCATGTTATGATTAAGTGGTCATGGATATAACTATTTCTTACCATTATTGAGAATATATGATCACCCTTTCTTATTTTTATCTTATAAATCTTATGAAGAAATGTTTTATATAGGGTGTGTCTAAAAATATTACTATATAATAATATCTTTGTGGATGATATTTAAGATCATTCATGAAATAAGAAGATTGTATATCTAGTCTCAAAATACATTAAAACTATATGGTTTTGGAATCGATCAAGATCTCATGTAATGAAAATAAATATATTAAGATGTAATATATATATTTTAAATTATTTGTTAATGCAGATAATATCTGAGTAGGGGTTAGTCATTCTTTGTATAGTAACATTATATAATTTTACTGAATGTCTTGGGGGTAAACATATATATAGGATAATGAGCAAATTTTTTGGTATGATAGAGATTATGAGGTTTTAATAGAAATGCAACCGTGTAAGGAAAAATAAAAGTGGAATTATATTAGAACATGTGTATCAATGGGATATAGACCCTCAAATAGTTTTGTAAAGTATATAAAAACACTATTCTAGTGCACAGTGAGTTTTCGCTTACTGTGAACTTGATTTGAACCTCTTGGGGGATATTCTAAGGTAAATTCATATTTTATTTATAAACCATTAAAAAATATTTTAATATACAATAATCATGGTTTAAAATAGTTACACATAAGATATAATATATTGAAAAGAAGGAGTTATGATTTGTTTAAACATTTAATTATTTCTCATGGTAATATGATTCCTCACTAGGAATAATGTTTCTCATAATTTAATTTTAGTTTTATAAAATGTTTGGAACTAGAAGGATTCATTTTAACATTGAATTTAATGGACAATGTAATTATTTTCCCCATTATTAACTAAATTAAATTTGTGTTGGGATTCAAAACCTTGCAATTATTCTTAATTTGTTACCTCATTATATGATTAACAATCACATCTTGGGTGAGTTTAATAAAAATCCTAATAAGAGTAAAATAGTGTTTGTGAAGTCCATATAGGGAAAAAGATTAATATTTTATAATGTAATGTGTGTGGGAAGGAATTAGGTATATATCATAGAGGAATGAATATTTGTTTTGTGGAATAAAGGGGCATAAACCAAGTAATTTCTGAGGGAAAATGAAAAGTTTTATATAGGTAAATGAAGATCATCCTAAGGTATAATTTATAGTTTAGTACATTATGTGTGGGTAATATGGGAATTATCCAATACAATTACATAATAAAAGGGTTTTATCTCAGATTAATGAATTCTATATGATTTGACAACTATTCAAATATAAGGATGGACATGTTTATGTATTTTGATTATATAATTATACTGTTGAAATGTTATATTAATGATATTATGGGTATAAGAATAATTATACTTATATGTATTGTTCTATAGTATATTTTCATTATGTATTAAAAAATATATGTAGAATGGTATCAGTAACCATGAAAATTAATTTAATGGTAAGATGATAATGATTAGTTTGAATAATGATATAATTATAATTGATTATATAAACGGTATTTTGTTGGTGACCATTAAATAGGTTGGTTATTTTATGGAAGAGTGACTTAGGTACTTTTTATGAAGTTTATTGCATTTTTTGATTTGTGGAATATATGAAGTAGTCTATGATTTTATTTCAGGAATAAGGATTTTGCTAATTTTTAAAAGCTTATATATTTTCATATGGGGTTAAAATAAGTGTTATGGATACCACATATGGTTTGTAATTTTATGATTTATCATAACATCACTGGGATAGATTCCCCTTTTGGGTTTTGAGTGACGGTATTTTGAGTTGATTTTAAAACTTTTAATAGGTTTAAGAATGATTACACTATTTAGGTCTAAATAACCCTATGTATTAGTATATTATTTGTTGTTAATTTAATTATAATTTATTTGATAGTTTGATATAGATAATCATGATACTTAAAAGGTGATTCATTGAAAAGTTTATATTTTAAGGGATATATATTACAATGATAAGGATTTCCATTCAATTTAGTATTTAAATTTTATTTATGAAATTTTTGTAAATTTCACTATATTATAAGATAATATCATAATTTATCATGGTAATTAATGATATTTTGTGAGATTAATAATTGGATTGAGATATATGAACCTTTTAGGTTTAATATGTGATTTATCATGAATGATTATTTTAATGGAATGTCATTTATTTTTTTGGGATGCATTCTAAATGGTATAATATCACCCCCAACGTTAAATCATTCATTAATGATGTCTTTATTGAGTTTATTTGGGATTTAGGGTTTCTTATGAAATGATCTCTTTGAATCTTTTATTAGTATTATGGAAATTTTGGAGTTAAATAAGAGGGTTTATACATTGTGAATATTATCTTACGTTCTGATAACTTTCCCTTGTGTGTTAATTTTTAAATATGTAAGGGATAGATCTATATAATTTTGTGGGGTATGATGTTTATTTTACTGATTTAATAATGAATTTTTTTTGATTATTCAAAGTTTGGTGAAAAATATGATATTCTGGTGGAAATAAATTTAATTGTAAAATTTTACATTTCGAACGAGTATAATTCCTTATTTTAGTTGTCTATATGGTAAATTAATTTTTTAACTCCAAGAAAGAGATCTTGAAACCTAAATTTTATTATATTAAATTTATTTCTGATGAATCCTTAGTATTTTTTACACCCCCCTTGATTTACGATTTTGTGGCTATTAATATTATCCTGATAATTAATTTTATTAGGATCAAATATCTTTATCACTCTCCTAATTTATTTTGAAATTACATTTTAACCATGCCTATATTTTCATTTTTTACTAATGTTATCCTATTTGGAAACCCGATTATGTGTTATAAAATATTACAATTGTATTTCTCTTTCACGAATTTTAGGACAATGTTTTATTAATAGTTTTTTACTTTTTCAGTTCTAAAAATGGACTATTAAAATTTCAACCCCTGTATTGCTAACAAAAAGGTAAAATTCTGGGGAAACAATTTATTAATACGTAAGAGAATATAACATGTTGAGATTTAAAAATAATAATATATTCGATAGTGTATGTAACACGCAACACTGAGCTTAAAACAATAGAGAATATATTATTTTATAATCATTATAACATGGTCATTGAAATAGAGGGTATATATATATGTAAAACAATTATGAAATATATATCAATTTAATAATAATAAAAAATTTACTAATACATTCTTAGGAAAAAAGCACCTAATTTTTTGAAATGTTATATTATTCATCAAAATATGTTTCCATAAAAAATCTATTTTATTTCTTATTTTGGGTGAATATTATAATTAAATTAGGAAATATATTTAATTTTTATTTGAAAAAAATAATATAAATTTTCACATTACCATATTAAAATTACCTTAGTGTTAAATTTTTAGGATTTCTCCAAAAATAGTGATTTTCAATAAAAAATAAAAAACACGTATTTTTGTAATGATATTATTTAATTAAAAAACAATACTAGTATTATTTGAATTAGATTATAAATTAAAATATGTATTAATTATTTAGGTAGTATATAAATAATTACATTTGAATAGCCATTATACCTAATTTGTTTCTAAGTTTATTTTTTGTTCTAAAAATTTATTTTTTCAAAAAAAATTATGTTATGTATTATAAATTTATATTTAATTTGATTCATTCAAAATAAAAAAACCAAATTTGATGAAATAGAATAAATTGTTTTCATAAAGAAAAATTTATCCAAGGATTACTTTTTTTGTGTCTTTTTAATTACGTCAATTTTTTTTATCAATTGATAAATATTATAGTTTTTCTGAAATACATTATCCTTTATAATATAAGAAATCCATAAATATGATATAAATAAATTTGAAACTAATGTGATGAATAATTAGTTATTTAATAAAAAATATAATACAAAATAATTCCAAACATATAAATATTATTATATTTCATGAAAAATATGAAAATCATATTCAATATCGATACAAGGTTTTCACAACATTTGAGAGGTAAAATTTATTGTCCAAAAATATTATTTGTGAAGGATGAAACTTTTTATCATGTCTTTTTTTAAATAATAGTTATTATTGATTATTTTATGGATATATATTATTTTAGAAGTTTTATTACAGGTGAATTATCCAAATTCTTGTACAATTTTTTGTAAAGCTAGAAAAGTTGAAATGACAAATTAAATTCTTATTCAAAATAGGGATGTGAGTAAATATAATAATTGAGTGAATATAATGGTTCATTCCAATGTATATTAGTTTTTAAATATGATTTTATTTATTTTTAATTTTTATTAAGGAGATAATTACCTTAATATCTTAAGACATGTTTCCTGTGTAAGGAGTAGAAAAATCAATTAAATGGTTTTAAAAACTCCAAAAGTATTATTTTTTGGTGATTTTAATCATTTAATTAATTTTAATGATAAATAAAAATTATAATAAATATTTTAATGTTTTATTTCCAAATTAAACAACTACCATGTTGTTTTCAAAATTCATTTATTTTAATAGTTATTAAAATGAAATTAATTGTATTTTTTGATAAATAATATTTTATCAATTTATTTTAAATTTATGAGAAACATAAAAGAGGAAAATTTGTATGATAAATGGTCCAAAATTTTATCCCTTTTCCATTTATGAGTGAATGTTTACCTTTTAATGAAAATTATAATACATTAATATTGAAGGAGTCATTACCATAATAAACATTAATATTGGATAACTATGGGTTAAAACAAACGGTAATGATTAATGTGATATATGAACCAGTATAAATTTTATTGGGTGATAATATTAATACCATATCCACTTTATATTTTATTCCATATATTTTTGTACAATTTTATAATATTTGGACACATATTTTATAATAATATTTCATTTATTTCCAAAAATGACATTAATGGTATTTTATACTAAAAAATATTTTATTGAATGATTTAAATTTCATAAAAATATTATAATATTTCAATTCACTAGGATATGGTTTAAAATATTACATTGTCTATTTATTTATCACTTTTCCTTTTATTGAAATTTTCTTGACCACTAAAGAGTAAAAACACTGATATCATGGAAATTGTCATAAGGGTTAATGGGTGTTACAATGAAGAGATCAAGGTTAAAAATAACATAAATATTATCAAATTTTATTGTATGAGAGAATTTAGAATCATAATAATGATATTTTCTAAATTTATCTATTTTGGACCACATGAAATTGAAATTTTATTTATATAATTTTAATACTTTCAGAAATTCTATAAATGTCTCTCCCCTCGCTTATAAAAGAGCACCTCTTACCCTCTCTTCCTCATACATTTTGTGCATTATAAATCAACGGAACTATTCCCAATTATTTTATTATATTATCCAGTCATGAATTAAAAAAAATTTCTTCATAAAATACATTTCTAAGGATCCTCAATATAGAATATAAAGGTGGCGAACGGATGAAGATGCAAACATCTTACCCGACCTTATTCAATTTATTTCTTATCTAACAAATATAAATCCAAGGTATACATTTTAAAATTATAAATTCAGTATATTAAATAACATTATTTTTTATAATTATTATTGGAAACCATAATACAATTTCTTTTAATGTGTTATAAAATATTAATGTCACTCATGTATACATGTTTTCTACCACCATCACTAAAGGATGTGATCATTTTTTCATTCCTATTTCACATGGACCATAATAATGATATATTTAATAAATTTTTAAGATATATATGACATAAAAACTATCATTGAATGGTTAATTATTATTTACCATTCTTTCTTTCCATCTGTTTAAAAAAATTAAATAATATTAATGCATACGTAGAGCCTACTATCTCTATGACCGATGTAATTCATTTTTTATCACAATATTTTCATTATAAATATTAATATAGATAAAATTAATATAAATTCTATTTAATTAATTATTAAAATTATAGAAATGGTCAAACCATTATCAAATACCTAGGATGGAATCATCAAAACAAAAATATCCGTTAAAATTGAAAAAGTTAAAACTAGAAAACAAAGATTTTAATAAATAATTATTAATAAATGGGTCTTGAAATATTATAAAGTGATAATAATGGATATTTTATGTATTTAAATTACTTCAGTATAGAATATTAATAAATTTAATGTTATTATATAGGATGTTATAGAGCGTTTTGAAGGCAGAGTAATTGCGGTAAGGGATTTATTTTATGATATCATTGTTTACTGTGAACATATTATAAATACCATATTTTAAAAATCCATGATGAGGCTATCAAGGATGTAATGAATTTTATTATATTGTATTTATTTCTATAAATTAGACGTTTTCATTTCATTGAAATCTCTTTAAGAACATAACATACAAGAAAATTATTTTTTCGGAAAATGAAAATTTTATAACAACTTAGTCAAAAATACATTTTTTTCTATGTACATGTCCTAAAAATAGGTTTTGAAGAATATTTTTACAAAATTACAATGAAATTTTAAATTCATTTCCACCTTTGTTTTAATTTTTACAAAATGGATAAAATTGAATCTTATTTTTAATTCCTAACAAGGTATATTTTATCTTTTTACTATAGGTTTAAAAGGAATATTTATTTTAATCTATATAAAATAAACATAATTTCTAAACATCAGAACCACTTAATGATTCAAATATTACTTTATATGTTTCTATATTTATTTTCAATGATTTTTTACATAATATTTATAAAAATATATAATTTTAATGATGTTATTTTAGAATGAAAATATTATTTTCCAAAATAAATATTCCAGGATATATTTTTTAGATTATTTGTTTAAATTATACGACATCCATTGATGCTACTTATGATTTTTTTGGAATATAATCCAATGGTTCCATATTTAATCTTTATATAAATTGTTTATGATTATTATGACGATTTATTAATGAAACCCATTAATTTTCTATGTGTTATACTATGATTAAATGTTTTATATTTATGATATTTTTTCACTTCCACTAGTTATGATATATAATGAATGATTTATGATATTAGAGAACACATATTTATTATTTACATTATTTTTTGAGTGTTATGAGAACTATATATCCATATAATTAATTGGGTAAATATGGAAATATCATGAGATATTAATGACTTTAATTGTGAGTGAATCAAGTTAAGTAAGGGTATATATCAACAACAACAGTCTTGGGAGTGAACATTGAAAAATGATATGATGGAATGTGGAGTGAATCCAATACAATATGATAGTCCTAGATATTTTCTTTAACTAAGGAAATGGTTTTTTATACTTATGTGTATGCCAAAAAATTATGTATTATGACAGTTGTGTTTCTCTCATGTCTCATGTTACTTAATTAATTTTTGATTCTTGTCTTATGGACTACCACGATTTATACCATGATTTAATCCTATGATCTATGATATGTTAGGTATGCTTTTAAAATGTTATACTTTTATTCTCATACCCCATTTCTTATATTATTCTTATGTTATCATTTATATCTCCAATTCATACTCTAATTGAGTATCTTATCTCACCCATTCACATGTGTCCCTTCCATGGGGTTTGAAGAATGGTTTTTAGAAGGATATGCCTAATAAGAGTAATATTGGGAAATATCATTATGGGGTTGTTTAAGATATTTTATTAAGTAATAATATTGTGTATCTAGTCTCCAAAGACACTAAATATTTATGGTTCTGGTATGGATAGAAATATTATGTTATGAATATTCAGCTATTAATATGTAACATCTATGTATGAAAAGTATGGGTAACAATATTGTGAGACAGTTCATGTAAAATACAAGGAAATAGAACTAAGAACCCATGAAAATGATTATTTTCTATCTCAAATGGTTAAAATAATAGAACAATATATTTTAGAACAAATGATATATTTTAGGGTTATATAGATATAGATATATAAATCGATTCAAACACTTAGAGGAGTACAATTAGTTTTGTGGTCAAATTTATCAGAATGACAATTAGTTGGATATCATGGATTCCAAAATATGATAAGTGTCTATATTTTTTAATGATATTTTCAATATAGAATATGGAATATATGTTCACCAATATACATGTCGAGAAGTTTGTGAACACACTATGAGATTTGGTAGTGGAATATTTGTTTTTTTGAAGTGTTAGGTATTTTTCATTTATTTCATGATGTGTTCTTCTAGTAATATATTTATTGTAGTTGTGAATCTGGATACATGTTTGAATTTTTAATGAGAAATATATGTATCTTTCGTGGATAATTTTAGTCTGGTCTCTTTGATGGTAGTAGAATCAATTAAAGCCAAATTATTCTAAATATGATATCTTTTGATGTGTGAGTTTGGTTAAATTTTCCCATATAAATATTGTAATTATTTTATCCTGTCTATTGACAATGTTTTCTTTGAAACCTAATTTATTATTGGATATTTTTATGGGGGGATTTTATTATTAACCTATTACATAAAGAACATGAATTTCCATATTTGTTGGTAAATGAAGAAAAATTTATTTCTACTTAATGATCTGGTTTGATAGTTTTAGGTATCATCCGACATATAATATGATTGTTGAACTAATATTCAATGAATTAGGAGGAATTTTATATTAGATAAGGAAGCATAGTCCATAATATTATATTTTGAGGGAGATAATACTATAGTGGTGAAAGGAAAATAAACATATCTAATGATAATTTACATAGATCCTTAGGGAAGAATACAAGTGGTGTTGATAGTAATGTTATAGTGTTGTCTATAATAGTTGAAATATATTTTTATATTGTGTACTTATTGTGATCTATTTTTATCAGTGATAAATGGAAGTATCATTTATGTATTTGAAGACCCAAATATTTATATAAGTTATCCTTGTTTTTTATTATAATTATATTTTAAATCAATGTTGGTAAATGCTTGGATGATACTTTTAATGATATTCTTGATTATGGTTAATAATTTATAGTACCTAAATGAAATGATAGACTATGATTAAGGAGATGAAATATATATCAAGGGGATATTTTAGAATAATGATACCGAATAAACCATTCATGCATTTTTGTTGAAGATTTGAAACAGATGAGATTAATAATGAAACCATAAAAATGTTCTTGGGGTTGTAAAAAGTAAATTAGTGCATAAATAACATATATTATGTTTTTGAATTATTAAAGGATCCCTAGTGAAAGTGAATGTGTTTATATTTTGAATCTATATAAGTCTTTAGGCATTATATGAATCTATTAGTGATCATTTTAATATTGTGTCTATCTCAAGCCTTTGATGCCCCATGTACGTCCATATTAAATGATTTCAAATTACATAATATTTCTAGTATCATTGTAATATTTAAGTCACAATGCAACACAACATGTTTTCTTATATTCTGTTCAATTTAAGTCCTCTGAAAAAGCATATAGTTTATGTTTTTGAGAACCCAGTGTAAACCATTTTTAAAGCATAAGTATATTTTTGAATTAAAGTATGTTTTTATCATAAAAAGTATCAAAAGACTTATAAAATTAAGTACTATATTCATCTTATGACTTCTAAAATAAGAAATATTTTCAAAAATCTATAAGGTGAAAATAACATTTTCTAAATTTAAAAATCTAAACAAGAAAATGTGTTGATAATGCTAAAGATATTCCCCAATGATTCAAACATCCTGAGTAACTAAAATTTTTTATGATTCATTTTCGTAATTCAAAAAATTATTACATAGATCTTGGAGAAAATGATAAAAGTGTTGAAAGTATTCAGGATGTTGAAAATATTTATTTACTATATGAATTCAATAATAATTAAAAAAATTCATGAGATAATGTCTAATATATTCTGACATGATGAAAACAAAATGAAACATTGTCAATACATGTCCCCAAATTAATTTGAAAAGTATATAAGAATGTTATGAGATGAATGCCCAATATATTAATTTTTTTAAATATTATCAAAATATAAAAATTGAAAATCTATTCTTGTGATCAAAATATAGGATAAATCTAAATATTCTTGTGATAAACATAAAATAATGACTCATACAATGGTTCATGAGTCATGCATTGATGTCAAAAATATTTCAAAAAATCTTAAAATTCAATTATAATGAAAAAAAGTTCATATTATGCAAATTCTATGATAGGATAATTAAGAATATCTATTGATCTGTGAACAATGATTCAACAGGATAAAGAATATGTGCCCTAGACAACTCAATGATAGATTTGAAGAGGAATATTCTTAAAATAATTTAAAGAGAAACTAATTCCTAATAAGATAATTTAAAAGACAACATTTTTGAATGGGAAGTGAAAATAATCTGAAATCTGAAAAAGCAAGGGAGCTCTTGTAATTTACTAATAGATATTAGTTTATTATGAAATAGAAAATAAATATTTTGTAGCACTCATATGTATATTTTTTTTTAAAAAAATGTAATTGGAAGATCATGATAAAATATATGAATGTATTTTTTCTATTGTGTTTATAGAAAATATTATTTTTTTAACTTTTGTGTAAAATGATAACGATGGAGGGAAAAGTTTTTAATAGGTTGAATATGAGATATATTATGATGAAGTAAATATATTTAATATAACTATAGGGGAATACTTCGATCATGTAGTGGAAGCGATGAGGTGAATGATCATCTAGGTATTGAATAATTATAAGTAGAAGTGAATTTCAAACTTTACTATGAGATTAGGTAACTGTGCTAAAGTCATGGAATGAATAAATATATAATATAAAGAGGCACAAAATAGTTGTTTATGCTTCATAACAGTTTTGGTCGAGTCTTTTAGTGATTGCAATGTGAGAAAGTTTGTTTATAATTATCTATTAAAGAGTTAAAAATATGATACAAAATAGAAAATTTATTTCTAAGGGTTCAAAACATCCACCAGGAATTCAAAGAGACTTTTTAAAAATAAGGATATCTTTTTTATTGGTGGAGAAGAATCATGTATTTACCTGGTGAATGAATTCAAAAGACTATCCCAAATAAACACTTCCGTATAAATGTTATGAAACAATTGAACCTGTCAGGATCATGGTATGAATGAAGATACACATATGAATCCATAACTCTATGAGAATATATTAATGTAATTCCTTTGATAATTAGGTGGATTTATATATATTAAAAAACTGTTTAGTTATGATAAGAATAATTCATTATACTTGTCGTTAGATTATAGTAGAGAATCCAAGATTGGAGTGAAATCCCATTCATAGAAACAAGTGTATAATCCCCCCAGGTGTAAAAAATAATCCAATTTTGAATCTTAATTTTTATCATAGTAATTTTCATCTCCTAATTGAATCTATTTTTAAGAATAAACTAATCTCATATGATATTATAAAGAATATATTTTTTATGTTTAAAAATGACTAGATAGATAATTCTGATTCAATTTGTGTTGTTAAACATGTGGATGTATATCCATAGACAATGGAAAATAGGATTACTAAACAAGAAATGTGGCTGAGAAGAACCTCAAGAAGGAAATAAGGACATCCACTTGTTGAAGGTAGTTAGAGTTGATTTATATGTTATGATTGAGATGAAACTGAGTGTATCAAAGATATTGATTATTTATACTATGATGTTGAGGAATACGTGAAGCATTTTATTTTAATAATTTTCTCATATATTTGAGTTTAATTAGGTTATAGATGGTGAGAAATACCATTATGTAAATGAATCTATCAAAACAAAAAAAATGCATTGGTATAACCTATGAAAAAAAATGAAACTCTATCATCAATGAATTTAAGGCCACTAATAAATTCTTACAAATAATATAGAAAATTTCTTAAAATATTATGTGACCTTGAAATAATTTTTTGATGATCATGAAATGGTCATTAATGATTATTAAAATAAGATCCCTAAACTAAGAGAGTTAAATAAATATTTTATTAATGTCAATTTTTTTTAAATAAAAATAAAAGGGGAAATGAGCTTCAACATATATTTCAACAAAGAATAACATTTTACAAAGGTGAAACAAAAATGAAAAAATAAATATTGGGAATAAATACAATACTCTTTTTATTTTCATAATAACATTATAGGTTTTATTTTCCATATAGTGAATGTGATCTTAAAAAATATATAATCTACTTAGGCAATACCATCCCAAACAGTTGGGTAAAATGTGTTTCAAAATATTGATTTTTGAGAAGTGTGGTTTCATAGAATAATATTATTAGTGGAAATGATAAATGGTTACCCTATTTATATTTATCCGGCACCCATATATTTTCATTTAAAAAATCCATGTTTGATATCATATATGAAACACACCACCGATCCAAAATTAAAAATAAAATATTTTTATTTCAAATAGTTTGTTAAAACCTAACAATTAAATTAGAATGTTTGAAAAGGATTAAATAAGATATAATATATATATATCATAATATATAGATATATATTTTTAATTTATTAGTAAACAATTGTTAAAATTTTAGTAATGTCATTTTATTTTTCAAAACAACATTTTCCTCAAACTCGGTTTTATTGTTTTTCCTGATAAAATATTACATTTAAATTCAAGATCATTTATTAATTTTATTTAATAATAATTATATTTTTTTAAATCATCACATCAAAATTATATTATAGATAAATTTTGATACTTTTTTGAGATGTCAAATTTTTCGTTGAATAGTGTAAAAATACTGATTTTAATTGAAAACTTTACTTTATTTTATAGTTTTTATAAAGGTATATTATATTTTGTATTAGTTTTGAAATTTAATTGGTTTCTTTTAATTAAATATTATTTAAATATAGTACATAAATTGAGTTGTGTACATGAAATTTTTATAAAAAAAAATTTATAATTAAAAAGGTATTTTACTAAAAATCACTTTTCATTGAGTTTTGTGAGTTCAATTTTAAATTATATTTATCCACATATTTCGATTGAATCTAGAGAAATTAATTATATATTTTGAACTATGAGTTCTAATTTTCTTAAAAAGGCATACTTTTTTTAAATTCATTATTATTAATAAATTTAGTAAATAATTATCACCATAGAAAGAGTAAATCTAGAAATTAACTTTAAAAATAATTTTATAAGGAAAAAATATTGACACAAAATTTTTTCATTATTCTATTTTATTCGTTGAGTTAGTTCATTTAAATAATATTCTATAATATATGACACCATAAATACATATTTCTTTATATTTTTTTAAAATAATAATTATGTAAATGATAAAGTAAAAAAATAACACTTTTTGGTTTTTAATATCTAAAATATTATATGATAGGTATAAAAAACGTATATATATTATAAATAAAAACATTATCAGGGTAATTAATTTCTAATTTTTTGTGATTAAATAATTACCTTAATATTTTTTTAAAATGATTTTAAATAAAAAACTATCCTCAGACTCATGATTGTGATATGGTTATAAATATAAACCATTGTTTATCTATTTACCTATATTCATTTTATAATAAATATATCATCCCCAAAAAAATTTAAAAACTTTTATCATAGTAATTATAAAAAAGGGTTATTCCAGATTAAAACAAAGAGATAAGGGTAGAACATAATAACAAATTGTCCAAATTTTGTATTATTATATAATTTATGAAAATAATCATAATTTCATTTAATTATATATTTATAGATCATTTTTTAAATCACAATTAATTTCTATTAATTTTTAATTTGAAAAAATTCATAATTTTCCCTTCTCCTCACTTATAAAGGCGAACTATGACTCTTCTATTCATTTCACATAAAAATGAATTTTGGTTTAAGAAATAACTATCCAAATAGCTTCCCCACTTCTATTCCCATTTACTAAATTCCTTTTTTAATTATAACACCCTATTGGGTAGGATTTTTGTGTAAAATTAAAGAGATATCCAAAGAAGAGCTATAAATCGTAAATGGGCATTTTTATTTTATTTCTTCCTCCGCCTCCATAAACTATTAAACAACCATGATGATATAATTTCATAATAACATCCCATATAATAATATTATAATATTTAAATGGAATAACCTACATCTATCGCTTTTTCTTTCAAATGGGGAATGAAATAATCGTTCGTGTGCATGAAGAAGTACAGTCTCATGAACTGATGTAATTTGATTTCAATAATTGCCTCTAATGTCTATTTTTATGAGAGATTTAATATATATATATATATGAAATTTTTATTAAAGATTAATTTATCATTATATAAAATTTATATATCATTTATTTTATCACATTTCTATACATTTAAAGATGATAATGTCGTCTACGAATATGTGTGGATTACCACCTACACGAAGCAATGTGATTCCTTTTTTCTAACTACATCATATGGATTTTATATATTAGTTTAGTTAAATAAATCATATTATATTTATGATATAATTATTGTTATTAATATAAGATATAAAACTTACCTTCTTTACATCATGATCATTGAAAAGTGCAAATGTTACTAATGTGTACATATGTCTTACCATCTCAATGATTAAATCATAGTTCATTTTTCATAACCATATTTTATTGTTCGTTTTATAATTATAATTTATAGATAAAAATGATTATTATTTCATGATTATTATTCTATATGTGATGAAATAATTAACCCTCATACCATAGAAAACTTCTAGAATTCATTTTGGAATTATGAGTTGAATAACATCAAAGCGCGCAATGTGAATTTAAATGAAAATTTATCTAAATATATCAGGATAAGAAATAAATTAAAAGGGATAATGAAATTTAATTTTTTTCTTAGAAATTAAATAATTAATAAAATTTTATTATTTTGGAAAATAAAAAAACATACATGATCTTTTATATATAAATAGATTAAATATAAATGAAATTTCATTCATCTTTTTTAATTTCACCAAATTTTTTCAAAATGAAGATTTTTACATATTTGGTACAGATGTTTATTTACAAAAGAAAAAATTTGTTATTTAATCTTATACGATGACAAAATATTTTCACATCCCCAAACCTTTATTTTATTTTTAAATTTATATATAATATTCCATTTTTATGAAAATAAAAAACCTCTATACATTTTTTTTCTATGTATTTTAATAAAAAATTTAATTAGAATAAATATTTAGATATATGGAAATGTTTTGCTTATAGGTGTAAGGGATCTCTCTAAACTAATCTTTCTTTAGATTATGTCCATTATCTCTCTAACTAAATATCTTTATCCAGCTTTATAGTTAGTATATACATGTAAATTATTTATTTATTTCTCACACAAAAATAGTATTATTATTCCCCATTCCTCTGATGGCGTAATAAATTCCTTATGTTCATTCCTGAAATTGTTTATAAATTTATTTTGATTCTTTTATGTAGATAGATTATACAATCCATTTCTTTCCAGAGGTAATTTATATTATTATTCTGTATGATTTATTTTATTTTGATTCACACATAATCTTGAACATGTTATTATGGGAGGTCCTTGAGAACACATGAATTTATTAGCTAAAGTTTTCATCTCATAAGATGTTATGAATACGATTATGGAGTAAACCTAATCCACTATTGGAATCCAACCACCATCTAAAATTATCTTGATATTTATCCTCGACTTATTTATATATAATTTATTATGTTTCTACATCATTTATTACTTTTCATTATCTTATAATACTATATTATTTATGTTGTTTTTCATATGTGGTTACTAGTTATCTTATGTTTAAAGGATATTACATGCTACTTCGTAATGGTGAAATGTAAAACTTTTTCAAATATGCTTCCGTTCGTTTTTCATGATAAAAAATTATCATTTTGGAGTATCATTTTTTCTCTTTAATATTTTTTATAAATTTGTATAATATTTTTCTCAGAACAAAAGTTTATTGGTTAATAAAATCCTTACTTTAATCCCATAGTTTAATTTTGAAAAAATACCAATCATGTATAAGTATTAATAAAATAATATATTTCATTATATATTTTTATATTTCTCTAATAGTTCTTTCTAATCTCATGCCATATATAAAAAACATAGGATTTTAAAGTTTTTTAGGGATGAAGATGAGGTTAGTATAAAAAATAGGATGATATTCTAGGAAAATAAAACATGGAATATCATAAAAGTTTTTTTAAAAAATGGATTTTATGTGGAAGTTTCCACTATTTGATGTAATTTTTATTTATATAAGCATGATTTCCTGATTATCTAAAATTATAAATGGTAAAGATCCTTAAATACAAGGGAATTAAATCTAGTCATAATACAAAATATTATGTAATGTTTATTTGGAGTTTCTTGCAATTTATCTATTATTTTCACATGGAGAAGGTAACTCAAAACATAGTTAATTATTCTATTGATAAATATATTTTCACGAAAAGTATAGGATATAAATGAAAAAAAATATAAAATTTGGTAAATAAAACTTTTTTATAATCCAACTAAAAAATAAATTATTTATAGATTATGGGGTAATAATATACTTTTGAACAAAAATATTGGATAAAATTTATGAGGAAACCAAAAAAATAGAATAAACAAATATGGAAAACTACATGCAAATGAAAAAGGATAAGGGTTATAAGCTATTTTCGGTGGTTTGGGAAGATCAGTCACGTGTCCATAGATTTCTGGAACTACATGTTAATATATGGATGGAAAAAATGCCATGAGGTCTGGGATAAAATATGAAAACATAAAGAAAATCAAGAATTAATTTAGAGGTAAATAATGAAATCCACATGGAATGAAACTCCAATGAAGACAGAAAATAGAACTAAGAAATTTACAAAGAGTATTGAATTAAATAAGAAAGGAATGATGTGTTTAATGTAAAATATTATTAGACAGGCTCTATGAAACTTCATGACCACAATACTAGAAAAACAGATTAGTTGTAGGACTATTACGTTGATGCTTAGTATCAAATGTGATATTAAGATGATTTCAAAATAGAAAATAAGGAAAGACAATGTTCCTAAACACTATCTCATTCTATGGAAATATTATTTGGAAATGTTTATGAAGATGGATAAAGTATAAAAAAATGAATCTTCCATGATTACTCAAGAAAATATGTCTAACATAGCTAATAATGAATTTGAACATTAAAATAAATACACACTGTGGAAAAAAGTATGATATTTATAACTAGTAAAGTATACAAACATGATAAATATAGTAAATTTAATAGAACCAAGGAGTAGTGATATCAGGTTGAGAAATAGGTCTCAAAAAATTTAATATGACTTAAGAGTCGTGGAATATCCACCTTATTACCATAAATTTCTTCTTGTTCACTAAGGAAGAAATTTAAGGTCAATATTAAAGATAATTAGACCTTTATATGGACTATGATATCATATGGTATTAATTTTCAATTGGTATCATGTTTCAACCAGTATCAGTACTTATTTTTTATAATGTTAGAAATAAATCAATTATGGTGATTTCAAATAGGGTTCACTCCTTAAATGATAAATATTGAATATGTTAAGTATTTCCTATATTTAAACTTTCTCAAAAATCTAAATTTTGGATATACCCTAAAAATATAGATGTTTATTGATTGATACTCACTCACTTATCCCTATTATTATTAAATATTTTTCAAATAATCAAGGCGATTTTACTGTATAATAAAATTCAGCATAAATTTTCATTAACATGAGCATTATGATCTAATTTTTACACACGTTTCCCTTGATAGAAAATTTCTTATAAAATATTTTTAAAATACCTATCAAATATGTTCTAAATTTTCACAAAATTGAGAAGTTTTAATGAACATATCTAGTTTCTAGGTTATGAACTCATGTTTTCTATTCTAGTTTTCCAAATTTACTCTTAAATGTATTTACTATTTTCAAATTACTAAGTAATTTTGAGGTATTCTATTTCTCTAATGACAGTATATGATAAATAGGTATATATAGTTTCTTTGAGAGAAGGGGTAGTGATATGTGTGGAATATTATTTTCCCGATAATTAAATGGAAGATCATTTTTCCCACATTCTATTTTGTGTCAATAAGGTTGATATGGGGAAAAACTATGTTGTTTATGTTGAATAAAAAAACATCTGTAGGGGTTATAGAATATCCCTTGAGAATTGTGGGCTGGTATTTTTGAATTTTTTTCATTATGTTATGTGGATGTTATAGTATGCTTGGATAAGTTGGGTAATAAATTGGAGTATCCACCCAATATAAAAATAGTAGGAGCTACACATTATTTTTAATAAATGTGACACATTTTGATGTTACTTAAGGATTATGATAGAGATCATTTGGTAACACACTAAATATCAGATAGTGGTTTCACTGATAATCAACAAATAAAGGGTTGTTTTTTGATATGTTATCATAACACAAAGCATGTCATTTGGAGTGAGATACTACCATTGTGGTAAATAGAAATGACTGAATCAAATTTTTTTTGTTATTCATGTAAGAACAGAAATAGTACTGATGGGAATATTACACTATTTACTATTATTTTTGGGAGATGTTTTTTGTCACATTCTATATGTTCTGAGCCAGTGTTATTAATGATAAAATGTTATTTGATGGGTAGTTTTAAAGACCCAAGTAATTTTAGATGTTTACCTTTTGTGTTACTTGTATTTAATATTAAATTCAGTGATAATAAAAACTTTTATAATTCTCTATAGTATATGCTTTAATGGGATATATATTTGGATATCCTGAATGCAATTAAGGGATTTGGAAAAATGAGTATAAATTTATCTCAATGTATAATTTATGACTTAATATGTTGATGAAACCATCCTAGTATTTACTAATGAGGAATCAAAATAGTATATATAATTGAGGTAACTATACAATGGTCATTTTAGTTAATGTATACTTAAAAAACTATAAAACCCCACAGATGATGTTTTGAATGGTTTAAAGAATCCTTGGTGGGTGTGGATGTGATTTTAGTTCAAAAATAAGGAAGCCTTTAGGAATTTTAATATTTTACCAATTATCAAATTACTATTGAGACCATTATAAGAAGTTAATCTCCAATTTATGCCTTTACCATAATACTTCTAGGATCATATTACTTCCATGCACATCGTAATAAGTTAGTTCCACTGTAAGTCTTTCAGATCTATCTTATGTCATTCTATGTAACTATTTTGTATAGGACTCTAGTGTATGTCTTTGAAAACTTAGCGTAATGTTTTTAAAAAAACATTTTTTTCCTAAGAATATGATTTTAATAAGTGTAGTTATTTTATTATTTATGAAATAAAATACAATTTTTAACATATGAATTCTATACCTATAGAAATAGTCATAAATTTTCTAGATGAAATGTATGGTTTCATGAATTAAACAAATGAAGCAGAAAATGATTATGATGCTTCTAAATCTGTGGATTAATGATTCAATTGTCATAAAAATAAAAAACATTCATCTGATTCAATAATGAAATTCATTTAAATTAATCCTAAATCATGGAGAAAAGGAATGATGTTTTCGGAAAGTTGTGGTAGTTCTAAATGTTGATTTAATGGAGAAATTTTATAATATAGTCTAAATTTATCAAGATGAGGCTTGAGTTGTTCAAAAATTATCAAAACATCGTGAATACTTTTATATCTTTTATCAAATAATTATATAATATATTTTTATGAATTAAATGAGTTTAAGGATCCTTTTTTCAAATTTTGAGTATTTTACCTTAAGAATTTTAGAAAATCCATTATTCTGATCAAAATAAAGTATAAATCTAAATATTCATGTGGGAACGTGGAATTGATGAATAATATTATGATTCACTCGTAATTTTTAATTTTATGAAATAAAATAACGTAAAGTTTGATTTAAAATTAATGAAAACGATACTGATATTGATTCCATCCTGTGGTGGAAGAATCTGTAATTTTTGTTGAGATGTAAAGAATGATTCCACAGGATGTGGAGGATTATATTGATCTAGTTCAGGGATACATACGAAGATAGTTATTCTTAGAATAATAATATAAACTTGATCTTACAAGAATAATCTAGAACAAAAAATTGGTAAAAGTGAAATGACAGGAAAATAAAATTAGAAAAAAACTGATGTCGCTTGTGTAATTTTCTAGAATAAAACAACCCATAAATTTTTTAACATTCCTCCTTATGTAATACATTTTGTTACTTTTTTTCTTCACACATAATTTTGAAACAAAAATAATAGATACATTTTATTTTGATAAATGTTACTATTGAAAAGTATCTATTAAATTTGAGGGTAAAAAAATTAAAACACATTATAAAATATAGGTCGCTTTGTATATAAATATACTAATTATGTTCAATTAGAATAAAAAAATATGAAAAAATATTATTTTGAGTTTTTTTTTTCTGAAAATGGGTTTATACACAGAATAAGTTATGGAAAAAAAACTATTATTTTATATTAATATAAATGTATTATTAATTGATGTGAAGTAAGAATAATAATAGTAAATATATTTCAAAATTTTATTTAAATATGAAAATAATTTTTATTATATTATTAAGTATTTATTTAAAATGTAATTTAATTTTTTTTTAAATTGAATTTGAACCTATTAACTCATTTTTGGATTTAGCATAACAATAATGGATTATGTTGATTTTTTTTATATTTTTTTTAAATATTTTTTCTTTTTAAGTAAATGGCAAAAAATAAAGTTTATACATATATCCTAGTTATTGAGACATTACTACACACTATGTATAAGTTTAAAATATTTAAAACATTTTTAATGGCCAATAAAATATTTAAGGTGTAAAATTATTTATTTAAAAAAACTATGTTGAATTTAGAAAACCTATGTTGAAAATATGAAATATAAAAAATATATACATTAATGAATATGATTTTTCGAAAATAAATTTTTATTAAGTTCCCATTAGTGGTATTTGGTTTTGGATAACATTTAAAGAAACATAACTCATCTATGATAAATAATAAACTAATTGATTTAAATAATATTACCAGTAAAAGAAATTGTATCCTAAAAATAATTTTATCACTAATAATAGGTTTTGTTCAAAAAATGGTTTTTATGTGTTATTTATGTTAATATTATAATTATTTTTTCTAAATAACATATGTTTTATCTGATAAATTTAATATCATATTTGGAATCCAAAGGTAAAAATTATATAATAAGGATAATTCTATTATTATGTTTAAAAAAATTACTTAAAAAAATTAGTTACCTTGGGAAAAACCTAAAATGAATAAGGTGTAAAATCTAAGGGAAAATACATAATACATGATAAAAAACTTGTCTTTAAATGGGTGGTTAATGTGTTTCTAGACCAAACCTTATCTTCTTTCATTATATTCAACATTGGATTCTACTTTCTTAGTGAAAAAACAATTCCTTCTATATTTATAGGTTTTATTTATAATATTTTATTTCCCTTTGTTTAGAAAAGGGGCCTTTAAGTAAATATATAAAACTACACTAAATTATTTATTTCCCCTTGATACAATTTCTGGATTTCTTACCATAGAGCCATATTCCATGACCATAATCCCCATGTCATTAAAAATTGGCTAATATTCTCCATATATATGAAATTATTTACGGAAAATTATAAGTTCTCAATGATCTATAATTACTTTTATAAAAGTTAAGAGTAAAGTTAATGGGTTTCTCTAACTCAAAATAACTTCTTAGACCTTAATTATTCCTCTTTGGTTATAGTTTTAAAATAAACTTTTCTTCAATACTACGAGGTTTTTTATTTTATATCTACATTATATTGATATTAATTATAGGTTCACATAAAATGATTATTATTTTTGGTATTTATTTCCATTTAAACATTGATAATGTTGAGAATAATTATCATCCTCTCCGAAATATCAGTTTTTCTTTCAAATCCATTTTTTATTTTTCAACCAATATTATAAATTATATTTGGAAATATAATAATTTTTATCTCATGTGACCTAGACCTTTCCCTTTTACTCTTCAAAAATTCATTTTATTATCACTTCTTATAATCTGGTTTTTATAAAGATTTATTAAGAAATAATAAAAGTGGTTTTCTTTTTATAGCCATGTGTTTTTATCATCCACTACACATTTCATTTAGAGGAAATTTATATTTTTTATAATGATCTTTTATTTATGTTTTTTTTAAATTTATATATTTTTAAACAGTTGACACTTTACATTTCAAAAAAAAAATCCTTTCAATGTTTTAGGTAATTTCATCTTCTATACAACTACTAAAAAAATTCTACGAAACTATTTTATGTTTCAACTTTTATATTCCACTTTATCTATAGAGGATTAGTTTCCTTGGAAATTGTTTTTAATGAATCAACCTCTAAATTTTAATATGAAATAACCATTCATGGTGATAAAAGTTTAGATATAAAAAATTTCAATTCTTGAGGATAATTTTGGCGACACTGTCTAGAAATGTTGTGAATCGTATTTTCCTTTTTTAGGGGTTCATTGTGATATGATGAATGATTATTTTTAAGTGGTACAAACTTTAATGGATGATTGATTTATTATGTCCTATATCACCATATACTAAATTATTGAAGTGATTATATCTCATAAGGTATTTATACCTGATTGAAATTAAGTTTTCTCATAACGATGGATGTAGTTGCATGGATCACAAATGTAATAAGTATTATTAGACATGATCAATCTTGTTTGTAAAAATTTATAAAGGTGTGTGTCTAGAATAGATGACATGTATTTATGAAATTTATTTACGTTGTTCTCAATAGTGGGTTACTGTGTGTGGATAATGAAATATATAAGTATTTTCATTCATGATCATGCTTTTTTTCAAGCATGTGTGTAATTGAGTGACTCATAAAGGTGATTTTACCTCAACTTATGATTGTTACATTTCTCTTTATTATGATATGTCTTTAATAAATGAAAATTTTAATATCATATGACTTGTATTATGCTCTATGACTTAGGTATATAATCTCATACTCTTATTTCATTTTATATGCTTTTCTAGTTGAGATTATATTTCTTTCTCTCTTGACTTTTAAATTACTCTAATTTTACCATATTTAATTTAATAATATATTTATCCTCTTCCCATGTTTTGTAATATGTATATTATCTAACCCTTTAATTTCATATTGATTATTTTTTCCCTTTTGAATAATTCCCCAATTTCTGATATTTCTCTTACCTAGGTTATGGATACTATGATAACTTATGACATGTATAAAAGGTAATATATAGTGGGTCATTTATGGAAATATTTTCACAATAATTGTAAAATAATATTCTCATGTAGTTACTCCTCAATGAAATTAAACCTTTATATCTTGGGAGTATGATATGAAATTAATGTTATAATGGTTATATTATGAAAATTATGAAAAATAATGATATATTCATATTGGGTCATATCAGTTGGTATTAAATAAAGTTTTAGTTATTATTTAGTATATGTTTAGTTATTTTTGGGTATTTAGTTAAAGTAAAATTAGTGAAAACCATATAAATAAGTCAATATATATTTTCAACTCATTTTTTAGTAAAGTAAATATTGTTTAATTTATTTTAATTTAAATCCCTATCTAGATACTTTAATTGGATGATTAATTTGACACATATGTATTTATTTGTAATAAACTTCAAAATGTTGGTTATGTATTAAATAATTATTCACCTGGTGTGATATAACAAAATCATAACTGCACACCTTTTTTAACACTCCTACACTATATTATTTTTCAACTCACAAACTATTTAAAACTATTCTAATGGATTTGAATAATTATATTGTTATGGTAATAGAATATAATAGGAAATATAATGTTGATAAACAGGATTAAAAACTAGATGTTTATAAGTGTTATTATATTGGTTATTTATTATTTCTTCTATTTAAGTTAATATCAATCTATTCTATAAGGTTTTAGAAATAATCATTATTATCTTTCACTCATATTTATTCTAGTAATGGATGGTGCAAATAGAAAATAAGTTGATAATGGATGAGATAGAAAATGAGGTGATTATACCAATTAAAAAAATAAATTTCATGGGAACAGTTGTGTAAATTGATTCACATATTATTACTCCAATCTCCCAATCTAAGAATAATAACACAAACAATTTTCTCCAAAATTAATCGAGAAAAGAACAACATGATATCAATTCACTCATGGGAAAATATTTACATATCTTCAATGAATCTTCTAATCTAATTATTATCTAGAAATTTGTAAATGTGATTGAAAATATATTTTATATTCTCTAGTGCTTAGAACAGAGAAATGATATAATTTACATTTATCGTTTAGAAGGTGAGGTTGAACAATGTTGGACTGTCATTATGAGTTAAATGGAAAAAGAAGGTATTAAAATTTATATAAATGGAGGGCATCAAGAAATTAGTGTTCCCTATGTATTTTACTTAATCTCTTAACAAAAATATGGAGAGATAATTATTGGATTAAAAATAAAATAAGGATGAATCCATTGGAACTTACGAAGAAATATTCAAGAGTCTCATAATGTATGAATCTGGTTTCATCTATAAAACTCATAGATAAATCAATTGTGACATTATTGGCAAAAAACCAAGACTTATAAATGCATTATCCATAATACACATTGAAAACTATGATGATTTTCTTTGATGTGTACTGAAGAGGGAGATAGAAACCAATTACTCTCATTTTATAGAGTTATAAAATATAAGGTTGAGTATCTTATAATATTTGATGATAAGTGACATGAGGGAAAGAATGTTTAATTACTTACATGTAAAAAATGTGGGAGGTACTAGCCATTTAAATACATCAAGGGATTGGTGAAGTGTTTGAGGTTTGTTATTTGTGGAAATTAAGCTTAAAAAGTAGAATTAATGGTAAGAGGAAGATCAACAACGTGGGGGAGATGAATGAATATAATAAGATTCCACCCATATTTCTATACTTATTATTTAATCTATTTTTTAATTATTTTATTCAATTCCATGGCCTATATTTCCAATATTATCAACAATTATACATTTAATTTCAATGTTTTAATTCCAAAATTTTATTTTTATGGGTAATTTGTTGAAGTTTTATTTTTTACATTAAAAATGTGATTAATCAGAAAAGATGATTAATTTTGGTATGTAAAATTAATTTTCTAATTCAAACAAAACATATTTTTTTACTAATAGAAAGTATGAAAATTATTTTCTATATGATTCTATATTTCTTAGTCAATATCGTATTCAATTGTAACTTGTGTTGAATTAAACATTATGAGGTCCAAAAGAAGCATGCAAGTTGGGCGTTTGTTTTTCTACCTTATTCTATATCATTTTAATAATGGGATAATATAAGATACAAAAATGGTTCAATAATACTAAAAATACACACACACGCACAAACAGATATATATATATATATAACATTCTAATGCAATTTGTTTTCATAACTATGGATATTATATATTCGGGATTCTTAATGTTATAATTTCATGAAAAAATAATGAATTAGTATGTGAATAGTATTAATTAAAAAATAATAATCAAATGCACTATAAATTTATCTAATCATGAAAAATAGATATAAAACATTGTGTTTTTTTATACAAGATAGAGAATAAAAAAACATAAAAAGGCATAAATTTTCGATTCAAACATTTAATGTGTCTACCATATGAAAACTTTTTATGCCTCAAATTATCAAAAAAATAGGCCTCTCTTTTTTCTAATAATTTGTTCTTCCATATTATAAAATGGAGTAAATAATTATAAAATTTCTATGTATGGTATTTATATTATAATAGTTTTCTATATATTAAATTTATTCTATTATTCTTATTTATTTCATTCTAAATATTTTATTCCTTCTATGTTCTTATATTGACCCCTTCTCAACTCCCTACGAATTGATAACTAGTCTCACAACTTATTTTAGGGAATGAGTAATGGATTCAGTTAGTATGATATGATTTTTTATTAGTTATGGTTCTTCACAGTATAATGATAATATATATGATTAAATTGATTGGTATAGTTGATTTCATCCTTTTCTAGATCAATTTCTATCATTTCCATTTTCCCATCTATATTCCTTCCCTTTTATGATTATTTTATTCATAAGATCGTGTTCAGAATAACTAATATTATTCAAGAGGTTACTCTTGTATTTAGATGTCTTCATGAGGGTGATCCAATTCAATAGAGTTTGAATAGTGAGCGATTGTGAGATATTCAATGCGAGAAAGAATTAGAAAAATTTAATCTTTATTAAACTATGATTGGAATTGATATAAACTCCCAAGGCTAATGATTCATTTCATACTAAATACATTTTGTCGTTTATATTAATTCATTTAAATATATATATATTAAATAATTTATAAAATCACTATTATATTTGTATATAATATTTTATTATACATTAGTTATTAAAAAAGAAAATAGAATAATAGTTAAGTGAGAGACCTTGTTGAGATCGACCCTAGAGGGAACACTATGTTGTATTCATTTTATCAAATAAATAAAGTGATATGGTATTCAAAATTATTCATCATAATCAATTTTTCATTGTTATTTGTGATGCTCAATACTTTCTAAACTATATTTCATAATAAATTTATGAAATCCATAATCTAAAAATTTCTAAAAAAATTATTTTCCATGATGTAATAATATTGAGATTATTAAATGTGGATTATGTAATATCTGGTTTAACAAGAGAAAATAGAGGAATAAATTCATATATTTTCTTATTTTTAAGAAATTAGGGAAGATTTTAGAGTCCTTAAGATCCAAATATCCGAATTCATCTTTCCATATTAGGAGTTGATGTTCGAGAAATCTAAATCCAAACATGAACCACGACTATTGGTAGAAGATATTTAACCAACCATTTCATGTCAAGGAACCTGATGAGGTAGATAAGATAATACTCAAAGAATTAATGTTACTATATCATATTAAACCATGGCAAGAGTAGATTCCCAAATAATACAAATTGGAAAATTTTTGTGTGTGATATTAACATAATTTGTAATAATATTGATCATATTTTCTAGAGGATTAAAATTTATGGGATTCTACCATCTTTAACGAAGAGGAATTAGTTCCTCTCAACCTTTGACTCATTTTGGAACAAGAAAACACCAAGAAAATATTTAAGGAAATATAGTGGTGCATAACTACCAACTTTCATCCCTTACAATCCATCTACATGTTTATCTGTCCAATGAATAAGAACCTGAAGATGAAATATATCAAGGATTTAATAATTTGAAGAAATCATTTGAAATTATTTTAATGAAACTAAATTGGAAATAAAATCACCTTTATAAAAAATTTCTTATTTGGAAATCATATGGTTTTCCCACAATGAAGAATAAGAAAAATATGTCGCACATGAATAGAATCAAATTGTGATCCCTGAATTAGTTAAATTTTTATTAAAGGAAGATTATTATGTTGGGAATGTGTGAAGTATAATTTATCTAAAAAATGTTAGTCAACAAAAAATATTTGATCAAAAAGATTTTAGTTATTTTAAATATTATAAGAAATAGTGGTTTTATTTAGTGTTTATGGAAGGTGTTTTTTGGAAGGAGTATATTTGGAAGGAATTTTTTTAAAGGTTATTTATTCTAGGCAGTCAAATTCTGGAAGTTGAGCAGGGACTTATAAAAGGTTGTAGTTATTTGGTGTTCTATTGAGAGGTTGTGGATTTACTATAGATGGTAGTCACCGTAATAAAAACTACTAGAGATCAATAATGGGAAAAATGGAACAGATGGACTCATACATTTCATAGTCATCAATGAAATTGGATAAATAGATAATAATCTCTATAAAAATTAATGCGGTAACACATTTTTGTTTAATTTGAACTAATTATAAATTATGATTCAATTGTTTTAGCAATATGCAAGACTCATTAGTCTAATGGTTTTAATATTTTTTATCCCATGGGAATGGAATATTTTAATGTTTCATCATTGGATGAAGGAATTTTAGTTAGAACCCAATAAAAAAATTTATTCTTTATTGGTAATTTTTTTTCATATCATGACTTATTTGTTTATATATTAAGAAAACATGGAGGGATTTATTTAGGCATAGTATAGTTATTTCAGTGAACTTTGTTTCCTCCCTATTTTAAAACACTATGCTTTAGATATTTTCTTCAGCATTATTTTCCTCTATAGTTATTTTGGTTCATCTTCTTCCAATTTTTTGTTGAACAAAAAATGTGAGGTAATTATTAACAAGTCATAAGAAAGGTTTTTGTTCACTTAAGGATAATAAGTTTTATTTAATTCTCAGGTAACATTAACATTATTATATATATATATTTTTAATTTCAATTGGAATCCTTATTTTTTAAAATGATAGTATTAAATAAAAGAATGTTCTAGATTAGATGATTTATTGGAACAAATTTAATATTTTATAAAATCTAGGTGGTAAAATATCACATTTAGAAATATTTAGATGTTTAATTTAAGGGTTTAAAATTTTAATAAAGGGATATTGGTGAGTGTAATATATTTATCATAAGGAAAATGGGTAGAAATGAATTTCAATATTCCGAAATATGGATTTAAAATTTAGGAGAATAACATTATAGAAAAGTTATTAGAATCACTTATAGGTCTATATGAGAAATATAAAGCATTACATAATGTGTGCATAATATGGTGGTTATTCAAAAAATGGTTATGAATAAAGAAATTATTTATAAACTTTGTTCAATGATTTCAACGTAATCTAAATATAGTTGAATTCTGAATTGTTTCATTCATAGATTATATTTTTGTGATAGTTTTTCTTTCCACATTACCCGAATTATTGGAATATATGGTAATATTTGTGATTACTTGAGGTACAAAGATTGGTTACATGTTAATATATGATTGTAAATGGATTATTAATGAGGATATCGAATGAATAAAGTTTTTATATTATTTTAGTTATATATTTAATACAAAATTAATATTACTCAAGCATCATTAGATGAATACTGATAAATCATATAGGAAAAAATTGAGGGGATCCTAGGTTAGTCTTTTATAACTAAGCATGTTTCTTGGAATTATGGAAGGACAGGTCACCAAAATAAATATTGGAATCATGGGAATATAACCACTTTCTGTAATGAATTTTGGAGTCATATTTTGATAGTAAATATTAGTTTAAATATAAATTTGAGTCATTCTACTCAACTGTAATCTTATATAATAGATTTTAGAGCTTCATTCTATTGTATCAATGAAAATAGATTCATGTAAAATTTTTCATCTAGAAAAATATGTACAATACATATTATTGATGATGAATCTATTATCATTTTGAGGAAGGGGTAAGTGAAATTTCATTTGAAGATATATTTTTCCTTTTAATGAAGGAATTGTAATATGTATTACATCTTCATAATAACATATTTTTAGTTGACTAACATGATGAATTTTGTTCAAAAATATTTTTTGGAAATTTTATATAATATTACATTGGTATCTATAATAATATCTAGTTATTTAAAATATCTATTTTTATATCTAACTAGAATTAGAGTGGGAGGTACAATTTCGAGAACATCATCATTAGGAAGTTCAAAACAATGAAATATTTAGTTCAGAACCCTTGATGATAAAGATGTAGAGATTCAATTGGAAAATGTAATTATAAATATTGAAAGATATGAGAGTTGTATACTTAGGAAGCAACAAAAAGGATCTTTTAATATCACTAGAAGAACAGTAAAATGATAGGAACTATAAGTGGTTTATTTAGATGTTTGGGGTCCTACCTCCGGTAATTTTCATTCAAACAGTATGTGCATTTCAACATTTATTTAAAATTCCATGAGAAATAAATGGGTATACTTTTATAATATAATAGTCATGTGTTTAGAATCTTTTAAACATATATCTTTGGTGGAATCAGTAACTAAATGCAATATGAAATGTTTTATATGGTAAAATAGTTGTGATTTTTTGTATGGATTTTATAAAATTACTATAGTTTCAGAGGGATTAATCATTGAAAAATAGTTATAAGAATGCATAATAAATATGGTATTTTAAAGAAAAAAATAAAATATTTATGGTTAAGATAACAATAATATTTCTAAAATATATAATGCCTAAGGAGTTTTGGGCTGATGTAGTAGGTAAAAAAACCTACTAATTCAACAAAAGTACATCATCTCTAGTATGATAATAATTATAGGAAGAAATTTGGCCCACATATATTTTTGAATTTACTATTCTTAGAGTCTTTATACGTTAATATTATATTATTGTTGACGAAAAATAATGAGATAATCCTGAATTAAAATCTCAACTATGATTCTCTATAGGGTATATAAAGGGGGTATTGGATCTTGACTTTGGGATGATTAAAAAATTAGTATGTTTTCAAAATCCAAATTATTCTCTTCAATGAGATGATCTTATTGAATGATAAAAACATGAAGGAAAAAGTGGTTTAGAAAAATGAATTGAAATCAATTTAAGTTGATCAAAACTATGGTTGTATGGGATTATATGATCCATTAATTTTAAATTACTTGGTGTCTGTTATAAGGACTCATATTTTGGTATAAATTTCATTGAATTGTTAATTATGTTTAGAATTTTATCAATTGAAAGATATACATGAAATCATGGAAACTAGTGAATCATGATCTAGATTTACAAAGGTGATGTTATGGAAGTTATCTTTTCAGGAGAAACTCCACTGCATTTTAATTTGTGAAGATATTGAAATATCAAATAGTCAATTCAAATGTGTAGATATGATTCCGGAATAGTAATTTTAATAGAAGTAAAATAACCAAAATATCTAAAATTAGTGTCTGGTCTGGGTGACACATGAAAGGGAAAGTTAGAAATATATGATAAGTAGGTCACACTTTTTGGAAACAAACATGGCTACTAATATAATTACTTCTAGGGAAGGAATAATATAGAAAATGTGGGTATTCTAGTTGAAAGAATGAGTTGATATAAGAGACAGATATAAGGAAAGTTTGGTTTTGATGGGGATTGAATAAAAGGAAGGTATTGACTTCATTTTGATATTTTCTATGCTAGTTAAAAATACTAAAATCTAATCATAATTAAGAATATTTACATAAAGAAATTTGTTCCTTGAATAAATGTATGTGAACACATATTTTCTACAAGGGGATTTTGAGGAAGAAATTTATATGCAATAATCTGTTGGTTTCATCATAAAATGGTTTCTGGTCTTTGTGATTAAACTAAATAAAAGTATCTATGGTTGTAAATAAGCACCATGGTGTTGGATCCAAAAAAATTATTCATTATTAGAAGATAAATGATTCACTTTAAGTAACTTTGATCATTTCCATTATCAAAATGAGTTTTGTAGAAATGAATTTATCATCTTACTCTTTTATGTAAATGATATGTTATTGGTAGGTTTTTATATTTAGTTAATTCATAATATGAAGGATTAATTTTGCAGAATGTTTGAGATAAACAATTTTTGGGATGAAAAAATATTATGGGAATAAGTATTGAACACGATAGGAAAATCAAGAGCTTGGTTTTATCTAAAAAGGATTTAATCTGAAATATTGTCGAGAGATTCATAATGAGTGGATTTATGTTTGTATCTATTACTCTCATTATTCTCTTAAACCCTTCAATATAGAAGGTGTAATGAATTGGAAATGAATGGATTTACATGAAAAATGTTTCTTTTTATTAATTAGTTAGATGTTTTAATTATTATATAGTGCAAACTCATCCAAATATTTCTCATACAGTGGGTGTGGTTAGTAGATTTATGAAAAATGAAGGTAAATTTCATTGGGAATATGTAAAGTTTGTTATTTGGTTTCCCTAATGAATGGAAGGTATAGATATTTTTTATAGATGATGATTCATTACCTGGTTTTATAGATAAAAACTTTTGGTGTGATTTTGATTCGTTTAATTGAATAAATTTTTATGTTTTTCCTTTCAAAAGAAATATGGTTAGTTAGATTACTAGGTTATAATCGGTGATTTAAAATTCTTAAATGGAAGTAGAGTGTATTTTTATTATATAATATAGCAATGATATGGTCTCACGTCTTGTCCCAGATACTCATCTACATTGGCTTCATAATAGAAAATAGAAATACCTGAAGGGAATGATTTTCAAAACCCTAAAACAAGATACATGGAATGTACAAAGAATGAAAACCATAAAAGGAATATGATATAAACCAAAGAGTTCATTTTTTATAATTAAATCACAATATACTAGTACAACAAATTAACTAGATAACCAAAATTGGAAACATTAAATCTTTGTGATATGTTTAGACCACATCCCAGAATCTCACCACCGCTTATCCATACCTAGTATAAAAAACTAAAACCTCACCATAGTTCCATTCAATTTACATCATTAGAAGACAATACAAGGTCCTAACGCCCCCAAGGGAGTGTCTTAGGTGTGAGATATATAGGCTCTATAGGGAAACCACCCTAGATATTCCATATCAATTCTATAGACTATAATCTTAATATGATCATATCAAAATAAGAAAAATGCATAAGTAGAAATTCAAAAAGTTTAATATCAAAAGCATGATAAAATAATTCATCTTTTATCACATTTTCAAAACCATGAAGGGTAAAATAGTTTCAAAACATAATACCAATAACCAATTACATTTATCAAATCAAGTATCTCATTAATTAAAATCCAAACATAAAGAAAAGGCAAAATTGTAAACACCCATAGGAGAACATAATTCTGAGATATATATATATATGTAACTTGTACCTCAATGTCTATCAATGAGTAGTGGAAAATAAAGTCCCTAGAACCCATGAATAAATGTATATGGAATAGAGTAACACCACATAATGTGAACCCACTAATAATTTCACTCAAATTTATACTTCTTGTATATATTACATATTAGAATGGTGTAGGAACCAAGAATGTGATCCCCCATAAAACACAAATTTTTTTATCCCAAATACTACCCCTCCCACCTATGTACCCAATTATCCCTTGTGTTTAATATATAAAAACAATTTCAAAGGACATTTATAATTTTAAAAAAATTATAAAGAATAATTTATAGATAAAAAATGATTTCAAACCCTATTTCACAATCTACTTTACAATTCTTTGAACATCCTCAATATTTTACCAAAATGAGGGAAACCCATATTTTCTCAAAATAACTTTTACACACATAGGTAAATAATATCAATGATAATTAATATACATTAATAAATAAATCTATAAAATAAATAGCATCAATTTTTATAGAACATAGGTTGGAAATGGAATAAACTACCTCAATCACAGGTCACACACCACCCACAACGTTATCCACACACACCGGAAGTTGAATAGAATTAAAAGTAAATTAATTGAAGCCAAAATTTATATTTTAAAACATTATAATAAAATTATATATTAAAAAGGGGTTGAAGAGAAGTTATATCAACACATACCTCAGAAATCTCATACGCTGCACTACAACCAACATAAGAACTGGGCATCAAAAGACAAGAACATAACAGATCTATAAATAATTAGAGAAGAATCATCACATGATAAATATTTCCAAGAAATGTTTCCAAATACTAATTATAATTACATTATAGATGATTAAAATGACAAGATAATGATCACATTTAACGGGATAGAGTAATCAACCAACCTGGAGATCAACGTGGTAATTGGAAAAGCCCAAAAGGGATGGACTCCCCCAAAATAGCCTTGAGAAGACCTACTATTAAAATAATAGACATATAATAATAATTAGAAAGGATTAAAGTTATAAACAAAAATATATAATTTAAATAGTTATAACTTAGGATGTGAGTTACTATTTCATGATGCAGGCTCACATGATGGCTGATAGGCCAAAAAACACATCCCCTCAACCTAAAATTTTGAAATAAATGTTCATGAAAAGAATAATATTTCACATTATAGGAACTTTTTACATTAGAAACTAGTATTTTAGCTTATTTTTTGGATAAATTAGCATGCTGAGTATATGTTTCACATCAGGAATCATCTCCTATATCCAATTATTAGCATAAGTATTTTATAAAATCGTTAATCACCTTTAAAAAAACCTCAACCTGAAGTAAAACCTATTAATCATTAAAAAGAGATAATACATTTAATACGATGTTAAAATTATCTCCTTATTATTAATAATATCCCTATTGTGTTTTGTGAAATATGAATTTTCCAGAAAGATGCGATGCCACTGCTCCACTACTAAGGATTACTACTCCTGAGTCTCATGAGACTTTGATGTGTTACACTATAACACGTTGACCAAAACATTTAACATCACATGTAATAATTCTATCTGAGAATCAATAATCTCTATTGGTTTCTCCATAATGGAAAAATGTAACTCCAACTTAATATTCTCCCAACTCAAAATATATGATGGATTTGGATTTTACTTCTATAAATGAGATATGTGGAAAACATCATGAATTCCGACCAACTGAGCAGGTAACTTCAATAAATAAGTTACCATATCAAGATTCATAGTGATCTCAAATGTTCAAACATATCATTATTGTAGCTTCCCTTATTTCTTAGGCCGATGGTTGTTAACAAAGGAAAGACTTTCAAAATAAAATTTGATCACCAATGGAAACATCTAAAGGATGACATCAAAAATACGTTTATGATTTTTTCTAGCTATGATATGTAAAAAAGTGTCAAAATAAATCTTAAATCTTCTCTAACATCTCTTAAAATTGAGTCAAACCCATTAGAGAGTCCTTGACCACTACTTCCCAATAAAGAGTTGACCTGCACATTTGACAATACAGGGAGTCGATGGGATCCATTACAATCGATGAAAGGTAAATAATATTATTACAAAAATAGGTAAATCATAGATGGAAATCCCATAATCCATTGAAATCCAAGATGTAGGAATTAGGTAATATCCTTACAAATACTAATAGTACACTCCATCTAACTATTTTTTTCTATTTATGGTATATTGTACTCAATCTATCATATATCCCTATCACCTCTTGGAGACTCTTCCAAAACTAAGAGGTAAACCCATGATACCTTCCAAAGATAGTGGTATAGGGGACCCCATTAAACATCACAATATACAATATTTACACCATAACCATATCTCAAATCATCATGGTGTCCTTTATTATAATAAAATGAGTTGATTTTTTCATCCAATCAATCTCTACCAAGATAGAATTATTTTCCATGGGAGTATGTGGAAATAAAAAATGATGTACAAGGATAACTTATCCTATATTAATAAACAAAATCAAGAGATGTTAAAGTATACTGGAAAAATTTGGGTTTTCTTCCTTTATTTTTAGGTAGGCATAATAGTGGGACACATAATAAAAAATTCACTTTATAGGCTTGAACACTGGAAATTAGTCTCTTGTCATAATACATCTTTAGAGAGATAAAGATAATGACTAGTGAGGAACAATTTAAATCATGAAATACTATATTTCTCAAAAATTATGGAATAAAAAACAAACTATTGAATTGAATGATCCCATTAAAATGGATATACCAACCATAAACATCTCCCCACTATATAAGGTTTACCTAATTCCTCTAAATTCATCTCATTATTATTGGTCATATATAATAAACTCCAGGAGAGTATAAAAACTGAAAATTAGACCAAAAAATAGAATTCAACATCTTAATGTTTTCAATAAAAACGAGAGAAATTCCCTATAAGTGTTTTCTCCTCCTTTGATTCCAAGAGAGACTATAATGGAACTTACATACTAAGAGAGTGTTCGATGAAATTCCACTTCCTTGTGGTCTAGGTTATTTTGAATTAAAATATCTGAAGATATTACACCAATGGAATCAATATTAGGTTAAGGTATATATGAATGAACATATATATTAATATATTATGATAAAAATAATCATGAACCACTCCCCAAAATTATAGGGTTGGAAGCCCTTATGCACAAGCAAAATAGTGGAATTCTCCGAACCATGAGTTGATTAATTTTTATCATGTAGATAAAGATGATGAGAGCTATAGTCTATGATGTGATCTTCTTGCATAAGAACACAATGTAGTCCAACACTAGAAGCATAACAATATAAAACATACCACTTACCAGGATTAGTTAAGAGAAAAATAGGATCATATGTTAGATGGTATTTTAAATACTCAAAAATAATTTTGTTATTTATTATCCTTATTTAAATTAACCACATTCTTGGCATGTTTCTTCAAAGGTTATTCTATCATTGAGAAATCTATGAAAATCCATTGATTAAATACAATAAGGACTAAGAATATCTACATCTCAATAATGTTTTTTTGTTTTTTTACTTGGAAAATATAGCCTTCACATTCTCAAGATCAACTTAGATTCCATGATCAAAAATATATTTTCTCCAAAACCAATCAAGGTTAACCCTGAACCGGTCACTCTAGCCGGTTCGCGACCTATCCTGAAGGGTGTTCCCAATAACCATGGGCAGGCAAGCGATGTCGAGCATAAAAAATTAATCACTGGGAACGATTTGGCCCATAAATGATAAATTAATAAATAATAATAAACAAAATAATAAAAAAAAACTTGAGCAGTGAAAAAAAAGAAATAAATAGAACAACTCAATATACGTCCATGTGGCCTTTAAGATCACCTCCCAACCAGTGGATGACCTTACTCGAATAATGACCAACTCAACCGAGAAAACTACATCATAGAAACCCTATAAATGAAATGATAAAATAGGCATAAGAATTAAAAATTATCTATAGGATTACTAATATAAAAAACATAATCCAAAATATCCTTTTACAAATAAATCCATTAACACAAGTTTGAAATAGAAATATAAAATTATGGACTTCACTTTTTAAAATAAGAAACATGTTTTCCCATTTATAAATCCAGCGGATTCTACATGCTATTTCAATAAAACCAATTTACATTTTATAAATAAAATCTGAAACAAAAGATACCAATGTCAGGCTAAAATGATACAGGTAAACAAGGAAATATATAAATAAACTAGTACAACATAAAAAAAGGAATGTAAATAAATGGGAAACCATGGGTGATCCTAAACATCCATAGAAGAACCCTAGATGTACTCGGTTTCAGAACCACCAGCCCGTGTATCGTGAATCTGTAAGTCTTTAATCAACAGGTCGCTCTATGACTGATCAATCCAATGGAAAATACTGATTAGACTGAAATAAAATCCAAGGGGTAACAACCTATCTAATCAGGGTTGATCGTCAACTCATGCTCGATAATCTAAAATATTCCTAAGAAACCATGGTGGTCATAATAATACTATGTATGTAGGAGGCTCTCACATGTGTGACTCATCTCTGTGCACTTGCCTACCCCAAACATGGACCCCAATATACGATAACCCTTATGGGATATCCCTCATATAATAGTTCCCAATATTTATATAAATACATTTCATATCACATGAAGGTTCCAACTGATCCTCCATACAATTTAACATTTAAACCATTTCCTAAAACACTCAAAGTTTTCACCTAGGCATACCCATTTCCCAAAACACAATCTCTTTTAAAAGTTACTATAAATATTTACATTTGGTTAAAAGTGATAAATGAGCCTTCATGTCACATCATGTTGAAACCATTTTTTTCTAATTTTTTTAAAGCTCAGACAAGACACAAAATGTTCCAAAACACATCCCTTAATAAAATCTTAATCAAGAGTCACCTTTTATGTTCAAAGTTCCAAACACGCTCTTGAATACCAAATAAACCCAACCATTTCATATTTTCCAAATGGGATCTAATCCTTTCCAAACACACACCAAAGTATTTTCCAAGGATTTATGGGATATATCATTGAGAATAACATTTAATGTCCTTTAAGGGAACCACAAAGAAGACTGATCCTCATTTACGAAAATAGAAATTATTTGGAAAACCAAGGATTTAAGGAAACACCATTTCAAAGGTACCGTTATCATTTGTGAGAACATCCATGTGTGCACCTAATTCTCCCATGGATGTTCCAACATCTAATGGAAGAATAAAATCCAAAGAGAAATTTTGGAAACTAAACCAAAATGCACACTTAAACATCTTGGCCCATGATTTGTATTTCAAAATTAATTGAATAAATCATTTACTAATTTAAGAAAACCTTTTAAAAAGAACACAACAAAGACTTAAATAATGATTCTATCAACTTCACACAGAATTTCCATTTAAACATCCAATGCATATCCAATAATTTAAAAAAATAATTTCGCACATTTCAAAAGATAACATTCACCACTTGAACAACCAAAATAACCAATTTCACACTTTTTAAAAAATAACATGTAGCTCAAAACCAGTTTTCTCCAAAACACAATTTATGCCATACAAACATACAATCAAAAATAAAACAAACACAACTTTAGTTTTCTTACAAACTATGTTCACACCAACCAATTTAATTATAGAACATTATATGTTCATTAAAGATTCAAAATAATATATCAAGTCATTATTTTCAAAACCCTTCCAAAATAAAATTTGATAATTCATCCAAAAAACTGTTTTCAACAATTTTAACTAACCCATTAACACTATAATAAATTAACTATAATATTAATGATGGTGCAAACAATATATAAAGATTAATTCAGACCACACAAGTGTCCATGGTTTATGAAGGAATGAAAATAGTTGTAAACACCTTCCACAAACCAAGTGCGGATGCGATGAAGCTCTTATATAATGTAAAAAATCTCTTGTGGACTAATCACACATGTTGAACAATGATAAAACCACTTGGAAAACAACCCATGATGGTATTAAGATTTATCCAAATTAAATAAAAACACCAAATATGAGATTAAATGAATAAGTTTATAAATAAATAAACAAAAATATAAATAAATATACAATAGAAGGGTGGAGCAGGTTCGCCGGTGCAAGTATAAAGAAAGAGTAGGGGGTTTTGGGTGTATCACTGGCAGGAGTATGTGAGGGCAGGGTAGTGGTCGGTCGGTCGTGGCAACAAGGAGTGAGGTCTAACCAAAAGGGGGTGCGGAAGGCCGAAAACTGGAGGGGAGTGGCCGAAGGGTGGCTACCAAGGTCGGGTGGTTGGGGTGAAGGCCAAAGGCTACAAGTGGAGTTGGAGTACAGTGGTCTGAAGCCTTCCCAAACAAAGGGTGAGAGGGGGATGGATAGCTTGGACCTGAATGGGGTGCAGACGGCCGGAGGGCTAGGGCGTGGCCTGACCGGTGGTGAAGAAAGGATCGGCTGTAGGGGTGAAGGGTGGAGGGGACTAGAAATATGCAGGATTCCAAGACGAATTGAGAGGGAGGTAATGTCAGATGCATGGAGGGGATCCATATGGACGAGAGGGGAGCGTGGTGCGGTAGGGCTAGTGTGAGGGTGAGTAAGAGAGGGGCTAGGGAATCCCTTGCAGGCCAGAGGCATGAGTGATAGTGAGGGATATAAAGGACTAGGTGTCTAGGGAGCGCACAAAAGGCCGGAGGGGGCGAGGGCAGTGGATGGGGCAAGAGGTGAGGCCACGATTTGTTGAGGGTGAAGGAAGAGCATGAGGTCAGATGTAGGAGGGGGAGGCAGAAGTGTTGAAGCCGGCAGTTGGATGGAGGGTTCGATGACTAGAGGCCAGAGCATAAGTGGGTTGAGGGGGAGGCCCACAACACGGAACTGGGAACATGGTGATGAGATTAGGGTTATGATTTTTTCTCATTATTATAATAATAATATTATTACAATGATAATAATAATAAAAATAATAATATTATTTCAAATAATAATAATAAGAATAATAATAATAAAACCAAAAATAACAATAATACAAATGAAAATAATAATGATATCAATAATAAAAATTTATAAAAGTAAAAAAATTATAAAAATAAAAATAAAAATAAAAATATAATAAATAAAATAATAATAATAATTCGAATAATGGGTAATTTACCAACTCTTGTGATGACTAAGTGGCTACCACCAATCGCGAGGTGACCGTAAATGGGTCTCAAGCCCAATAAAAATATTAAAATAAAAAAAATTAATCTCGGACGCAGCCTTGACCTTTCCGTGAGAAGCTAGAGCCAAGAATTAATAAATGAAAAATTAACTTAAAAAGTTGGGGTGTGAGAATTCTCTCCACCATATACACTTTTTTCTCCCAAAAATGACACCCAGACAAATAATAGACAAAACAAGAATCCATAACCGATTGAAACTGAATGAAACCAAAAGACAAGAGAATGAGAGAACATGAAAGGATTATCCCAACCACAGGAACTCAACTAGAGCGGACAATTAACAACCAAACATATCATCCCGAGGGGGGGGGGGGTGCTACTGGAACTCCCAACTGATCCAAACTAACTTCTATAGAACGATTGAAACAACACCTCCCCTAGGGCTTGGAACCCCCGACCCATACCAAAAAACCCAAACACTCAAGAAAAACCTCTGAGCAGAACATACCGCAAGTAGTGAAACCAACCATAACTAAAAACATCGATTCTACCAAAGAAAATTTCATCTCCAAACAAACACAGCTAAACCAAGATCAACCTAGACAAAGGCCAAACACACTTTTAAGAAAAAAACATGATTCAAGGAACCAAAATTAGACAAACAAAACTATTGGATTACAATAGAACATGTCCATTATAACTTTACAACAAAACAATGAACCTGTGACAATGTAAAACCTTTAAAAGCATATGTAAAGAACAAAAAACCTTAAATGTTCAACTGCCAACAAGTAAAAAAAATCCCGCACCGAGGATTCACACCCACAGAAACTCCTGTCTGTGTGTGAGCTTCAACACAAGACCAATGGCTGGGGCTCTTATGGATGAATCATCTCGTGTCTCATAGTCAGGCACTAGAATTATATATTCACAACGTCTTCTTCAATTGATTTTTCATTAAAAACTACTCCAAGTGACCCAGAAAGCTGCAACAATGACACATCTTCAGGGGGAACTGACATAATGACTTCATGTGCCCAAACACGCCCCAGTGGTGGAACACCACTAAACGATCTGATGAACTGGAAGACATAACCATTGCATAAGACTCTTTGGAAACCTGTCCCTCTAGCACACCCTGCTCTCCATATAAGCAACCTTCATGAGAAAAAAAGGTACAATGGTTTTCCAATCATCTACGCTCCAGATACCAATTCATCTAAGAACGCCCAATAAAAAATATTCTCAAAACAATGGTACCTAAAATGGTGAACCCACTCCTTGATTTCTAGACAAAGATCCCCGATAAAGAGAGATGTCTTCATCAAATCATGTGATTCTACATCTGGAGAAAATGACAGAATCTTATTAAAATAGTCAACCTAAGTCTTTATCGTCTTTTTTCATTGTTGAATACACATGATCTCTCCTCTTTTCTATAGCTTCAATTATTCAGGTATAAAGCATCGAAAAAAGTCGAATTTAAATACATCCCAATTTATCTTGACTTGCATTGATGGTTGGGTAAAAAATTCCCATTATTCTAGTGTTGGACCTTCATACAGACCCGGAATGTCATGAAATATGATAGCTTTAGGTGTTCCCAATAACCTGAACACGCGCTCATCCTCTTTTATCCACTCTACTGCCTCTAATGGACCACAATCACCATGAAGGTTAGACAATGTTCGAGAAGGAAAAAAACTGGGCATGACTTATCAGAAACCTTGGGGACCTTTCTAGGTGTAATTTTATGAAAAATATATAAAACCCAGAGGCAAAACCAATATCTAGCTGACACAACATCAACGAAAGCACCTTTATCAAAAATAGCCATCTCATAAACAAAAAAAATACAAACACAACCCAAAATTACCTTTTCAAAGTCCCCTTTCCTTATTAAATTTCAAGACCACCTTATTTCAATGTCACATTCCAAAAATCATACCCAATTTTCAAACCAAATTCAATTTCAAAAATAATTTCCTTTTTTCTAAAAAAAAATCACTTCAAAAAACTATACATGCCTTTAATTCCAAGTACACACACTAGTAATCACATGAACCATTTCACCTGTATTCTTCTGAATTCAATCATATAAAAAAATACACAATTCCCATTCATTCTGTGACATGTGAAAATGTTCATAGAATGTTCCCGAGGTTGCACCCAGTCCATTTTACCACCAATTACAAGTAATCCCCATATTTTTTGACCAATGAATTCAGTTTTAAAACCCATTTCCCAAATTTAAATCCATTTAAAATAAATCACTCTCAATCCAAAACCCCTTTTAATTTTCAAAATGCACTTACACCAACCAGATCCAAGACAACACTCAACTTTCATCTAACTACTAGAGTGAGGGACTAGTAGTCATGCTTAACCTAGTGTCATGGTTGTGGTCCATGCCCCAAGTAAAAGTCAAAAACTAGGGAGAACCTAAAACATGTACTCAGTCTCCACATGGGCCACTAATCCTTTTGAAATCCATATGTACCATCGGATTACTTCTTTTGTTCTCCCTCAATCTAAAAAACCAAAATTAGACAAGGACTCAATTTATAGACTACCTCGGGCGACTAAAGGTTCGGAACGGGTGAGGGTTCATGACATCCTTCCTGTACCAACCTCTTGAGTCCTGGTATTCCAAATATCCATATACTAGAAAATCTAAATAAAAATGGCCTCCTCTAATGTCATTTTTCCAAGAACCAACTCAGGTCTACCCTGAACTTGTCACCCGAGCCAGTCTGCGACATTTTCTAAAGGACATTGCTGATCCCCACACGCTGCCAACTAGTGTCGAACATTAAAAATTAATCACTAGAAAAAATTTGGCCGATAAAAGATAAATAAATAAATAGGTATAACCAAAATAATAAAACTAAACTCGACCAATGAAAGAAAAATAAATAAATAAAACATCTCATCATACCTCCAGGTGACCTTCCAGGTCACCTCCCAATGAATGTATGACCATAATCCAATAATGAGAAACTTAGATGGGAAAACTTGAGCAAAAGAATCCTGTAACATAAATGATAAAATTTATGTGAGCATTAATTATTATCAGTATGATTTCCAAGATAAACAACAGAATCCAACGCCTCCTTTATCAAAACAATCCATTAACAAAAGTTTGAAATGAAAATATAATATTAGGGTTTTCACTTTTTAAAATATGAAACATGTTTTTCCCATTAAAAAATCCAGCAGAAGCTACATTCTATTTCAATAATAGCATTTTTCATTTTTTAAACAATACTCAAAACAAATGATAACAATGCTGGGCTAAAATTATATAGGTAAAAAAGGAATGCTATAAATAAACTTGTACGATAGAAATTAAACAAGAAGTGTATATAAATGTGTAACCATGGGTGATAATAAACATCCCTAGAATACCCCTGTAGGTACTCAGTTTCGGTCCAACCTACCAGCATATGGTGAATCTTTTACGTCTATAACCAACTGGCTTCCCTATAACTGACCAATCTAGTGGAAAATCCCACCTCACCTACCAACTAATCCAAGGGGTACCAACCCATCTAACCAGGGTTGATCAAAAAAATTCACTGAATCATCTAAAAATGCCCAGGAACCCATGGTGGTTATAATAATACTATATAAGTAAAAGTCCCTCTCATGGGTGACTCATCTCACCGCACTTTCCTACCTGAAACACGAACACCAATATAAGATAACCACTATGGGATATCCCTCTTATAAATGTGACCCATATTTATATACATATATTTCATATCACATGAAGGTGCCAACTTGGAAACCATAACATTTTACATTTAAACCATTTCATAAAATGCTCATAGTTTCCAACTTGACACACACTTTCGCACAAACACAATCTCCTTTACAAGTTAGTAGAAAATTACCCTTGGGTTAAAAGTGTTGAACGGGCCTTCACATCACATCACATTGAAACCATTTTTTTCTTAAAATATTTAATGCTCTTACCGTATAGACAATTTTCCAAACCACATCCCTTAATAAAAGCTTATTCAACAATCACCTTTTATGTTCAATGTTCCAAACGGGCCCATGGATACCAACAAAAACCAAACGTTCCATATTTTCCAAATGGGCCATTATCCTTTCCAAATATAGAACAAATCATCTTTCAAGGCCCAATGGGATGATCACATGAGAATAAAATTTATATTTATTTAAGGGAAACACACCAAAGACCGAAACCCATTTAAGAAAACATGAATTATTTGGAAAACCAAGTATTTAAGGATATACCATTTCAACGGTTCCATTATCATTTTTGATCACATCCATGTCTACACCTCGTTCACCCATGGATGTGCCAACATCCAATGGCATAATAAAACATGAAGAGAAAATTTAAAAACCAACCCCAACTGCACACTAAATCACCTTGAATCCATGATTCATATTTCAAACACCATTTACTAAATCATTTTCTAATTTAAGAAAACCGTTTCAAAACTACACAACAAAGTCTTATATCCTGATTATATCATGTTCACACACATATTCTATTTATACATCCAATGCATATCCAAACACTTAAAAAAACAACTTTCATATCTTTCAAAACACAACTCGCACCACTTGCACAACCAAATGAAATACAAGCACAGTTTATGAAAACTAACATATAGCTTAATACAGGTTTTCTCCAAAACAAACATCATTCCATAAAGACATAGTATCAAAAATAAAACAAAAAATAGTTATATTTTCATAAAAAAAAGTTCACTGCAACTAATTTATTTAACGAACTTTCTATGTTAATTATATATGTGAAATAATTAATAATCTCATTCTTTTCACATAAATACCTAAAACAAATAAGATAATTCATCTAAAAACTATTTTAAACAATTTTAACTAAACCATAAACACTATAATAAATTAACTATAATAGTAATGATTGCGTGAATTATATATAAATATTATTTCAAACAAGGATAGTGTCTATGGGTTATGCGAGAACAGAAACATTCAGAAATGCCTCCCTCAAGCAAAGCCCAGATGTGAAGAAAATTCGATGGAAGGTAGAACTATGCCTTACGGACTAACCACACATATTGAATAATGATAAGAATACATGACACACAACCCAAAATGGTATTAGGATTTATCCATATTAAATAACATCACCAAAGATGAGTAGAATGGAAAAACTGAATAAATAAATAAATAAATAAATATATCAGAGAAGGGTGGAGAGGGTTCATCGGTGTGAGTCATAAGGGAGATCAGGTGGGGTCCGTGTGCGTCGTTGGCTAGAGAAAGGGAGGGTAGGGTGGTGGTCAGCCGGTTGTGGAAGCAAGGAGAGAGGGAAAACCCGTAGGGGGTGAAGAAATCCAAAAACCCAATGGGAGTGTCCAGAGGGTGGATGGATAGGTCGAGTGGTCCCGTAGAAGGCTGGAGGCTATAGGTGGAGTCGGGGGAGGGGGGGGTGGTAGCTGGAAGCCCGCTGGAATGAGAGGGGAGAGGGGGCTGGCCAGTTGGGACTTGAATGGGGTGTGGAAGGTCGGAGGGTTGGGGTGCATCCTGGCTAGTGGTGAAGAGGGGATTAGTTGTAGAGGTGAAGGGTGGAGGGGCCTATCTGGGTGTGGGAGGTCGGGATGAATAGGGGGGACGGGCTGAGGGGACCTCCAGGAGTGAGAGGCGGAGCGCAGTGTGACGGGGCTTTTGTGAGGGTGAGGAAGTGATGGGATGGGGCTTGGCTGGAAGTCTAGAGGCTCAATGGATCATAAGGGCTGAAAGGGATGAGTTGGATTGGGAAAGAACGAAGGGTCTAAGGGGGAATGGGAGGTGAACAGGGTGAGAGGCGATGTCACTAAATGTCGAGGGGAAGGACGAGAATGAGTCCAGTTGTAAGAGTGTGTGGTAGAAGATACAAAGTCAGCAGTTCGCTGGAGGGTTGGGTGACTCGAGGCCGGAGAACCGTGGGGGGTCGGAGGCCGGATCACAGCTTCTTGGTGGTGCACCGAATAGAGAAAACAAGCGGGTAGGGGAAGCCCACAACGCAGAAGGGAAGGGGGGAAACATGATTAGGGTTAGTTTTTGTCATTCTTATGATAACATTTTTATTCAAATAATAATAATAATAATAATACAAATAATAAAAATAATAATAAAACAAAAAATGGAAATAATAAAAATGAAAATAATAATGTTAATAATAATAAAAATTAATTACAATAAAAATAACAATTATAAAAATATAAATAATAAAACAATAAAAAGAATAATAATAATAGTAAGAATAATGAGAAATTTCCCAACACCTGGACTAACTATGAGGCTACCTCAAACCACATGGTGACAACACATGGGTCTGAAGCCCAATAAAAATATTAAATGACAAAAATTTTAATCTGTGACCCATCCCAGACCATGGCGTGAGAATCCGAAGCCATTAATTAATAAAAAAATTAATTTAAAAACCCGGTATGTGACATATTTACTAAATAAATTCACTTATTCAATTTAGAAATTGCATCTAGAAAATTTCACATAAAATTCATTACTGATAAAGATTTATAGGTCAAAAATGAGATGGGTCTCATTTACACACTTGATTCTAAAAAAAACTATGATATGACACACAAAATCTCTAAAAAAGGCATTGAGATTCAGATATAATATCCATTTAATCAAGTCCACAAACATTTCACGATTTTTAGTTCATCCAAAAGGAATTCCATGATATTCATAATTAAAATACCTTCTCCAAAAAGTGGTTTTTAGGATATTAGTGTCTCAAACCCTATGAAAATGATAACCTATCAATATATTGATCTTTTAATTCCACTTCACCACCTTAAAATGATAAAATTGGTCATTCACATATGAAAAATTTACATATCTTTAATAGCAACCTAGTTAAACTTTTAATTTTCTATATATTGATTTTTAAAACCATCAATGTTCATTAAAAAGAGTATTTGGGCTACACATGAAAACCCACTAAGATGAATAAATAATTTCTCAAGAATATCATCTAACTCACCCTTGAGCTCCATCACCTCAGTAGTTTTTATAAGATAATAGGGTATATAAATAGGTTGTGTACCCACCTAGACATCAAAAGAGAACTCTACCAGCCTCTATGTGGGAAGACTATAGAAGATTTCAAGGAAACATTTAGGGAAGTACAGAACAACCAAAGGAATATTAGAAGGTATAAAACTGAAATTATGATCAACTAAAATGGTAGGGAATAACACTAGAGCTCTGGGTGAGTATGTCCTATCTGTCTGAACCATGATTCCAAATCTCTTTGGAACACCTAAGAGCTATCATTGGAACAAAATAATGAAGCATACTGATGATAAAAATCATTATTAGAATGATGAGAAACTAGATAGTCAATCCTGATAATGATATTAAACAAATACATACTGAGAAAAATAAAATACCACACTAAATCCATTTCCCATATATATAGATAATAAGATAGAAAAAACCCTTACATTTTTAATATTACAAGTGGAATTTCTAGATGCATGAAAATGTAAAAGATATTTGTTGGATGTATGATCCCATAATTAAACCATTATGATATAAATGAGTGTGAGGAACCTATAAAATTATATATATTTATATAGAATAATAAAAAATGATAGTATCTCTCATTATGTTCAACCCCACATCAAAACCTTCCAACAAATCAATCACTACATAGAGTTACATAATTCATGAGGCTGGTGGATAGAGCCATGTGGTCATTAATGCATTTGAAGATTCAATAGTGTCATTTAAGTTTAAGATCTATAATCGTAACATGTTTTAGAAAAATCTAAGAAGAACTACTGCAGATGGCCTTAGGAGTCACAAGCACTAAAAGTCATTAAATATTCAAAATATGAAAGGTATGTGTTCTTTACCCTTCCAAATTAATAGCAAGTCAGGGGCACATAAATAGCTTCTACTAGTGGTTCGGAGGAGTCCCACTTTTTATAACCACCTCCCACACAATTTTTATAACGACCCATACTTTACATACATTGTCATTACATCCGAATTTAAGCACACTTATTACAACATATAACAAAACCAGGAAAGGACCGTTTAGGTATAGAGTCTTTAGAAACTGGGAAACATAAACAACTAGTTTATAAAGCATCTACTTTGCCTCCCATTTATTTCATCTTATCTAGAGTCCCTTTTTGGCATATACTACTTAATAACCTTCTTTCTGACCTGGGGAAATAAAACATTCAAAATGGTGTGCTCAAATGCTCAGTATGGGTAAACAAAAGAAATATCAATCACATCATATACATAAGAACATAACTTTTGGAAATCTTAACCTGCAAAAGAAATCATAATTTCATAGCATGGGATAAATCATAGTAGTGAAATGTAATCCCAATAATAATAACATAAAACATAAAACTTTGTGTCATAGACACATAATCAGAGATAATCATTTCTTATTAGTCAAGACTCATTTCCAAGACTATCTTAGTGGACAAAGTCCATTTCTAAATCGAGTTCACTCCTTGTTTCAGTCCTGTTTCACTGAACCGGTTTAATCTGCCGTTCCAGCCATGTCTATCTCATGAGATATAAAATCTTTACCCAATGAATTCTAGGGAGATATAGTTCCCACCCATCTCATAATGGTACCATTTTTATGTGTGCCACAAAATCAGAAACCATACATCATAGAATAACCCATGTAATAAAAATAAGAATCTTAAACATCGTGACATCATAAAACAATTCATATAAGATAATGGAATTCATAAAAATATAATTCCATCACAACATAATCAAATCAATTTAATAATAGGGATAGAAACAGAACACTTTATTATCTTAGATGGAAAAATAATTTTGATAAAACACTTGAACTCCATTCTTGAGGAAAATATCCTTTCTTCTTCAAAAACAATTTTCCTTTCTTAACATGTCGTACAATTATAAAATAAAAGAAGTAGATTAAAAATAAACTTGAAAACATGTAAAGGGAACTTCTTGGAAATAATGTTTTAAAAATCCATCCATTCCGTATAAGTTAAAAAAACATTCTTCTTACTTTTGTCGGAGAAGTCAAAAAGTACCTCGTACGAAAAACGACAAAAGATTCCTTTCATATCCTTTACTAAAAAATCAATGAAGGGTAAAATTGGATTTAAACAATTGTAGGTGGATGGAAATAATATTACATATTGAGGAAACATGAATGTGGATGATAAAATACACCCCAGTAAATACCAAAGTATAAACAATCTCGGATAAAAATGAGATTGTGATATTTCCCTTACCTTAGGTCCGATTTGCCTCGTAAGTGTCCAAACCTCCTGTATAATGATTTAAATAATGTTATTTAATTATTCCAGAATCATTTTTATTGTAATGATATCATATATGGTCAAATTCATATCTTCTTAGTAGTAATATTTCATTGCAATTTGTTATTCGGGTGTTTATAACTTTTTATTCTTATGCGTGTTTTGTCGAATAAATTCTTATTATTTTCTTTAGGTTATAGATACATCATTTCCAGAATGTTATTAATGTACTATATATCATATTTATTCATTCAATTCATTTATATAATCATTATTCAAGGAAGATCATGTCGAACGAATTGCATCACATCGTGGAGACGGTATTCCGTACGTACGCACGAGCAATGATATCGTTCCCATGATCGTGGAATTGTATTGGAGTGTATGTATACTATTTCAGAATAAATATCACTTTACAATAATCATATATAAATTTTTTTTTACACCATTAGACCCATCCAAGTACGGTGGTGGGGGAAAATAGATTACACCACGGCGTGGAGACAGAATTCCGTACGTACGCACGCACGGTGATTTCGTTTTCCATTGGATGGATAGATGTTGAAATAGGGTTGTTTCATACTTATAATAAAATATTATTATATGAGTGATACTGATGTTTTTACTTCATAATGAAACAAATAAAGAAGAAGATGTTGAAGAAGAACGAATTTGGAAAGGATCGGTAATGGATATTACCTCTTTTTGACGTGCCTCTTCTTAACCTCCTCTTAGGGCACTAGGGTTGGTCTTTGAAGAAGCCTAGAACCACTAAGATGATTATAGTGAAGTGGGGAAGTGAAATGGTCAGGGATTGGCCGAGATTGAAGGATCAAATTGGTGTGAGGAGGATGGGGAGGAGGTTCCCTTTTATAAGGGAGGAGAGGGGAACCTTTGGAAATATAAGAAATATTAGTTTATATTAAACCACAACCCCACATAAAAACAACCAAAATGACTCATATCCAAAGATTAGATGAGATAGGGTTGTAATCTCATCAACCAATAAAATTTAGACATGTTAGGAATTTATTTTAAACATTACCAACTTGATTTATCCTTATTTATCAATTTCATTTTATTTGTGGTAATAATATTCTAAATTTTAAATAATTATTAATAATTACATATGTGTTGTGAATTTTCCATAATTTGACACATTATTACATTTTTGGCCATATAAATATTAATTTATAATTTTTAAATATTTTTGTGATTTTTAAACAATTTTATAATATGTTATTTTTATAAAATAACAATAGTGTCAATTTTGACACAATTCATATATTGGAATTTAAATAAAATATATACAGAGGATATGTTCGAAATAAAATCTTTAATAGATTAATAAAATTTCATATGTGTCTAGAAAATTATTGGAGCACATTAAATAGTGCATATAATAATTATTTTAATATTTTAAAACAATTTATTTGATATTTTAATTAATAAAATAATTTAAACATCACTATTGTGTCATAATTAATGATAATTATTTAATACCTAAAAATTCTAAATAAATTCCTATGATGTAGATAATTGTATTATATTTTTGGAGACTATTAATGGTTGAAGTTTCATTAAGATTATCACTAAATTAAATTTATTATACTTATAAGATTTAAGAAAGTGACATGTTGTCATATTCTTTGGTTTTAATAATAATTAAATTATTTTCATAGAAAAAAGTCTATTAAATGAATATAATCTGACCCTTGGGTGATATGGGTCTACTTTTAGTCATCCAATAGAATTTTGGAAGGTGTTAGGGTAATTTTATAATCTAATATTTACCCTTAATTACCCGATTTTCCTTTAACTATGGTAAATAAAATTTTTCGAAGTTACTATTCATAATGCCCAAAAATAAAAATTAGCCTATTAAAATAATTTGGACCCACTGATTCTGAATATGGAATCCATTTTTCAAAATTCAAAACATATAAGTTGCAGTCATTAATTTAATATAAATCTCGTTGTTAATAAAACGGGTTTTAGAAGTTAAAACATTGCCAAAGATTGAAATGTTTTTACCTATGAATTCAATGTGAAATTAATGCTAATGACATAAATTATATTAAATGGTAAAAATATATTCTATCTATAATTTAAAACCTTCATCATTATAATTTAACCATATAAATCATCTCAATGAAAAAAGTTGTTTTTAATTAAAAATTTGATTATTTTTACTATTCATCAAAATATGAAAGCTATCAGAAGAATATCAAAAATTTATCCAAAGTAAATTTTTATATCCTGATTCAAAAGAATAATTTTATTTTGTCAAATTGAAATTATAAATGTGTCAAAAACTAGATTTAATGTGGGTGTGCCATCAAAAGGCGGCAAAAATGTATTTTTTGATAAATAATTATTTTACCCAAAAAATTATTTTGTTCTCTTACCATGTTCTAGAAAATGTGTAAGATGAATAATAATGTTGTAAAATTTAAATTTTAGTTAATACTATTCATAACGACTATTTTATAATATTATAATAATATATCGTAGTTTAGTGGAACTCGGTATTGCGTACTACACACGCTATCGAGGACGGTCGCGATTGCGTGAAGCGAATGATTCCTTTGATGATTTATAGAACATAATAACGAAATATTTCTCATAAAAGTCTCGGGTGTTACATTCTACCCCCCTTAAAATGAATTTTTCCCTCAGAATTCGTCACTTTGTAACAAACAGATGAGGATACCTCTCCCTCATCATATCCTCAAGCTCCCATGTAGCTTCTTCTAATTGGTGGTTCCTCCATAAAACTTTCACCAAGCGAGTGGTCTTGTTTCGTAGGACTTTTTCACTATGATACAGAATCTATATCAGTTGTTCTTCATATGTAAGATCTTGCTCCAGCGGTACAAATTCTGAGCTGAGTACATGTGAAGGATCAGGTATGTACTTTCTCAGGAGAGATACATGGAACACATCGTGAACTTGAGAGAGATTCGGGGGAAGCGCCAATCGGTAAGCTACCTTCCCAACACGATCCAGTATTTTGAAAGGATCAATATATCTAGGGCTCAACTTCCCCTTCTTTCCAAATATCATGACCCTCTTCTAGGGAGATATTTGTAAGAACACTTTATCACCCACTTCAAACTCTAGGTCTTTTCTTCGGTTGTCGGAATAACTTTTCTGTCGAACTTGAGCTGCTCTTATTTGTTTTTTGAATAGATCGGACCTTTTCTACCATCTCATCAACAATATCAGGTCCTAATAGATTTCTTTCCCCAAATTCATCCCAGCAAGTTGGAGTCCTGCATTTCTTTCCATAGAGAGCTTCATAAGGAGCCATCTGAATACTAGAGTGAAAGCTATTATTATAAGAAAATTACACCAAAGGTAGGTGTTGATCCCAACCACCTTTGAAATCCATAGAGCAAGCTCTCAACATATCTTCTAGACTGTGAATTGTTCTCTCAGACTGACCATCTGTCTAAGGGTGATAAGCAGTGCTGAAACTCAACTCTGTATCCAGAGTATGCTGAAGACTTTTCCAGAACATTGTCGTAAACCTCGGATCCCGATCATATATAATAGAAAGTGGTACTCCAAGAAATCTTACCACTTCCTTCACATATATCATGGCAAGATTATCTAGAGAGAAATCATCTGTAATAGCGATGAAGTGTGCATACTTTGTAAGACGATCAACTATGACCCAGATAGCATTATTTCCTTTGCATGTTTTCGGATGTCCTGTGACAAAGTCCATAGTGATGTTTTCCCATTTCCATTCAGGTATGGGTAATGGTTGTAACATCCCCTTAGACTTCTGTCTCTTAGCATTAACTTTCTAACAAACTAAGCATTGAGAGACATATTCAAAAACATCTCTTTTCATGCCATCCCACAAGAAGTACTCTTTCAGGTCCATATACATCTTTGTGCTTCCAGGATGAATAGAGAATGAAGAACTATGAGACTCATCCAGAAGCACCTTCTTTAATTCGGGGATGGGAGGAACACAAACCTGATTCCTGAACTTTATTATCCCATCACAATCAAGGTTGAATTAAGGAACATTTCTCACCTTCTTTTGTATCTCGGCGTCTTCTTTCTATGCCTCTTTAATCTTTACATGTATAGATGGTTGAACATTCATTTGAGAAAGATACGGTTTTCCCCTTTCATTATAATTCCAAGAACCAACCTTTGTAAATCCTCAAATATTGGATCTTTTGTGATCCTCATCATGGATAAACTGGCATGGTCTTGCCGACTTAATGCATCTGCCACCTTGTTTGCTTTCCCAGGGTGGTAATGAATTGAGCAGTCGTAATCCTTAATCAGCTCCAACCATCTTCCTTGGTCCATATTCAACTCCTTTTGTGTAAAAATATACTTTAATCTTTTATGATCAGTATAAATATCACACCTTTCACCATAAAGTTAATGCCTCCAAACTGCATCTAACTCCAAATCATGAGTTGGGTAATTTTGCTTATGTATTTTCAGCTGTCGTGAGGCATAAGCTATCACCATATCATTTTGCATAAGAACACACCCCAAACCCTTCTTGGATGCATCACTGTAGATTAGAAACCTTTCTCCACTATAAGGTAGTGTGAGCACAGGTGCACTGGATAACCTTCTTTTCAAATCCTTGAAATTCTCTTCACATTCCTCCGTCCAAACAAACTTAACTCCTTTCTGAGTCAACATGGTGATTGGAGTAGAAAATCATGAAAAATATTTCAGAAAACGTCGATAATATCCATCGAAACCATGAAAACATCGGATCTCAATCACTGTTGTTGGTCTCGACCATCTTTCGATAACCTCTGTTTTTTCTAGATCCACAGATATCCCCTTTTTTGAGATTATGTGACCCAAAAATGAAACTCTTTAAATCCAAAATTCACACTTGGTAAATTTGGAATAAAGCTTCTCCTTTCTCAGGTCTTCAATATAATTCTCAAGTGATCTTCATGTTCTTACTTGCTGATTAGCCACTAAATGAGGCTAATATTCATTGTTAATATACCTAATTTTCATGTTCTTTGTTATTCATAAATACCATTTTAGTTCATTTTACACTTTGAACATCATTTCACATTATGATTGTAATACCTTCTTAAAATGCACTATTATGTGGTACATTTTTGAACATCATTTAAAGTACCCAATGATTCATCTGATTTTAAGGAATTTAATTATACATATTTTAATTTTATATTTTTGTAAATTGATCTACACTTAAATATGAACATGTTTGATTCAGGGATCAATGGAGAAATCATGGAGGATGATGGAGATATTTGGCAATGAAAGGAAGCAATTCTGGAGAAGGCAGATTGGACACCAGCCCAATGATGAGACTGTGGGGCCCAACATACAGGCCCAATTAATCCCAAATTTCGTGGGATGCTAGAAGACATGTACAGGAACAAATCACTCTTCAGGAGTTAATGCTAATTCGGCCTCCATGGTGGTCATTTAGGCGGCCCAAGTTAGAGATACAATTCTGGGCCAGATTCTGCGGCCCAGAAAAACAGTCCACCAATTTGATCATATCTCGGAATACACAACTCCAAATGGGCCCAAATGTTACAGGCGGTTAGCAGACATCCGGATCTCCATTTTCTTCTTCTATGGACCACCCTGATTCGGCCATCTAGAAGGTCATCCAAACGCGTCTGTTCGGTGGATGAAAACTGGCTGCCACCTCGGGTCAAACGTGGAAAAGTCCAAATTCCACAAGCTTTCCACCACCTATAGCCTACCAAAATTAATTAAGATGCTTTGTACTGTTGGTGGCTCGACCCAAGGCTCCCAAAATGCCTATTTAAGGCAGTTGTGGTGAAGGAGTTTAGGATCTTGGATGCTTTGTTTACTTGTAATGTTATGCTGCATTTTTGTTGCCTCAATTTTGTCTTTCACATGTAAGTTGTTCAATTCACTTTAGTTTCTTAATAAAAGTTCTTCTTCTACTCTTATTCTGTTGTTCTTAATATCACTTTGATACCGTTGGATCAAGGTGTGAATTTATTCACACCAACCCTTGTGAAATTATTCACACAACGGTGGAGTGATCATTTTATTTTTGTTGTTTTCTTTACTTCTCCATTCCTCCCTTATGAGTCTACTTTCCGCTTCCATTGAAACCATGGGATCAATGGAGGGCTAACCCACTTATGGGTTGATCCAAGGGAGTAGCAAGGGGCTGGATTGGATGTTATTTATCACCTAATTAATGTATAATCACTTCTTTAATTGGGATTTTTATTTGATGATTTTTAAACTCCATCGTCCTTGTTGAATTTAAGGCCACACACTTCAAGTACTAATACGATCCTTTACCTTGAAGTGCTCAAAACTTTGATCCTTCAAGTGTATGGGTGATTAGTATTAGAGGGTGTAGGCATTGAACCAGTAAGTGATGATGTTGTTTTATCTCCTTAAATGAATCCATCTCAAATTTAAGAAATTGAAATCATTAAAAAGAAAATTCATCCAATCCACCCCGAGTGATAACCTAGGATCAACTCATTCTTTTAAATTGAATCCACTTAAATCTTTTAGATATCTTTAAAACCCATCCAAAATCAATCCAAGTTGGCCACTTCATAGCCAAAAATCCATCCCTTAGGTTGTGTATCTTAGGTATCTTCTTTGGTCTCTGTGGAATCGACAACCCAAGCTACACTACAAGGACCGTTCTACCCTTCTTCTCTCGGGTAAATTTGGGCGTGAACCAAATTTTGGCGCCGTTGTCGGGGACCAAGTAAGTACCTTAGATCCAAAAAAAAACCTTCTTTCCTCACCTCCATTCTTCTACTCTCACCCAAGATCTCTTATCTTGTCCCTTTCTCGTTTTTTTTTGGCGCATGTCCGCCTACACCCGCGATTTCTCAAACAGACTAGTTAGGGTGGAAAGTCCTAGGATAGGGGAGTCAAGTGCACCTAAGGGATTGTTTAAATCAGATTCAAATATTCTTGAAACCCCAAAGTCAGAACTTGAAACAAGTCCAATGGAGGGTCATCCACAAAATCAAATTGTAAACCCTGGGGGGAATCAAATGGGAAACCAAAACCAAGAAGCTCCAAACTTAGGGAATGTAGTTGATCAAACCATGAACGACTACCTCACTCCAGCTTGGACCAATGCCCCCTCATGCATTAGACACAATTCCATAGGAGACACCAACTACATATTCAAACCCCATGTCCTAAACCACCTTCCAACCTTTCATGGGATGGAGTCAGAAATGCCATACCTTCATGTCAAAGAGTTCAACGACATTGTTGAAACCATGTGTCCCCCACATCAACTAGAATCCGCTAAGATGAGGCTATTTCCTTTTTCATTAAAGGATCGAGCTAAAAATTGGATAAACAACTTGAGACCTGCATCAATCCACTCTTGGGACCAACTGCAAAGAGAATTCTACAAAAAATACTTCCCTCATCACAAAACAATCGCACTTAAAAAGAGCATCCAAAACTTTTTTGAAAAAGAGGGAAAGTCATTCTATGAAACATGGGAGAGGTTCAAAGACACCCTAAACATGGTTCCACACCATGGGTTTTCCATACCTGAACAAGTGAGAATTTTCTATGAAGGGTTGGGTCCGGGTAATAAACAATTCATTGACATGATGTGTAATGGAACTTTTAAAAACAAAGCCCCAAATGATGCTTACGAGTATCTGGAAAGTCTGGCTGAACAAAACCAAACTTGGGGAACTTCACCTTATTCTGAAAAGCCACAAAGAACCACTGGAATTCATACACTTAGAGAAGAGGAAAGCCTTAGGGCTAAACTCGCAGCACTCTCTAGGAAGGTTGAAGAGATAGACCTTAGGAAAGTCCATGAAATCCAAAATGTAGACCTTGTTTGCACAATTTGTGACAAACATGACCATAAAACAGACAACTGCCCAACCATTCCATCCATCAAGGATGTTCTTCTAGGAGGACCCCCAGCGGAAGTCAATGCCCTAAACTTTCAAAAGCCCCAATACCAAAACACCTTCAATCCAAGGTACAATGACCACCCAGGCTTCCGCTGGAAAGATAACCAACAACCTAGCCAACCACAGGGACAAAATACTTACCCCCATCAGAACTACCAAAACCATAACCAGTTCCAAACCCAACCTATCCAATACCAACAACCACCGGTCCATTTTCTACAAACCATCCCACCTCCAAAATATCCCCCTGGGATAAACCAACCTACTCAAGCACCAACCCAAACTGCTCCACAAAGCCTACTAGAACAACTGTGCAAACAAATGGAGAGGATGAACTCGGAGGTATCTTCCCTAAAACAAGAACTTCAAACCATCAAAACAGGAAAGGCACCCATGCCTACTCAGGCGGTGCCGTCCTCAACTTCAAGGGGAGAGTCAAGTTGTGCTCAAACAACTCATGAACAACTAAAGGCTGTGACTGTTTTAAGAAGTGGGAAATCAATTGAGAAACTTGAACAACTAATTCAGAACCCACCTGAAGATTTAAACTTGGATGAAAATTTAAATGAACCACAAGATCAAACTGAAGAAACTGATAACAATGTGAAAGAAGCAACTCTTCAACAAACAACCCCACAACCTGCACCATTTCCTCAACGCATGAGGGGGAAATCCAAGCCTGAACTGAGTGAAACATTGAGGGAAATCTTCTCACAAGTCAAGTTGAACATTCCTCTTCTCAATGCAATCCAAACCATACCTTCCTACTCAAAGTACCTTAAGGACTTGTGCACTTTTAAAAGAAAATTTTCACATAAAAACCAAGTCCTTTTGGCTGCTAATGTGAGTACCACCATTCAAGGGACCATTCCTCCTAAGTTGAAAGACCCAGGTTTCCCTTACATCAATGTTGAACTAGGAGAAAGCAAAGTTGTCAAGGCCTTGTGTGACCTAGGTGCTAGTGTCAATCTCATCCCATATGCTGTGTACTGCTAGTTAGGCCTAGAAGAGCTCCAACCCACATCTGTCACACTTCAACTTGCTGATCGTAGCATTAGGGTTCCAAAGGGTATTTTAAAGGATGTTCTGGTAAAGGTTGAAAACTTCATCTACCCTGCTGACTTCATTGTCCTTGACAATCATCCAAGCTTAGTTCCTAGGGATCAAACTCCAATCATTCTTGGCCGTCCTTTCCTTGCAACAATCAACTCTGTTATCCGAGTCCGAAATGGGAACATGACCATCACCTTTTGGAACATGAGTCTAGACTTGAACATCTACAATGCCAGCTCACAAATAGGGGATGACGAGGATATTCATGAAGTAAACATGATAGGAAGCATTGATAATGAATCCATGGAACATCAAGGAATATTTGATGAATGTTTAAGTCAGAATGAGATTGATTTCCTTTGTTCACATGAAGGAAGTTTATCTCCGTGGCTCAAATCATTTTCAAATTGCTCCTATAATGATGTCTTAGGACCAACAATCAGTGAAACCTTTCAGGAAAACACATTCATGGAGACAACTCAAACTCCCTTCCCTAACCCAGGTCAATACAATCTTGTGGCTGAAACTTCTACACATGGGGAATCAATTCAATCTGAAAATCTAGGAAACACAAGAAAGCCATTGGTTGGACCCTGTCTGATATTCCTGGGATTAGCCCACTTATTGGAACTCATAGGATTACTCTTGAATCTGAATCCAAACCATGTCGTCAACCTCAGAGGAGACTCAATCCAAATCTTATGGATGTGGTAAGGAAAGAACTTCTTAAGTTGTTGAAAGCTGGTATCATCTACCCCATAGCTGAGAGTGAGTGGGTAATCCCAATTCAAGTTGTCCCAAAGAAAGCTGGAATCACTGTGATCACTAATAAGGATGGGGAAATTCTTCCAACTAAGGTGAGTAGTGGCTGGAGAGTCTGTATTGACTATAGGAAGCTCAACTCTTGTACCAAGAAGGACCATTTTCCCTTGCCCTTTATTGATCAAGTCCTCGAGCGAGTGGCGGGTCATCAATTCTATTGCTTCCTAGATGGGTACTCAGGTTACAATCAAATCGAGGTCTCCTTGGAGGATCAAGGGAAGACAACCTTCACCTGTCCATTCGGCACCTTTGCCTTCAAACGCATGCCGTTCGGGTTATGCAATGCCCCTGGAACCTTCCAGCGGTGCATGATGGGAATCTTCTCAGATATGGTAGGGGAGTTTCTAGAGGTCTTCATGGATGACTTCTCTGTCTTTGGGGATACATTTGAGGGATGTCTTAGGAATGTGGAGAGAGTTTTGTCAAGATGTGAAGAAAAGAATCTGGTCCTAAACTGGGAAAAATGCCATTTCATGGTAAAAGAGGGGTTAGTCCTTGGCCATATAGTCTCGGGTAGGGGAATTGAAGTTGATAAAGCAAAGGTTGACATCATTCGTCACCTTCCATCACCCAGAACTGTTAAGGAAGTGAGGTCCTTCTTAGGACACGCTGGTTTCTATAGAAGATTCATTAAGGAATTTAGTTCAATCTCTCTCCCTATTTGTGCTCTCCTAGTAAAGGATGCTCCATTTGTTTGGACAGAAAGCTGTGAGAGTTCATTTTCAACCCTTAAATCCGCTCTCACCTCTCCTCCCATTATAAAATCTCCAAACTGGGACCTTCCTTTCGAACTCATGTGTGATGCCAGTGACTTTGCTGTAGGAGTTGTGTTAGGACAACGGTGTGATAAAACTCCATATGTCATTTCTTATGCAAGCAAATCCTTAAATGATGCCCAAATCAATTACACCACCACTGAAAAGGAGTTACTTGCTGTTGTGTTTCCCTTAGAGAAATTCAGGTCCTACCTCTTAGGATCACCCATCATTGTATTCACCGACCATTCAGCTCTAAAATATCTCTTCCAAAAACAAGATGCAAAGGCTAGATTGATTAGGTGGGTCCTTCTTCTTCAAGAGTTCGATTTAACCATTAAGGATAAAAAAAGGTGTCGAGAATGTTGTAGCTGATCACCTCTCTAGGTTGGAATTCAAGGACAAATCACATCATCTTTCTGTGTCTGATTCATTTCCCGATGAGAACCTCTATTCTGTGAGTGACTGCCCTTGGTATGCTGACATAGCCAACTTCTAAGTTTCAGGGGTCATTCCAAAATTCTTAGGGACCCAAGCTAGAAGAAAATTTCTTTCTAATGTCAAGAATTATGTGTTTGATGATCCATACCTATATAAGTTCTGTCCTGACCTAGTCATTAGGAGGTGTGTGCCAGAATCCGAACAAGAGTCCATCCTTAAATTCTGTCACAGTGAGGCATGTGGAGGTCACTTTTCCTCTAAGAAAACATCTGCTAAGATTCTTCAATGTGGTCTTTTCTAGCCCACCCTTTCAAGGGACTCCTACACATATTGTCAAAGCTGTCCTAGGTGTCAACAAGTAGGGTCCATCACAAAAAGGAATCAAATGCCACTCACTCCTATCTTAGTGGTTGAAATCTTTGACTGTTGGGGAATTGATTTCATGGGTCCCTTCCCAAACTCTCGGGGATACCTCTACATACTCTTGGCTGTCGATTATGTCTCAAAATGGGTTGAGGCCATTCCTACAAAATCCAATGACCATCAAACTGTGATTAGATTCCTTAAAGAAAACATCTTCTCTAGATTTGGGATTCCTAGGGCTATCATTAGTGATCGTGGAACTCATTTCTGCAATCGCCCATTCTCATCGCTCATGGAGAAGTATGGAATTTCTCACAAAGTGTCCACTGCTTACCACCCACAAACCAATGGTCAAGCTGAGTTAGCCAATCGAGAAATCAAACAAATTCTTGAGAAAACTGTTAATCCATCTAGGAAAGATTGGTCGAGCAAACTCTTAGATGCTCTTTGGGCATATCGAACAGCATTTAAAACTATCCTAGGAATGTCCCCATATAGGTTGGTTTATGGTAAAGCATGCCATTTGCCAGTGGAGATTGAGCATAAGGCCTTTTGGGCAATCAAAAAAATGAACTTTGACATTTCTTTGGCCGGAATAAAGAGGAAATTGGATCTAAACGAGCTTGAGGAACTTAGGATGGAGGCTTATGAAAATTCAAGGATCAATAAAGCTAGAGTTCAAGCCTACCAGTCTAGGAATCTTAAAACTAAACACATTGAACCAGGGAAACCTGTGCTTTTCTATAGTTCTAAACTTCATTTGCACCCGGGAAAGTTGAGGTCTAGATGGTCTGGTCCATACATAGTGCATAAGGTGTACCCCCATGGGGCTGTTGAAATTCAAGATCCCACCAATGGTCAAATATTTAAAGTTAATGGTCATAGAGTCAAACCATTCATAGAACCATTCCAAAAACATGAAGTTGATGAAGACCTGAGTGAACCTACCTTTGATGAAAAAAAAACAACAATTAATCAATAAGGGGTTTAAGTCGAGCTAACGACGTTAAACAAAGCGCTGCACGGGAGGCAACCCGTGGTTTTTATGTTTCTAATATTTCTGAATCATCTTTATTTTTCAAATAAGATTACTTAATCATTTTTATATTTAAAAAAAAATAGACTTTTGACCTGTTCTTCTATTATGAGTATGGATGGGTACGAAAGAGGAGCACCATATTCATCTGTGTCACGTGGTGTGATCCTTGAGTAATACCTTACCCAGAAATTTAAAAAGAAGACAATGTATCATCAGTTTATTTTGTTTTTATTATTCAATGGGTTAAAAAAATATATAATAATACAAAAAAAAAGTCCATGCCATAGGCCGTGGGGCAAACCCCGTCACAACCGGCGAAGCCGCGGGGACTCGAACCTGGGACCGAAGGGAGACAGGGGCGCGCGCTTACCACTGACCTGCGGCTTCTTGTGCTACCTTATTCTATAATTTTTATATATATTCTTATATTTTACTTCCTTTATTATATAAAAATATATATATATATATTGTTTGTTTTTGTTTGTTTTGTTTGTTTGTTTTGTTTTTTCCTTTTTCCACTAGGGAACTTTGCAAGCGACATGGATATCAAAGGAATAAATTCGAGCGGCAAGAACTTCAAACTTCAACCACCAGGTGACTTCATTCCATAAACCTCATTTTCAATTTACTTTTTAAATTTTTATTCCCTGCCTCTACTCCTTCTAATTTTTCATTTCTTCAAACACTGGGGACAGTGTTGTTTTAAGTTGGGGGGGCGATAAAATATAAAAAAAAATGCTTTTGTGTCAAAAACAAAAATTGAATGATTTGAAAAAAAAAGTAAATGGAAGGACAAATTCCTTTAACTTTGAACATGGTAATACACATTTCACACTTTGAAACTGAATATCAAATAATTTAGCATGCCCTGATTCTGATTTTAATCCTTGTATAATTTCATGAGCATAGATTTTGGAAAGTGTGGCTGTCCAATGTGATATTTCATCGTTTATATATTCATCCAAATAAAAAAAATGCCACAATGCACGTCCTCTAGACTGTGGGGTACTAATTTGAATTTTTGGGGTCCCATAATAAATAGCATAGGTTGGTTTTATTTTTATGAATAATATGAGTATTCAAAAAAAAAAAATTAAAAAAAAATTATTAAAAAAATAATAAATAGAAAAATAAAATAAAAATTTGCGTGTAGAGCAATGGATTGATAAAATGCGAGGCTTTCGGCACTTGGGGATCGTGACTCCAGAGTTGTCTAGCCCTGAGTTTTTCAATCTATCTCTATTTATGGTAATATGAATTTGTTTTTGATTAAGTTAACTCGAGACGATGCCCGAGTATGTGGGCTTCACTTGGTGCCCTAAGGCCTTTGAGTCTGGGAGTCATCGGCAAAGTCTTGCTACATGGGTTAATTTGATTAATTGCAATCTCAATTACTATAGCAATATTGCAAAAAACAAATCAAAAAAAAAAAGAGGGATGAAGAATACTCATATTAGGATTAAATGTGATTCCACCTAGCGCTTCCATGATTTCCCCCTTGAATGAAAATGAACCCCCATATCTATTGTGATTCACAACACATCATTACACCTAATTGAGTTGGATGAAGTATGATGATAGATTTGATCAAAGGAATGGGCTTGGGATTGGGATCTGCTTATGAAAATATCTCGTATTAAAATATTTTGATGGGTTTCATGATTGTTTGGTATAAGGTTTTTTGGTGATCATTGTGTATTAAAATGTTTTTAGAAAAGGGAATTTGAATTTCATTTTTTTGATGAGATATATTTTGCTCGGGACTAGCAAAACTCAAGTTGGGGGGTGTGATTAGCCACTAAATGAGGCTAATATTCATTGTTAATATACCTAATTTTCATGTTCTTTGTTATTCATAAATACCATTTTAGTTCATTTTACACTTTGAACATCATTTCACATTATGATTGTAATACCTTCTTAAAATGCACTATTATGTGGTACATTTTTGAACATCATTTAAAGTACCCAATGATTCATCTGATTTTAAGGAATTGAATTATATATATTTTAATTTTATATTTTTGTAAATTGATCTACACTTAAATATGAACATGTTTGATTCAGGGATCAATGGAGAAATCATGGAGGATGATGGAGATATTTGGCAATGAAAGGAAGCAATTCTGGAGAAGGCAGATTGGACACCAGCCCAATGATGAGACTGTGGGGCCCAACATACAGGCCCAATTAATCCCAAATTTCGTGGGATGCTAGAAGACATGTAAAGGAACAAATCACTCTTCAGGAGTTAATGCTAATTCGGCCTCCATGGTGGTCATTTAGGCTGCCCAAGTTAGAGATACAATTCTGGGCCAGATTCTTCGGCCCAGAACAACAGTCCACCAATTTGATCATATCTCGGAATAAACAACTTCAAATGGGCCCAAATTTTACAGGCGGTTAGCAGACATCCGGAGCTCCATTTTCTTCTTCTATGGCCCACCCTGATTCGGCCATCTAGAAGGTCATCCAAACGCGTCTGTTCGGTGGATGAAAACTGGCTGCCACCTCGGGTCAAACGTGGAAAAGTCCAAATTCCACAAGCTTTCCACCACCTATAGCCTACCAAAATTAATTAAGATGCTTTGTACTGTTGGTGGCTCGACCCAAGGCTCCCAAAATGCCTATTTAAGGCAGTTGTGGTGAAGGAGTTTAGGATCTTGGATGCTTTGTTTACTTGTAATGTTATGCTGCATTTTTGTTGCCTCAATTTTGTCTTTCACATGTAAGTTGTTCAATTCACTTTAGTTTCTTAATAAAAGTTCTTCTTCTACTCTTATTCTGTTGTTATTAATATCAATTTGATACCGTTGGATCAAGGTGTGAATTTATTCACACCAACCCTTGTGAAATTATTCACACAACGGTGGAGTGATCATTTTATTTTTGTTGTTTTCTTTACTTCTCCATTCCTCCCTTATGAGTCTACTTTCCGCTTCCATTGAAACCATGGGATCAATGGAGGGCTAACCCACTTATGGGTTGATCCAAGGGAGTAGCAAGGGGCTGGATTGGATGTTATTTATCACCTAATTAATGTATAATCACTTCTTTAATTGGGATTTTTATTTGATGATTTTTAAACTCCATCGTCCTTGTTGAATTTAAGGCCACACACTTCAAGTACTAATACGATCCTTTACCTTGAAGTGCTCAAAACTTTGATCCTTCAAGTGTATAGGTGATTAGTATTAGAGGGTGTAGGCATTGAACCAGTAAGTGATGATGTTGTTTTATCTCCTTAAATGAATCCATCTCAAATTTAAGAAATTGAAATCATTAAAAAGAAAATTCATCCAATCCACCCCGAGTGATAACCTAGGATCAACTCATTCTTTTAAATTGAATCCACTTAAATCTTTTAGATATCTTTAAAACCCATCCAAAATCAATCCAAGTTGGCCACTTCATAGCCAAAAATCCATCCCTTAGGTTGTGTATCTTAGGTATCTTCTTTGGTCTCTGTGGAATCGACAACCCAAGCTACACTACAAGGACCGTTCTACCCTTCTTCTCTTGGGTAAATTTGGGCGTGAACCACTTGCTCTTTGAATATACAAGAATATCTTCTATAACGACTACCACAAACTGATCAAGATAGTCTCTAAAGACTCTATTCATCAGATCCATGAAGATATCAGGGGAATTAGTAAGGCCAAATGGCATCACTATAAATTCATAGTGTCTATACCTTGTACGGAAAGCCATCTTTGGTATATCCTCCCTTTTGACCCTTAATTGGAGATACCTGAATGAAGATTAATCTTGGAAAATTATTGAGATCCTCGTATTTGGTAAAATAGGGCATCAATGTGTGGGAGATGATATTTGTTCTTGATAGTGATCTTGTTAAGTTCTCGATAATCAATGCAGAGTCTCATTAGTCCTTCTTTCTTCTTAACAAACAGAACAGGTGCTCCCCAAGGTGACGCACTGGGGCGTATGAACCCCTTATCAAGTTTATCATGGAGTTTCTTATTCAATTCCTGCAACTCAATTGGGTCCATTATATATGGTGTCTTTGAAATAGGCAAAGCACCTGGTACGAGTTCTATTGAAAACTCAACTTCACGATTTGGTGGGAGACCCGATAATTCCTCCGAAAAGACATCATCAAACTCCAGTACAATGGGCATATTCATAATAATGAGTTTCTCACCAACCATTTGAGATAAATAACCTTCATTTAGTGGAGTCAATACCGATAAAATGGAAGAAATTTCCACTGGTGTAATGCCCTGACCCTAGTTTCCCAGAGTTGGTGTATTATTACATAATATTGGCATGATCACAAGAAAGATCAAATCTCAAAAGACAGATTGGTTTAGTATCCTTGGAAACACTATATATATTCATAATGATTTACAATACATCATAATGTGAAAAAATACTACAAGAACATAATGTCTCCATAGTCCACACTATATCCCCTCATAAAATCCCTGCAGGTCATCCATAACTTACTTCTTCACATCCTGGGAAAAATAAAACATAGAAAAGGGGTGAGATCAAATGCCCAGTAAGGATAACAGTATAACGGAAACATTCAAAAATAAGCATAAACATTTAAGGCAATGTATAACTAAAAGAAAATCCTTTTAAACTTGAACTTCAACATAGTATGGCAAAAGTAAAATGGAAAAATTCCATTTACTTATTCACATGGATATTCTACTAATCAAATAATCACATGCAATATCAATAACCACTTTCATAATGATGGAATGCATAATGCCAGACTATCATAACCACATAGCCAAGGCCTCATTCCATGACTACAAATAAGATTTTGCCATGTCCTTGTGCCAAGACACTAGTTTGTCTCATGAGACCTACCGATGCATCAAGGAGCTATAGCGGGCTCCACCCGTCACATATTAAGTCCAATGCATTCCCATATAAAAAGGTTTAAACATAACATAAACATTAGTATTAACACTAGCATAAGAAATGTCAATACTTTCACCACAAACTATGAACGGTATAAAAATAGCACATCCACAGTCAAACATATCAAAAAACCTTCAATAAAATATAGAAGTTGTGTATCATAATAAATCAACTTCAAATAAGCGTAAAATCCATCAAAGTATGTTGACATAGATGAAATCAAAACTCTTTTTAGTGAAATATCTCTTTCTATTTTGAAATCATTTAATAAAACATTTTATTTGAAAATATTCTTATAAGCTTGTAAGAGAAGCTTCGACGATTTTATAATGGTGGAAAATAACCGCACCTGCCGTATAAGTTCAAAAAAACATTCTTACCTTCGTTCTGTCGAAAAGGTTAAAAAACACCTTGTTTGGAAAATAACGGAAAGATTCCTTTATAAAAATCTTATAAAAAGTCAATCAAGGGTATAAATGACCTTAACCTATATTCTTTTAAATAGTAAAAATGTTTTGAAATACATTTTTAGGAAACAAGGATGTAGATGATAAAGAGATCCCAGTGGATTATTACGTATAAACAACCTCAGATAATAAAGAGATTGTGAAATAACCCTTACCTTGTACTTTTACATGGTTGGGTTAGGTTAACCTCCTATATAATAGTTAAATAATTGTTATTAAATTATACAAGAATCATATACATTCATATGATATCATATATGATCTTTTAACAATGCTTTGTTAATAATATCTTAGTATTATCGTCGTTTCGGGTGTTAACTTACTCATCTTCTTTTATATGTTTTGTTACATAAGCCATGTTTTTCATGGATAGGTTGTATATAATTAATATACAGAATGATATCAAGTCCTTAAACATTATTTTTAAATCATCAAATGATAATTATACTTGAATGGATATGATGGAGAATGAATCTCATCGCGTTCGTGGAGATGGTAGTCCGTACGTACGCACGAGCGACAATATCATTGTTTTGATATTAAAAAAATATATAAATGGATGGTATATCATATATACATAATCATTAACATGTTATATTTATTATTTACATGAGTTACATATCATTATTATACCCATCCAAATAATAATATATTGAATAACAATTACACCACGACGTGGAGACGGTAAGCCGTACGTACGCACGTATGGTGACATGTTATTCAAAGGGTGGATAGAATAGTGAATATTGTTTTACCATATTTATAATAATATCACATTATATATATGATACTGGAGTTATTATTTTATAATGGTAATAACAAAGGAAGATGAATTGGAAGAAGAAAGGAACATGGAAAAGGGTGGTGAAATCATTACCTCTTCTTCGGGTTCTTCCTTTTGATTTGATCAAAAGGGATCCTTAGGTTGGATTTTTAATCATAATAAGGCCTATAGGTTGTATTTATGGAATTTGGGAGAGTATTTGGGTAGAGTTTGGCCGAACAAAAAGGGTTTGAAGGTGTGAAGAAATGAGAAGGAGGAGTGCCTTTTTATAAGAGGGGTGAGGGGCACCTTTGGAAAAGCTAGAAATATTAATTTATAATAAATTCATATTCGGTTTATAATGGCTCAAAAGTTGATTATTTAAATTTTAAGGTTGGGATAGGTCTAAAACCATTCAACCAATAGAATTTAGACATGTTTGGGTTACTATATTAACCTTATCTTTAAGTATTAAATCTTAGTTAATTAGTTTGACATTTACCATGTCACATTGTATTTTTATATTATATAGTTAATAAACTTACTATATACATCCAACCGACCCCAAAGTGGTCCATTAATGATACAACTATAATGATATAAATCTCTTGGCCGAACCTTAGATTTTTAGGAATTTAATATCAATTAATAATATAATATTTGTTTTAAAAACTCTTTTATGTCAATTTTGACACTATCCAATAGTTGATTTTTGTGAAACTCATAACAGAATGATTACTTCGAAAATATTTAATTAAATAATTCCTAACATGTCATATTAACTTATAAAATTAGTTTAATTCATAAAAAGTCTCAAATTATATTTATTTGTGTATTTATAATATCCATTATTTTAATTTTTCACTATTATGGTAATTACTGCATCATCAATGTGTCATAAATAAATTAAATTATTTAATGTCTAAAAATTATAAATAAAATATCATTATGTAGGAAATTTTTTATGTTTATAATGAATATTTACAATCTAATTTATCTTATGTATAACCCCTATTAGAAATGTTTTAGTAAATAAACTTTGATTTTAACTCTTTTAACTCTTCTTTGAATTAAATAATAATAAATGTCCTAATCTAATCCAAGTGGACCTAAATGATAATATTTTATTACTAAGGTTGTTTTTGGTTGAGATAAACATTTCCAATAGAATTAGGACATGTGTTAGGGTAATATTAATATCATTTTTACCCTTAATTACCCTATTTACTTTTAACCGTGGTAAATAAAAGTAAAAAGTTACTATTCACCAACAATTATTTTCATCTCATTGAACCACATTTCACATCTTGATATTAACCATGTCTATCGGATTTTTGAAATTCCATTCACAGAAGCAGTAAAATTATGTTTTATAAAAAATTCAGTTTTTTTATCTACCACTAAGTAGTTTCACTATTCGTAAAAAATTGAAGTTTTTCAGAACAATGTCAAAATTTCACCCTAAGCTATAATTGATATTACAAATTAAAAAATGATGTCTATTTTAAAAAATTCCATACATATAAGTTGCATTAATTAATTTTATAATTAAATCCCGCTGTCACAACAAATAGCGTGTTTTTAAGAAACAATATATACCAAAAGATTGACAATTGTTTAGGTCCAATTTCAAAGTGAAATTAATTTTAATGAACACCATTGGATAAAATGGTAAAAATGTATTCTAATTATACTTTAACACCACTAAATAATATAATTTATCACTATAAATTATTTTGATTAAAAAAGTTATTTTTAAGTATTTTTCACTATTCATAAAAATTGGAAGCTCTCAGAAAAATACCAAAAAATCATATTAGGATAATTTCGATATTATGAAACCAAAAATGAAGTCCATTTTGAAATACAAAATATATATAATTTCAAAAAGTAGGTATTACTATTCATAACATCTAGTTTGATTGGTTGTGGTGTGTTAGAACTCGATGTTGCGTACAACACACGCTATCGCATTATTCAAAGAGAAACGTACCGTAGAAGCTTGGGGTGTTACATTCTCCCCTCTTTCAAATAATTTCATCCTCGAAATTTCCAGAATACTAACGCATGAAAAGACTTGGGTGGTTCTTCATCATACGTTCCTCAGGTTCCCACATTGCCTCTTCCATCTTATGGTTTCTCCACAAAACATTTACCAGACGCGTCGTCCGGTTTCTCAGTACTTGTTCTCTCGTATCAAGAATCCTGACGAGCTCCTCACAATAAGACAGACCGGGTTCCAGTTCTAATTCCTCATAAGTGAGTACATGCGTTGGGTCAGGCATGTATTTCCTCAACAGAGATACATGGAACACATCCTGAACTTTGGAGAGACTTGGCGGCATTGCCAATCGGTAAGCTACAACAACAATTCGTTCTAGAATTTCGAAAGGTCCGATGTACCTGGGACTCAATTTACCTTTCTTACTAAAACGTTTGACTCCATTATATTGAGATACCTTTAGGAAAACATGATCACCAACTTGAAATTCCAAATCCTTCCTTCTATTATCGGCATAGCTCTTCTGCCTACTTTGAGCTGCTTGGATGTGATTTTGGATTACCTTAACCTTTTCTATCGTTTCCTCCACCAGTTCTAGACCTACAAGTTTTCTTTCACCAACGTCATCCCAAAAAGTTGGTGTGCGACATCTCTTTCCATATAACTCTTCATATGGTTCCATCTGAATACTCGAATAGAAGCTATTTTTATAGGAAAATTCTACCAGAGGTAAGTACTGATCCCACATACCCTGAAAGTCAAGTGAGAAGGATCTCAACATGTCTTCTAAGGTTTGAATAGTCCGTTCGGATTGTCCGTCTGTCTGAGGGTGGTAAGCATTGCTCAAATGAAGTTTAGTATCCAGGGATTTATGATGACTTTTCCAGAATCTTGAAGTAAAACGGGGATCACGATCAGAATCTATCGATAGGGGTACTCAATGAAGTCTCACAACTTCATTAATATATAGTCTTGCTAGACTTTCCAGAGTTAGATCTTCTCTTATAGCAAGAAAATGTGCTGACTTGGTAAGATGATCAACAATAACCCATATTGCATCATTCCTTCTAGGAGTCTTTGGTAGTCCCATGACAAAGTCCATCGTAATATTGTCCCATTTCCACTCCGGTATGGGAAGAGGTTGCATGACTCTTCTAGGCTGTTGCCTTCCAGCTTTCACTTGTTGACAAACCATATATCTTGACACAATATCAGCAATATCCCTCTTCATGTTGTCCCACCAAAAATGTTCCTTCAAATCTCTATACATTTTCGTTCTTCCAGTATTTATAGAGAAATTGGAACTATGAGCATCATCCAAAAATTCCCTTTTTAGATCAGGTATATCGGGAACACATAGTCTCTTCCCGAATTTCAAAATTCCATCTTCATACACAAAGTCACTCAATCTTCCATCATTCACATCTTTAATCTTCTTTTGAAATTCTTCATCATCGGTCTGAGAACTATTAATCCTTTCTAGTAAAGATGGTTTGGAAACCATTTGAAAAAGAATTGATGTTTCTCCTTCCCTGGTTATTCCCATGTCCATCTTCACTAGATCTATGAAAATTGGATCCCTTTCAATTCTCATTTTGTTCAAAACTCCATGGTCTTTTCTGCTCAAAGCATCTGCCACCCTGTTTGCCTTCCTCGGAAGGTAGTGTATTGTACAATCATAATCCTTGAGTAATTCAATCCATCTCCTTTTCCTCATGTTGAGTTCTTTTTGTGAGAAAATATACCTCAAACTCTTGTGATCAGTATAAATCTCACATTTCTCACCATATATGTAGTGCCTCCATATCTTCAAAGCAAAGATCATAGATGCTAACTCGAGATCATGAGTAGGATAGTTTTGTTTGTGAATTTTCAACTATCGTGATGCATAGTCAATAACCCTATCATTCTGCATAAGGACAAAACCAAGTACTTTCTTTGATGCATCAATATAAATAACGAACCCATCATTCCCTGATGGTAGAGTCAATATAGGAGCATTGACTAATCTTCTATTTAGTTCTTCAAAAAATTCTTCACACTCTTTTGTCCAAACAAATTTCACCACTTTACATGTGAGCTTCGTTAATGGGTTAGCCAATCAGGAAAAATTCTGGACGAAACGTCAATAATAACCTACTAAACCAATAAAACTACGTACCTCAGTTATACTCATCGGTGCTGGCCATTATTGGATTTCCTTAGTCTTAGAAGGATCAAAAGAGATTCCATATTTAGAGACAATATGTCCAAGAAAAGAAATCTCTTAATGCCAGAATTCACACTTTCTAAACTTCCCATATAATTCATGTCTTCTCAAAGTCTTCAAGATAATGCGAAAGTGATTTTCATGATCTTCGTAGATTTTTGAGCATACCAAGATATAATCAATAAATACCGCCACAAATTCATCAATATAATCCTTGAAAACTCTATTCATCAGATCCATGAATACAGAGGGTGCATTAGTTAATCAAAAATTCATTACAAAAAACTCGTAATGCCCGTACCTGGTTCGAAATGCTGTCTTTGGAATGTCTTCCTTCTTCACACAGAACTGATGGTATCCAGATCAAAGGTCAATCTTTGAAAAGTATTGAGCTACATGCAGTTGGTCAAATAAATCATCAATGCCAGGTAGGGGATACTTGTTCTTTATCATTATAGCATTGATCTCCATGTAGTCAATACATAACCTCATAGATCCATCCTTTTTTTAACAAAAAGAACAGGGTATCCCCATGGAGAAACACTAGGGAAAATAAATCCTTTATTACTCAATTCCTCTAGTTTTTTCATTAGTTAAACTAATTATATAGTGTCCATTCTATAAGGGGTCATCGATATAGGCCTTGATCCAGGAATTAAATCAATGTAAAACTCAACTTCTCGTTCTAGAGGATGTCCAGGTAAATCTTCCATAAATACATCTACAAATTCTTTCACAACAGGTACATCCTCTATTTGAACATTCCTTTCCTCAACCACAGTTATTTCATTCTCTTCCTCCCCAATAATTGAATTTAGTTGATCTACTAGGGTTGGATCTAGATAAGAATTAGGTGGTGACGATTCTGCTCTAAAGATAAGGTGTTCCTTATCATCATCATCAAGAATCGTAACCTCTTTCTTCTACAATAAATCTTCGCATCATAGTCCGAAATCCTGTCCATACCGAGGATTATATCAAACTCAATCATAGGTATGACAATGAGATCAGAAGATAAAGAACATTTATGTGCTCTAATGGGGACTGATTCACAAAACATTTTTGCAATGATACTTCCCTTAGGAGTTTAAACTGACAACTCCCTTGTTAAATCAAATTGGAAATATCTAATTTTCATTGCAAATTGGGAAGATATGAGACAATGTGATGATCCAGAATCAGAAAATGCATTTGCTAAACTTCAAGAAACCATTAAATTACCTGCCACCATGTCTTTCGGAGCTTCTACCTTAGCAGTAGTGATAACATAAGCTTGGCCTTGATCCCTTGGCCTTTTTTGAGGTAATTTCTTCTGACGCTTAGGACATTCATTTGCATAATGCACATATCCATGCAATTGTAGCACTGAACATTGGTAGCTTCCTTCTTCCCCTTGTAATCACTAGCTTGGTTGCCTTTTTCACCACACTTGTAACAGAATCCTGTTCCCTTAAATAAAGTACCAGGGTGTTTCATGCCACATTTACCACAGGATGGATATTCAACCTTTCCCTTATTCCCCTTATTTCCATTCCCAGATTGATCAGCAGGCCTCTTCTTCTCTTGCTTTGCTTTAAAATCATAAGACTTAGAGAATTCCTTTTCGGTCTTGATAGCACATGAGACAATGTCTTCGTACGACGAGAAGGATTGTGATACTAATGCTTGACGGAGAAATGGTTTTAGCCCATTGCTCAGCTACTAAGGGATTTGTACTCCCATTGAACGTTGGTGGTTTTTTCCTCATGAATCAATCTAACATTGATCCTCCACGCTGCGGATCAGGGTGCTCCATATGGGGAAGGTTATTATTCATAACTTGAGTGAGTTGTCCTAGTATGGTGATTAGCTGATCGGCACCAGTTGCATCACCAGCTCCACTATAATTATCTTTACCAGGAGAGAAATCCCTACATGGAGTGCGTGCATTGATATGGTTTCCATTTCTTCCACTAGGCACCATTTCTAAACAATGGCATAAACTAGATCAGTTTATGAATCAAAATACATAATCCCATACTTATAAAACACTTAACATAAATTGAACTATTTATGGATATAATCCATAATCATAAGAATGTTTTCTTTGAGGAAGTATATACTCATAAACACTTAATAATTATTTGTAAATAAAATGAGAGTTATCCTAAGCATATCTCCCGGGAGTGTCGTAACCAAGAGTGCAGCAAGGCCCGTTGTCGTGCATCAGTTCCCGTTCGAGTCTAGCTCAAAGCGGTGTTTTCAGGTTTTACCCCTAGGTACATCTGTGCCAGAGCCACCTCTACCTGCTCGTATCCATACATGGATGTATTTCTCGGAAAACTCACAAAATCTCTACAATACCAAAATTCTAGAAGTTCTTCTATACTAATCCTCGAAGTTCATCTTAGGTCTACGTGATCTAATCAGATTTAATCTAAATCTAGCTTCCAAGGTTTGTACTAAACTTCCTCGGATACCAACTGTAACGCCCCGACCCTAGTTACCCAGAGTCGGTGCATTATTACATAACATTGGCATGATCACAAGAAAGATCAAATCTCGAAATACCGATTGGTTTAGTAGCCTTGGAAACACTAGATATATTCATAATGATTTACATTACATCATAAAGTGAAAAATTACTACAACAACATAATGTCTCCATAGTCCACACTATTATCCCCTCATAAAATCCCTGCAGGTCATTCATAACTTACTTCTTCACATCCTGGGAAAAATAAAACATAGAATAGGGGCGAGCAAAAATGCCCAGTAAGGATAACAATATAGCGGAAACATTCAAAAATAATCATAAACATTTAAGGCAATGTATAACTAAAACAAAAGTATTTTAAACTTGAACTTCAACATAGTATGGAAAATGTAAAATGAAATAATTCCATTTACTTATTCACATGGATATTCTACTAATCAAATAATCACATGTAATATCAATAACCACTTTCATAATGATGGAATGCATAATGCCAGACTATCATAACCACATATCCAAGGCCTCGTGCCAAGACTACAAATAAGATTTTTTCAAGGCCTTTTTCCAAGACACTAGTTTGTCTCATGAGACCTACCGATGCATCTAGGAGCTATAACGGGCTCCACCCGTCACATATTAAGTCTAATTCATTCCCATATGAAAAGTTTTAAACATAACATAAACATTCGTATTAACACTAGCATACGAAATGTCAATATGTTCACCATAAAATATGAATGGTATAAAAATAGCACATCCACATTCAAACATATCACAAAACCTTCAATACAAAATAGAAGTTTTGTATCATAATAAATCAACTTCAAATAAGCGTAAAATCAATCAAAGGATGTTGACATAGATGAAATCAAAACTCTTTTTAGAGAAATATATCTTTCTATTTTAAAATCATTTAATAAAAAAATTTCTTTGAAAATATTTTTATAAGCTTGTAAGGGAAGCTTCGATGATTTTATAATGGTGGAAAATAACCGCACCCGCCGTATAAGTTAAAAAAAACATTCTTACCTTAATTCTGTCGAAAAGGTTAAAAAGAACCTGGTTTGGAAAATGACAGAAAGATTCCTTTATAAAACTCTTATAAAAATTCAAACAAGGATATAAATGACCTTAACCCATATTATTTTAAATAGTAAAACTATTTTGAAATACATATTTAACAAACAAGGATGTGGATGATAAAGAGATCCCAGTAGATTATTACGTATAAACAACCTCGGATAATGAAGAGATTATGAAATAACCCTTACCTTGTACTTTTCCTTGGTTGTGGTAGGTTAACCTCCTGTATAATAGTGAAATAATTTTTATTAAATTATACAAGAATCAAATAAATTCATATGATATCATATATGATCTTTTAACATTGCATTGTTAATAATATCTTAGTATTATAGTCGTTTCGGCTGTTAACTTACTCATTTTAATTTATATGTTTTGTTACATAAGCCATGTTTTTCATGGATAGGTTGTATATTATTCATATAAAGAATGATATCAGGTTCTTAAACATTATTTTTAAATCATCAAATGATAATTATACTTGAATGGATACGATGGAGAATGAATCTCGTCGCGTTCGTGGAGACGGTAGTCCGTACATACGCACGAGTGACAATATCATTCTTTTGATATTAAAATAATATATAAATGGATGGTATATCATATATACAGAATCATTAACATGTTATATTTATTATTTACATGAGTTACACATCATTATTATACCCATCCAAATAATAATATATTGAATAGCAATTACACCACGACGTGGAGACGGTAAGCCGTATGTACGCACGTATGGTGACATGTTATTCAAAGGGTGGATAGAATACTGAATATGGTTGTACCATATTTATAATAAATTCACAGTATATATATGATACTGGAGTTATTATTTTAGAATGGTAATAACAAAGGAAGAAGAAGTGGAAGAAGAAAGGAACATGGAAAAGGGTGGTGAAATCATTACCTCTTCTTCGGGTTCTTCCTTTTGATTTGATCAAATGGGATCGTTAGGTTGGCTTTCTGATCAAACTAAGGCCTCTAGGTTGTATTGAGGGATGTTGGGAGAGTATTTTGGAAGAGTTTGGCCGAACCAAAAGGCTTTGAAGGTGTGAATAAATGAGAAGGAGGAGTGCCTTTTTATAAGAGGGGTGAGGGGCACCTTTGGAAAAGCTAGAAATATTAATTTATAATAAATTCATATTCGGTTTCAAATGGTTCCAAAGTTTATTATTTAACTTTTAATGTGGGGATATGTCGAAAAACATTCAACCAATAGAATATGGACATGTTTGGGTAACTATATTAACCTTATCTTAAAGTATTAACTCTTAGTTAATTAGTTTGACATTTACCATGTCACTTTTATTTTTATATTATATAGTTAATAAAATTACTATATACATCCAAGAGACCCCCCAAGTGGTCCATTAATGATACAACTATCATGATATAAGTCTCTCGGCCGAACCTTAGATTTTTAAGAATTAAATATCAATTAATAATATAATATTTGTTTTAAAAACTCTTTTATGTCAATTTTGACACTATTCAATAGTTGATTTTTGTGAAACTCATAACAGAATGATTACTTATAAAAGATGTTATTAAATCATTTCAAACATGTCATATTAACTTATAAAATTAGTGTAATTCATAAAAAGTCTCAAATTATATTTATTTGTGTATTTATAATATCAATTATTTTAATTTTTCACTATTATGGTAATTACTTCATCATCATTGTGTCATAAATAAATTAAATTATTTAATGTCTAAAAATTATAAATAAAATATAATTATGTATTAAATCTTTTTATCTTTCTAATTAATATTTACAATCAAATTTTTCTTACGTATAACTTTATATTAAAAATGTTTTACTAAATAAACATTGATTTTAACACTTTTAACTCTTCTTTGTATTCAATAATAATAAATGTCCTAATCTAATCCAAGTGGACCTAAATGATAATATTTTATTCCTAAGGTTGTTTTTGGTCGAGATACACTTGTCCAATAGAATTAGGACATGTGTTAGGGTAATATTAATATCATTTTTACCCTTAATTACCCTATTTATTTTTAACCGTGGTAAATAAAAGTAAAAGGTTACTATTCACCAAAAATTATTTTCATCTCATTGAACCAAATTTCACTTCTTGATATTAACTGTGTCTCTCGGATTTTCAATATTCCATTCATAGTAGTGGTAAAATTATGTTTTATAAAAAATTCAGTTTTTTTAACTACCACTTAGTCGTTTCACTATTCATCAAAAATTGAAGTTTTTCAGAACAATGCCAAAATATCCCCCTAAGCTATAATTGATATCCAGAATTCAAAAATGATGTCTATTTTACAAAATTACAAACATATATGTTTCATTAATTAATTTTATAATTTATTCCCGCTATCACAACAAATTGCGTGTTTTTAAGAAACAATATATACCAAAATATTGACAATTGTTTAGGTCCAATTTCAAAGTGAAATTAATTCTAATGAACACCATTGGATAAAATGGTAAAAATATATTCTAATTATACTTTAACACCACTCTATAATATAATTTATCACTATAAATTATTTTGATTAAAAAAGTTTTTTTTAATTATTTTGCACTATTCATAAAAATTAGAAGTTCTTAGAAAAATACAAAAAAAAAACATCTTAGGATGATTTCGATATTCTGAAACCAAAAATGAAGTCCATTTTGAAATATAAAATATATATAATTTCAAAAATTAGGTATTACTATTCATAACGGCTAGTTTGATTGGTTGTGGTGTGTTAGAACTCGATGTTGCGTACAACACACACTATCCCATTATTCAAAGAGATGCGTACCATAGAAGCATGGGGTGTTACAACTGGAAGGTTATGTTTATCCTTACATCGATAGACGATCATAGATTGATCTGGAATATGAAATGTGACTTCCCTTCTTTGGAAATTGATATGAGATCCATGTAGAGAAATCCAATCCATGCTAAGAATCACATCAAATTCCACTATAGGAAGGATCACAAGATTTGCAGGAAGCACTTTCCCACAAACTTCAATCGGAGAAGAATTATAAACATTTGCTGCGACTGTTGTTCAATTAGGGGTTGTCACAGCTAACTCAACATCTAACTATTGAGGTAATACAATGATATCCTTAGAAAATTCTTCAGAAATAAAGTAGTGGGTGGATCCAGAATCAAATAAAACATTTTCTACTTTTGAGTGGATGGTAAGTGTAATTTTCAGCACATCGTTATCGTACTCCACATCACTGATAAAAATTTCATGTGACTTTCCTTTGCCTTTAGCCTTAAGAGTTTGTTGACGTCGACCATCATCATCAACCGTTAGATTTGGGCATTGATTGGCATAATGCCCCATCTCCTCACACTTGAAACATTGAATTGTATTAGGTTCATTCTGAGTGTCCCTTCCTTTGTTTGCATCATTAGACATCTTATTCCCGTCATTGCGGCATTCAAATGCCCAATTACCTTCCTTTCCACATTTGAAACATTTACTTGTCCCTTTAATACAACTCCCTCCATGTTTCTTTCCACACTTTGATCATAAGGGAAAGCTCATCTTCTTTTCAGTATGCTCTTTATATTTTCCTTTGAATTCCATTTTCCTCTTCTTATCAAACCCATATGACTGATGGGTTACTCCAATCTTCATCTCGACTTTGAGAGCACATCGAACGATTTCCTCGTAGCTATTGAAGTCCCTTATGGCTAACCCCCTTTGAAGACTTGGTTTTAAGCCACTAAAGAATCGATCGATCTTACTCTCAGGTTGGATAATAATACCAGAAGTGTACCTTGCAAGTCTTGTAAAATTTGCTTCATAAGTACCAACAGATTCATCATCCTTTTGCTTCAGTTCAAGAAACTCTTTCTCTATATTTGTTCGGAGAATACGAGGGAAGTACTTATTGAAAAATAAGTTCTTGAACTCGTCCCATTCCATAGACTCAATTTCATCCCTTTTCCAGGTATTATTAATAAGATTCCACCATTGATCAGCATCTCCTTCCAAACGATACATTTCTAGGATGACTTTAACCTGTTCATAACATTGAAGAACTGAAAATATCTTTTCGGTATTACTAATCCATTGTTCAGCAACTATTGGATCAGTAGACCCGCTGAAAGAAGGTATACACTGCCTCATGAAGGATTCAACAGAATGTTGCTCCTTCTTCTGCTCGTTTGGAAGTCCTGGATGATTCATAGCTTGAGAAAGTTGTGTGATCATGGCTATAAGAATTTTCATTCCAGCTCCCATAACGTTTGGTTGCTCAGGGGGACAATCATTGCATTGCCTGTCACATTCCGCATTAACACGGTTCCTTCGGGTTCCAACCATTGACTAAAACCAAGAAGAATAGTGTGAGCAACAATAATTATAATATGAAAACCACATAATCAAGAATAAAATTTAACACTTAGGGTCTTATCATAGGTTGTTCATGGCCATTTCTAAAACACTATGATTGTGTTTTATGGTTAGAATTATCCTTAGGATTCTTACTAAGGCTTTCACATCCTAGTTTCCAAAGGTTGACTATACCTTTCCTCTGATACCAACTATAACGACCCATACTTTTCATACATTGTCATTACTTTATAATTTAATCACACTTATTACAACATATAACAAAACCTGGAAATGAACGTATAGGTATAGAGTCTTTAGAAATTGGGAAACATAAACAACTGGTTCATAAATCATCTACTTTGCCTCCCATTTATTTCATCATATCTAGAGTCCCTTTTTGGCATATCCTACTTAATAACCTTCTTCCTGACCTGTGGAAATAAAACATACAAAAGGGTGAGCTCAAATGCTCAGTAAGGGTAAACAAAAGAAATATCAATCACATCATATACATAAGAACATAACTTTTGGAAATCTTAACCTGCAAAAGAAATCATAATTTCATAACATGGGATAAATCATAGTAGTGAAATGTAATCCCAATAATCATAACTTAAAACATGAAACTTTGTGGAATACACACATAATCATAGATAATCATTTCATCTTAGTCAAGACTCATTTCCAAGACTATCTTGTGGACAAAGTCCATTTCTGAACCGTGTTCACTCCTTGTTTCAGTCCTGTTTCACTGAACCGGTTTAACCTCCCATTCCAGCCATGTCTATCTCATGAGATATAAAATATTAACCCAATTCATTGGGGGGATATATAGGTCTCACCCATCTCATAATTATACCATTCTTATGTGTGCCACAAAATCAGAAACCATACATCATAGCATAACCCATGTAATAAAAATGGGAATCTTAAACATCGTGACAACCTTAAACAATTCATATAAGATAAAGGAATTCATAAAAATATAATTCCATCACAACATAATCAAATAAATGTAATAATAGGGATAGAAACAGAACCCTTTATTATCTTAGATGGAAAAATAATTTTGATAGAACACTTGAACTCCATTCTTGGGGAAAATATCCTTTCTGCTTCAAAAACACTTTTCCTTTCTTAACATGTCGTACAATTATAAACTAATAGAAGTTGATTAAAAATAAACTTCAAAACTTGAAAAGGAATCTTCCTGGAAATAATGTTTTAAAAATACATTCATTCCGTATAATTTAAAAAAAACATTCTTCGTACTTTTGTCGGAAAATTCAAAAAGTACCTCGTACGAAAAACGACAAAAGATTCCTTTCATATCCTTTACTAGAAACTCACCGAAGGGTAAAATTGGATTTAAACAATTTTAGGTGGATGAAAATAATATTACATATTGAGGAAACATGTATCTGGATGATAAAATACACCCCATTAAATACCAAAGTATAAACAATCTCAGATAAAAATGAGATTGCGATATTTCCCTTACCTTAGATCCAATATTCCTTGTAAGTGTCCAAACCTCCTGTATAATGATTTAAATAATGTTATTGACTTATTACAGAATCATAATTATTGTTATTATATCATATGTGGTCATATTCTTAGCTTCTTAGTAGTAATATTTCATTGCTACTTGTTATTCGGGTGATTATAACTTTTTGTTCTTATACGTGTTTTGTCGAATAAATTCATATTATTCTCTTTAGGTTATAGATACATCATTTACAGAATTTTATTAATGTAATATATATCATATTTATTCATTCAATTCATTTATATAATCATTATTCAATGAAGATCATGTAGAACGAATCGCAACACATCGTGGAGATGGTATTCCGTACGTACACACGAGCGATGATATCGTTCCCATGATCGTGGAATTGTATTGGAGTGTATGTATACTATATCAGAATTAATATCACTTTACAATAATCATATATAGTAATTATTTACACCATTATACCCATCCAAGTAAGGTGGTGGGGGAAAATAGATTACACCACGGCATGGAGACGGTATTCCGTATGTACGCACGCGCGGTGATTTCGTTTTCCATAGGATGGATAGATGTTGAAATAGGGTTGTTTCATAATTATAATAAAATATCAGTATATTAGTGATAATGATGTTATTACTTCATAATGAAACAACTAAAGAAGAAGATGTTGAAGAAGAAAGAATTTGGAAAGGATCGGTAATGGATATTACCTCTTTTTGACGCGCCTCTTCTTATCCTCCTGTTAGGGCACTAGGGTTGGTCTTTGAAGAAGACCAGAACCTATAGGATGATTCTAGGGAAGTGGGGAAGTGAAATGGTCAGGGTTTGGCCGAGCCTGAAGGCTCAAATTGGTGTTAGTAGGAGAGGAAGGAGGTGCCCTTTTATAAGGGAGGAGAGGGGCACCTTTGGAAATATAAGAAATATTAGTTTATATTAAATCCCAAACCCACTTAAAAACTTCCCAAATGACTCATATCCAAATATTAGATGAGATAGGGTTGTAATCGCATCAAAAAATAAAATTTATACTTATTAGGAATTTATTTTAAACATTACCAACTTGATTTATCCTTATTTATCAATTTAATTTTATTTGTGGTTATAATATTCTAAATTTTAAATTATTTTTAATAATTACATATGTGTTTTCAATTTTCCATAATTTGACACTTTATGACATTTTAGACCATATAAATTTTAATTTATAATTTTTAAATATTTTTGTGATTTTTAAACAATTTTATTATATGTTATTATTATAAAATAACAATAGTATCAATTTTGACACTATTCATTTATTTGAATTTAAAAATATATACAGAGGATATGTTCGAAAAAAAAGCTTAAATAGATTAATAAAATGTTATATGTATCTATAAAATTAGTTGATCACATTAAATAGTGTATATAATAATTATTTTAATATTTTAAAACCATTTATTTGATATTTAAATACTAAAATAATTTCAACATCACTATTGTGTTATAATTAATGATAATTATTTAATCCCTAAAAATTATAAATAAATTCCTATGATGTAGATAATTGTATTATCTTTCTGGAGACTATTCATATTAGAAGTTTCATTAAGTTTATCACCAAATTAAAATTATTATACTTATAAGATTTAAGAAAGTGACAAGTTGTCACATTCTTTGGTTTTAATAATAATTAAATTATATTCATGGAAAAAAGTCTATTAAATGAATCTAATCCGACCCTTAGGTGATATGAGTCTACTTTTAGTCATCCAATAAGATTTTTTCAAGTGTTAGGGTAATTTTATAATCGTATATTTACCCTTAATTACCCGATTTCCCTTTAACAATGGTAAATAAAATTTACCGTAGTTACTATTCATAATTCCCAAAAATTAAAAGTAACCTATTAACATAATTTGGACCCACTGATTCTGAATATGGAATCCATTTTTCAAAATTCAAAACATATAAGTTGCATTAATTAATCTAAAATAAATCTCGTTGTTAAGAAAACAGGTTTTAGAAGTTAAAACTTTGCCAAAGATTGAAATGTTTTTACCTATGAATTCAATGTGAAATTAATGCTAATGACAAAAATTATATTAAATGGTAAAAATATATTCTATATATACTTTAAAAACATTCAATATTATAATTTAACCATATAAATTATCTCAATGAAAATAGTTTTTTTTAATTAAAAATTAGCATATTTTTACAATTCATCAAAATATGATAGTTATCAGAAAAATATCAAAAATTCATCCAAAGTAAATTTTTATATCCTGATTCAAAATAAGAATTTAATTTTGTCAAATTGAACTTATAAATATGTAAAAAACTAGATTTAATGTGGGTGCGCCATCAAAAGGCGGCAAAACTGCATTTTTTTATAAATAATTATTTTACCCAAAAAATTATTTTGTTCTCTTACGATGTTCTAGAAAATGTGTAATATGAATAATAATGTTGTAAAATTTAAAATTCAATTAATACTATCCATAACGGATTTTTTATAATATTATAATAATAAATCGTTGTTTAGTGGAACTCGGTATTGAGTACTACACACGCTATCGAGGAAGGTCGCGATTGCGTGCAACGAAAGATTCCTTTGATGATTTATATAACATAAAAACAAAATATTTCTCATAAAAGTCTTGGGTGTTAAAATTTTTATTATCATAAAACATTCTATTCATTCCATGTTATCCGCTAAAATAACTTAATAGTATAAGTGATGAGATATAGAAATGGGTCAAACCAAATATATCTATTTGTACTGTCATCTCATTGTTAATCATCTCTACATAGGTGGAAGAATCCATAATTTGAAACTATAATAAGAAGTCTAGTTACATCCAAATAAAAATTTATCAACTTTTTACAAATCAGTCATAACCACCTATTTATCAAAATGATCATTCTCCACAATATGGTTGTCGTACTATAACACCGAGTGCTATCTCTAATGCAATGATATCAATTCTATAGTTATTTATATCATTAAAATTTTTTGAAAAAATATTAAAAGAAAAGGTCCTTGAAACACTTCCAATATAAACCCTCATGACATTTTTCACATACCAAGGAATCTCATTGATGCTTTATAAGACCCTTGATCTAAAACATTGTGCATTTTACCTTGATATATCAAGTGTGTCAAATATTTTAAAGTCACACTTATTTCTTTCCATTCATTCCTCTAAAACATCGGGTTCATTTTTATACTTAAATGGTAGGGATTATAATATAGGAACTCTAGAGATCTATCTCTTCCCCCTGGATCTTGGTTTCAATTCAATAGTTTAATTTTCAGCCCATGGTAAATTATGCTCAGTGATATGAACTGTATGTATGATAGATTCTAACATATTGTGATCTAATGGGAAATTCCCTTGTGGTGAATCTCTCATTGTACCCTCATGAGGAACCATAAGAATAAATCTCATGGTAATGATGTCTATATGCTAAAAAATATGGAAATGAATAGAGAAAAAGGATAATATTATATTAAACTTAAAGATAATAATAAGGAACTGATATCAATGTCAAAAAAATACATGTGAGACACCCATCACAATATAACATAGTAACTTGGGGCTCATCTTGATAGGAGTCAGTTATAAACTCACCAAAATAAACCTCTCAAGTCCCAATAATGTTATCTCATGTCTAATGGATGTCCCATGGAATGGAAGCATGGGTTAAAAACTCATCTAATACCAAATTTTCATGTCCTTGACTAGAGATCCATAAATATACGATCTGAATTGGACTATTGAAAGATATCAAGGTAATTATTGATCCCTAAGGGTTGGGGACAAGCACTAGGGATTTGAAAAAACCTATAATGAATGTTTTCCCCACCTTGAATCAGGATAAATAGAATATACAAAAGAAAAAAAACCAAAAAATTTATATTACATTAATAAAAGAGTTCTAATTGTATTAGTACAAGAAAATTTACAAGTCATTCAAATGAAATGAATAACCGAAACATGAAATTGCTACTCCATGTGATATGTGTTTAAAAAATCTCTTCATCAGACCACTATATACACATACCTAGCTGATAGAATCCTAACCACCTCATTTAAGTTCATTCCCTTATATAATTAGACGATAATACAAGGTCTACATAGCCCCAAGGGAGTGTGTATGGAATAATATAAATAGACTTAGAAAGATCCCACCCAGGTAGTCCATATCAACTCTCTATACAGTAATCCCAGTATTCTCAGATTGAAATATATAAACCATGACATGAAAGTAAATAGTTTTATAACCAAATAAAGGAAAACTATTTCCCCTTTTGTGTAGTTCTTAACGAAATAATTATTATATAGATTAAAATAATAATATTAACAAATGTATAAATTTATCAAAGCGTGTATCAAATAAAATTGAATCCGAATATATTAATATAAGGTATAATGGTAAAAAACTCTAGGATAGCATATGTTTATTCTATAAATTCCACTCATACCCCAATCACAATAAAATACTAGTGTGTACTCACATCCAAATATCACATGCATAAAAGTCTAGAGAATAGAGGAACTCATAAGAAATTAACCCTCCGCATTTTAATCATGTTCCAAGATCCAATTAATCTATGATTGTGGAATGGAGGAGTACCCTAGAAAGTGAACGAGCTTAAAATAATAATATATTTGTCTTAATATTATACCATCCACCAAAATACCCAAGGCTCCCATGTTTGATCTATATTAAATCAATATTTAATGGATTTAACATTTCAAAAATAATTCCGAATGGACTTTTATACAAAAAAATAATCATTTGAAAAACTATTTCACAATCCACTTCATAATTTTTAGAAAAAATATGTTTAACCAATAAGGGAAAAACTAATTTTATTAAAAACCATTTACAACATACAAATCAATACATTTTAAGGTCAATTAAATTCATCTATAAACCCTTTCAGAAAATATATATAATCAAATTTTCATAGAATATTTCCTAGATATAAAACAACCAACATTAAGAATTGGTCACACTCAAATTACAATAGGACCCACAAACACCGAAAATTTAATATAATGAATGAGATACTAGAATATGTAAAAAAATTATTATTTCATCTTATAATTGTATCAGCCTCAACAAGACAAGGACATGAATTATATTGAAGTGATTAGATAAGAATCACCACATGATCACTGTATCCCAGAAACATTGTCCAAAACCACTAAAAATTCCATAGTAAATGAATAAAATATGAATAAAAATATCACTCTTACTAAATTATAAAAATCAAACCAATTCAGATATCAAAGAACAACTTTCAGACTCCTAGATGTGACAGACTCACTCAAAACAATGATATTAAACAAATAATTTATAGAATAGAGAAAGAATATGAATGAGAATTCTGTTTGAAACTCAAAAAAAATATTTTTCATTGTAACAGGTATAACTAATAGTGTGAATTACCATTTTCTATAATCAACTTATTTGATTGTTGATATCCTGAAATATTTTTCACCTCCACTAAAAACCCCTGAATACACGTTCACAGTGTTATTTATCATTTCACATCATGAATATATTTTAAATCCTAAACTAGGATCATGCAATCTTACTTGGAGTAATTATTTTCATAAATATTTGATTGATGATGTGAGCTAGCTCTTGTAGCCAGTGTTCATCCCATTTCAATTATAAAAACCTTGATCACCATTGTTGACACCCAGACCTAATGTACAACATCTGAAACATTAAAAAGTGATTTTAGCTTAAAAATTATGTTATAGGCTGTGTGACTGAGTTTTTAGTTAGATAACTCCAATTAATTTAAAGGAGGGGGTTTCTCTACTGTGATATTAAAATTTCAATTCATTCGGCTAAGAATGTATTATTTAATACAAGATATAAACACATTGATCTGTAGTTCCATTAAATCTATAAGATTCTCTAAGATGGTGAATTGGAGTTGAGGGATATAGTTGGATAAGATAGTTTTGTATAAATGTCTACAATGTGTTTGGATATAAAATTAATGGGGGGAAATATCAAGTCTCAGTCGATCTTGGGTGAATGGAATGAGTGGGGGAAACATTATATATACAAAAAGGTGAAAGTTTTACCATGGTTTTCATCAAAGAAGTCATGAAGTGGGGTATTTTTTAAAATGACTGAAACATACTTATGTTTAATTATGTAATAAAACTAGAAGGACAGTTTATAAAAGAAAATATGTTTGTCGATTAAGTAATAGTGGTAGTGTTTTACATTATCAAATCCGATTGCAGGGTTAAGGGAGGAGGTTCTTTAGATGTTCTTATCTCCATGAATTCTTATTCTAGATGTTTAGATGTGACTTTTGGAAATTTAGAGTAAGTTCAATGTTTTTTTGAGTTATTTTGATTTAATTTAGGTGGTGACCACACAAAATATTTTGAGGAGATTGGTAGTAGGAACCATGGATCATATAGAATTTTATATTTCATAGAGGTTGCTATAAAAAAATGACCATATTATCCTCTCTATAAGTATGATTGTGGGACTAAATTTTTTTAAGAACAAAAATTAAGTGCGTAATTTTATTACTTGTTTTTGTATATAAAAGACTCATTAGTCACAACGTTATATTATTTCATTTCCATAATAATTTTATGAGACAATATTTGTCTTATGATGATAGGAATTTTAGTTTCAAACTGGTAAAAAAATGTGTTATTTTTTTTCATTATTATTTTTTCAGTTGGAGTGAACAAGGAAAATGTTTTAGTGTAATGAATTTGGAAAACATTGTTTCTTCCAATTTTAAATCCATTAAGTTTTAGAGGGATCTTTCCAATTATCTACTTACATTGAACATATTCTAGATCAAATTTTTATTGTTTTTTAATAGAAGTAATGTGTGGAGGAATTATCAAAACATGAAGAGATAAAAATATAATTGAATAATGAAACAAAATTCTAAGGTTATTTACATTAATTTTATGGTTTTATGTTCATTTATTTTTAATTACATCACATACAAAAATTAGAAAAAATTACCTGTTTCAAAAATTATTGATGCAGTAGCATCAAATGAGGAGTAAGAAGAGAGAGTTAGTGTTAAAAAATAAAAATAATTTGTTGCTAAACTAGAGGAGGACCCATTAGTTTTTCATCCCCCACCGTATTATTTTTACAATATTATAATTAGGATGAAGCTTCTATACTATATCTATGTGTTTCGATACAACAATTTATAAGGGATATAATTTGGGAGTAAAATGGTTTGGTGATTCATGAGTAAGATATAACACATAACTTCATATTTTTGATGACTACCTGAAACTATCTGACTAAGAGATGTAAAACCCTATCGCCCTCTTGGTTTACTAAAAAAATCATTATCACTTCTCTTTCCCTTTTTAAATTTTTATCTATTTTTATATCTATAAAATATTATGTTTTTTCTTTTTATTCTCTATGTCTAAAGTGTTAGTATAAATGATCTTAACTCAAGGATACCATATAAAAATAATGGGGGTTTGTGTCTATCCATATCATTGGTTTTATTACACTTATTTTTAATTGTATTGATATTAAATAAATGGTAGATATATTCCACGTTTGTGGGATGATGATATATTTTTATTAATTTTTTTCATCCATACTTTTTTTTCTATTTATTTAATACATTTAGTTCTAGTTATTTATTAATTTTTAGGGTTTTTAGGATTATTTAGTGTAATTGAATAATTTGGAAAATTAAAACCATCTTGGTATTTTTGTAACATTATATTATTTAAATATTTTAGGTGTAAAATTATTTTTTAATGGATTTTGTTACCAGTTTTTTTGATAATTTTATCTAAATAAATTTCATGGATTATAAAATAGATATTCACTAATACTTTCTAATTTTAAATTCATTCCCAAACTATCCTATTTCTGAACCATATTAACAAATTCTTCACATATATCTTATTATTAAGAGTCTTGAGACATGTTGTGTGATCATGAACATTATTTTTTTTATCATTTTAAAAGATTATAGATTTCATGGAATGTATCTTATATTATCGAGACATTATTTTAAAATCCAATTTTTACATTTAACTTATATATTTATTTGACCTTAAATATGACCATTACTATGGCCATATTATCCATTAAATTAATTTTTATGTAAATAAATTAAAATCCATTTATCCTTCTCCAATATACTCTATATGATTAATGAATGAATATTATTTTACATGAGTTTTACGAGATTTGGTTTTGGTTATGCTAATTTGATTAATTGATTTAAGATGAAATTAAAAGTTCTTCAATAGTTTCTACTCAGTTAGGGAAAAAAATAAATTTTTCAACGTTGGTGGGTATCCCAAAACAAAATTACAAAGATGTCATTGTAGTTTACATTAAATTATTAAGATATAGTGCCTCTATTAGGCTCAAAAATAAAAAATTAACTCAAATTCAAAATCAAATAAAGGTAAAAAATTTGTAATAGAGGGAAAAATGGAGATTTATTTTGTTACTAGTTAAATGATAATGTTTGTAAACCCCATAAAGATTAATATTCTTTAGGAGTGATTTATTTTGGATATTGATTAGGAGCACATAATTATTTTCACAACAATTTCTTATATTTACTTCACATTATGGCCCAACCATCGGTATTTTACTTAAGTACTTTTACTTTTATGACCAATGAAAATTGATACAAAGAAAAAACCATTTTAAATCCATCAAGATTTAAAATTTATGACTTTATGAAGTGGAGATACTAGGAGGATAAAAATCATATGTAGATCGCATATCACAGGAGAATGAGAAAAACCCCACCTCAAATTCCTTGATAAAGAATGAAAAATTCTTTTTTAGTGTGGTATGGGTGCCCGTCAGATGGGGATTATCATGAGGTTGAATATAATTTTATGAAAGGATTTGAGTTGGAAATTTTTTGTCTTTATCTGAGGCATGATATTTTTATTTGATGTCATAATATAGTAGTTTTTTCATTAATTCCTTGGTATGTTTTTACATTTGTTTTATTTCTTAGTAGTGATATATTTATGTTTAAGTGAACTTCATGATCCAATATATTCAAAAAAATTTCTTTGAATATAATTTTCCCAAATAAATGATATTATAATTATAAAATTTTCATTAAACATTGAATTACAAATTTTGAATAATAGAGAAAATTGATTAATTTTATAATTTTTGATATTTTAAATCTGTTTTTAATTCATAAATAACATTTTATATACTAATCAAAATTCTAAAATTACATTTTTAGGAATTTATATTTTTAAGGAAACATTTCTTTCAACAACACCTTGTGTTTAATCAATCATTATGTTCCCTAAATTAAGATTTCTAGTTAGGCCGTGGAATCTATTCCCAGATCTTAACATAACCAGGGATTTCCCTATATATCCAATATAGGTGGTCCAATTGAGATATAAATTCTAACGGAGTTATAAAAATTTTCAATTAATATTTGATATTACTGTGGACACTCAATTTTCTATTTCCCCCATGGTCAAAATTTCATAGTAATTAGATCATTGTATTTCCAAAATATATAGGGAATAAATTGAAATTAAAAATTTCATGACATTGGCTAAAAATAAAAAATGGTGTTAAAAAATTGTAGGCGGTCATGGTGTATATAGGGAGAAAAATTTATAGAAAATGAAATATTTTTTTATTAGTCTCATTAAGGTTTTATGACATAATATTTTTTGGTCATTAAAATTTTTAGTGATAATATACCTCCAATTTTTATATTAATTTGTTCTTCGACATCCTCCAATAGGGTTAAAAAAATTCATTTTATAAGTTTTGATTTTCTTGTATAATGGTTTTCAATAATTTTAATTTCTTTTAATATCATCCATTCTCTCATTATGTCATTTTTTCTCTTTAATGTTCTTCAATTATTCCCTTCTCTACACCATGGAAAAGTCTAACAAATTATGTCACTTGTTTGAGGTAGAAAGAAATGGATTCCTTGAGTTTGATTTGAGTTATCATTTTTTTCTTTTTTAAAATTCATGACCAATATCGATGGTTAAATTATTTACGATGTTTTATTTAATTGTTTTTATTGTTTATTTTTAGTCCTTGCTCTTTGATTGCCTATATTCCATCCCTTTCATATTTAAGTCAGTCATAAGTTGGAATTTTTAGTAGTTGTTATTTTTGTTCACTCTTACATATAGTAATATAGGGTAAGGGGGTATAATTTGAGTAAGAGGGTGGTTGGTGTATGTTTTTGGCCTATTGACTATAATAGATGACATAAGTAATTTAATCTTCATTAAACTATAATTTTAATTGTGGATAAATCCTCTATAAAAGGATTTATTTATTACTTGCCACATTATGTCCTCATGTTAATTTCTATAATTAAAATATTTTCTAGTAGTTCACATCACATTGTTAAGATAAAGTTCCTCTCTTCTACTCAAAAACAAAATATTACCCGAAATTAAAAATCAAATGAAGGGGAAAAATTCTAAAGGAGGGGAAGGTGAAGAAATATTTTTTTACTAGTTAAATGATAAAGTGTGAACATTCTATGGATATTATTGTGTTTTTAGGGATGATTCATTTGGATATGGAATAGGAGCACACCATTTTTTTCAAAACTATTTTGTGTACTTACTTCACATTAGGGCCCAACCCTCTGTTTTTTCCTTTAATATTTTTACATTTAAAACTAGCCAAAATTTAGCCTCCAAATAAACCATTTAAATCAATCAAGATTTCAAAAATTGTGACTCTCTGAATTGGAGATACTAGAAGGACTGAAATCATATGTAGATCATGTATGACATGGTAATGATAAAAACCACAACTCAAATTCTTTGATAAAGAAAGAGAAATATTTTTCTAGGTTGGTATAGGTGCTAGTAAGATGAGGATTAGAATGATATTGAATTTACTTTTATGATTGGATATGAGTTTGGGAATTTTTATCCACAACTGAGGCGTGTATTTTCATTTGATTTCATAATAATGCAGTTTTTTCCTTAATTCCTTATAGAGTTTTTTTTACAATAGTAAAATTTCTCAGTAGTGATATGTTTATGTTCAATTGGATTGTCTGAGCCAATATATTCCACAATAGTACTTTCAATATAATTTTTTCCCAAAGAAATTTATATTATATGGAAAAAAGGTCTTTAAATATTTATTTAAAATTCATAATAATAATGAAAATGGAGTAATTTTATAATTTTAGATATTTTAAATTAGTTTTGTAATTTGAACATTACATTTTCTATACTTATCAAAATTGTAAAATCACATTTTTAGGAATTAAATTTTTTTCGAAACATTTCTTTCAACCACACCTTCTTTCAAGTCAACCATTATGTTCCCTTAATAAAGCATGTTAGTTTAGCCTTAGAATCTATTCCTTGATAAAAAAACATTTAATAATGGACCCATATATCCAATATAGGTGGTCCAATATAGTCATAAATTCACATGGAGTTATAGAATATTTTAAGTAACATATTTTATTACTGTGGATACTCAATTTTCTATTTCCTCCATGGTCATAATTTCATAGTAATCTAGAACATTGCATTTAAAAAATATATAGTCAATAAATGTGAAGTAAAATTGTCATGGTATTGGCTAAAAATAGCCAATGGATCTCAAATTTTGCTGCTGGTCATGAAGTATATGGGGTGATAACTTTATAGATATTTTTTTATTAGTCCCATTAACAACTCAATGACAATAATTATATCAGTCTAAAAAATTCATTGAAAATATAACTCCCTTTTTATATTAATTTTCACTTCAATATCCTCCTATAGGATTAAAAAAATTCATTTTATAAGTGGGATTTTCTTGTATAATGGTTTACAATAATTTTTTTATATTTTAATTTTATTCATTCTCGTATTATATCATTTTTACTCTTTTATGTTATCCAATTATTCCCTTATATACACCATGGAAAAGTAGAAGTAACTATGTCTCTTGTTTGAGGGAGGGAGCATTCGATTTATTGAGTTTTATTTGGGTTTTCATTTTTTTTATTTTTCAAATGTAATACTGAAATCGATGGTTAAAATGATTAAGATGATTGATTTACTCCTTTGTATTCTTTATTTTTAATCCTTATTATTTTATTATATATATTCCATACCTTTCATACTTAGGTCGGTTATAAGATTGAATTTTTAATAGGTATTATTGTTGGTCACTCCAACATATAGTCATATAGGATAAGGGTGGTATAATATAAGTAAGATAGTGGTTAGTGAGGGATTGTGGACTATTCACTACAAGATAGGACTTAAGAAATTTAATCTTCAATTAACTATAATTTTAATTGTGGATAACATCTATATACAAAGATTTCTTTAATACTAGAAACATTATTTCTTCATGATAATTTCAATAATTAAATAAATAAATAAATAAATATATATATATATATATTATCTCTTTTATAAAAACTATATTAAATTAGTAAACATTACTTTAGTATACATTATATTATAATTGTGAACATATAAGAATAGTGTGTGTGTTAAGCCTCATTGAGATCAACCTTAGGTTGAACACAATTATAAATTCTTTGGAAAATATAAAATATATTAAATTTGGATTCCGAAAAATACCTCTCATCACTAAACAAATATCTAATGAAAAGAATAATCACTAGACACCTATAATACAACTAGAGAAAGGGAGTGTGTATGTTTTCACTACCAATAAGTTGGATTAGGATAATGAACTGATGAAATGTATAATTATTCTCCACTATGGATTTTTAAATGACTTATTTGATTCTGATTCTTCCCATTCTTTCATGCCACATAGTTTTACTAATAATGATTATTCACTGATTCAAGAAATTTATATTGAACTATCTTTATAAACACCTAGTGGAATAATGATAACACCAATGATATATAACTCTTTTATGGTCAATTTTTATGGAATGATAATTCCTTTGGATCTATTTATTCTTACCTCGATTTAATTTTGATAGAATATAGGACATGTATTTTTTTCCTTTCATATTTCACATAAAAAATTTCAAGATATGGAAATATTCATTCATATTCTAAATCATCATGTTACCAAATATTAATATAATAATGATCACAAGATATATTTGGAATAAAATTATATAATGTGGTCCATGATTCTATGAAATGAGGGAATTATAGCTCAAATGATCAATGGAGAGTCAAACTTGATGATATTACAACTATATGGGAATATATTACTGTATTTTCAGATGAAATTCCTGATCTTCGCCAAGAGTGAGAGGTTTATTTTTTATTGAACTCATACCTGGATCCATTCCTATCTCAAATAATTCATATATAATATATTTAATTGAAGTAAAATAAGAATTGATAGGAGAATCTAGAAATGGATTTCATATAGATAGGTGAATCACAATGGGTTATAGAAGTCCTCTTTTTCAAAATTAAGGATGGATCAATGCAATGTTTTATTTATTATCATGATCTTAAAAAAATTATTATCAATAATAATAATCCTATTCCTGATGTTGATGAAATATTTTATCAACTCATTGGATATCAATATATCTCTAGGATTGTGAGGTTTATTTTTTGAGCTTCATGTATTTTGGTCCCTTAGTGATCCTTGATCATGTCGAGGTCATAGCTTATCAGTGGGCACTGAATCCAGATCTTTACTAAGAACATGATGTCTTCCATGTATATCTTTTTAGAAAGAATGCACCGAAACATTATCATTTACATATAAGGACTCCAGATTCCATACATATATATTACATATTTTTAAATTAATATTGATTAAATATCATAAATAAATTCATAATGATGCTAATGGTTTATGTCATTGGAATTCAGGAACCATGAATAACTTGTTCATATGTTATCAGCATCATATCGCACTAAACTATTTATAAACAACACTCTTCTTAGACATATCGAACTTCATACCATTTATTATAACCTTGGGAGAGGAAATCTAATAAAGGGTGATATCATATGTCCAGTAGGTGTAAATTTTTTGATATCAACATAGAATAAGCATAAGGGTATGAGAAAATGATAGTAACATCTAAAAATCATACCCTTCCTTTCATTGATCATATATATAAGTAACAACATAAATATTGGCAGTTCATAAGACATGAATGATAATGGAATCAAAATATAATATTCTATGAGAGAATGACATTGAATAATATAGAGAATTATTTCATACACATAATTTTACAACATAGTGACAACATATAAATATAGAAAGGTTCATTCCTTAATTTATGGTCCTGAAATCGGGATCTCACATAAACTTATGAACATGAAATTTTCTTTTTTCTTGAAATTTTGTACCTAAAATAACTTATATAAATAAAATTGTGGACATAAAATATTTCCTACACATAACCTTATGAACATGAGAAATGTTTCACACATATCATTTTAAACAACAAATCGAGTTCATGAATTTTATAGTTAACTCATGAGTTATCTATCCTTACCCAATGCATTGGATAGAGATATAGGTCCCACCAATCACATAATGAAAACCGTATATATTTGGTCCAAATTATCAATAATAACTCATCATATAAAAATCCATGAAATGAATTGGATTCCAAAAACATTTCATTATAGCATAACTGGTTGATAAGAATTAGGGATTGTACATAATTCATCATTTCAACATACAAATCCTCCTCATAACTGAGTTCGTATCATGGAAATGTTATCATCATAATCATGAAACACCGAAATAAATAATAATGATTTTTATAATGGATCACATCCTTAGTAAATGACATATAACATCAAAATTTGTTATCATTGATGGAAAATGATTTTGAATGATCATTTAGAACATTTATTGAGGAAAATTTCATTTCCTCTTTGAAAATCACTTTTTAGAAATAACAATTAAAGAATAAAAAGATAAATATCATTTTATTTGAAATAAAATTTCAAACATATAAAATAGTATTTAAACATTTATTTTTCATGATAATGAAAAATTTTATTCATGTTGTACAGATCTAAAACAAATATTTCTATCACATTTTCAGTAAAATCCATGTGGTCTTTTTTGAAAATAAAATGAATATTCCTTTTAAATAATTTTTTAAAAACTGAAATAAGTTTTAAATATATGATAATACATTATAATGCCTTGACCCCAAAATCATATAGTTAAAACATTATATTATTATATTTTCAGGGTTATAAGGAATCAAATATTGAACGGATGATCAGTATAGCACTGTGGGAAAACAAGATATATACATGGAATCCATTTTACATTGGGAATAAAAAACAACATAATAACTAACAAAATAAAATTCCCTACATCCTTGAACCACATTCAATGAGTTTACCTTTTTACCCTATGTAAAGGAAACAAAATAAGGGTGATCTCAAATGCTCGTGAAGGTTAAAATACAATGATATTTATAATAAATCAACAAGAATAATTAATATGAAAAGTTTTGTAATTGATAACACATTCCATGTAACAAATAATTGTGAAGGATGTGACTAAAGAATATGATAAGTAACATAAATAAAACATATATACTATATATACTAATCTTTTCTTTCCTACATCCACGTGTCAAAAAACAGTTCCTCCATGTTATTTTTTCTATGAGTTCTTATCCTCCATATCACCACATCACCCCACCATACGAGATATCTATATTTCTCAACCTCGATCCCCCCCTGTATCTCCCTTCCTCTTTTGTTTAAACATCTGTCTATCTCCGACCTCTTACATCTTTTTGTTTCGACTATAGTCTCCTGGTTTTTCTGTTCCCTGACCACAATCGAGATTAAGATATTCATGACCTATGGTTCTGGCATACTCCCCACACCAACATCATCCTCCTACCAATATTCTTGTATACCATAGTCCTCGCACTTAGTATTCATATATCTCTTGGTTTTAGTGTAACCCTCCATCCTATTCAATCTCCCACTTGGATTTCCATTCACAGTTATCCCGATTCTCGAATCAATTTATAATGAACCAAACAACATTAGGTTGTTCCTCCCCAAGCCTGCTTCCCTTCCTTTCAATCACAGTAAATCAAATTCAAGATCAATCTAGCCTATGAAATCCCTTAACTTTGACCCCCCTTGACTTTTCAATATCAGGAAGGTTTTCAAGGGATTTTTGGTCTGAAATTTTAGCCGAAGTCACCTTCCTTTATTTGCACGCTTGCTGAATCTCGTATTTGCTCCTACATCATCTTCACACTTCAGGTATGAACATAAATGTTTACTAGAAAACCTAAATAATTTCAACAAAATTTATGGCCTCATTTTAGTTTTTTAAATGTTTGGGTTCATTTATTGTTGTATGAATATTATTTTTCCCTTTGAATAAAATAAACATCAACTATGGTTTCTTGTTCAATATTCATTGTATCTTATTCCAATTTCATTATGGTTTAGCCTTTTGAAATCCAACAAAATATTTAGTTATTTGAAATTAAATTACCTCTTTGGAAAAATTAAATCTCTATTACGGTCTATGGTTGGAATTGCTTTCAAACATATTTCGATTTCAATTTAGTTATTCATGTGGATATCCAAATAAATAATTTGGTTTTTTGATATTACATTTACTAAATGAATAAAATGACTATTGTGGTCTGTGGTACCCTATTAGGTCTTTTCCTTTGCAATGTAAATTTCTTTTACTTTTACTACCTCTACGCATTATATGGTTTCATTTCACACCTTGAAAATAAGATATAAATAGAAAAAAAATAAACATGAATTTTCCATCAAACTCTAGAGATAGAAGGTTGAAACAAAGGATACTTATGAAGAAACAATAGGCAGTTTGTGAGATCTCTATTATATACCCTTGCAAATGTTGTATTTATTATCCTTCATTCCGTAGTTTCATTCATTACAGTTTCCACATGATCAGTTCCAACAACTACTGTAAAATTTTTAATGTCATCTACGAACTAGTTTTTTACTCCATCAAGTAAACCAGTATCAATAGGTGACATCACACATGGAGTCACATGTGTTCTATTATCATATTTATGTATAAATGGTTAGTTCTGTTGGAATTAAACTGTAGCACCTTTGTGAAGTTTCAATGTGAATTTCAGACTAACCAAAACCAGTCATACTAAATTACTTGTATAACAGTTCCTCATCATTTTTCTTCTTGGTGAAATAAAAACTTGTATTTCCCATCAAAATGTAAAGATACAAGGGTATAACGTAGACTGCTGATGAAGTAATGGCATAAATTTTGAGATTTTTCTAATACCTTGATATTAAATTATTGAAGTCATTTACATTTTTTTTATTGTCTATATTAATTGAAATTTATAGAATATCAGTGGTGACATCTATTGGAAATTCTTTTTATGGTATCTCTTAGTCTGTTTGGAACCCCGAACACTGAACCTCTATAAAAAATACATTGCATAATGGAGTCACATGTATAAAATTATCATCTCTACATAATAATGGTTAGTTCTGTTAAAATTTACATGTATAATCCATTAAACTACACACTATATTCCACACTAACACATATTATTACTAATTAACTGCTTCTCTGTCGATAGTGCTAGAACCATATGCACCTCGATCAATGTTGTTTTCTAGAACTAATAAATGAAAACAATTACCCAGTGGCTTGACATATTCTCTTCTACCTTTTTATAAGTATCATAAATACTATATTTCATGTAGATATTTTATCTCATACAATATTTGTATCCCCTGTATAATATTTCGGTCATCACTTTTCATTGCTTTAATGGATGAAGAAAATACTCTATCAAATTCATCACCTGTTACCTCTACATAGTATGAATGACTAGTGATTAAACACATTACCATTCATGTTATTCCAGTTCTATTTCTTATGATTCCCTATACAAACAAATGATTCTTAACTCCTTATTTTGATGGGATCTAAAATACATTATCGGGTGCAGGTATGTTGTACACTATAATTTGACACACACACACACACACACACACACACACACACACATATATATATACCACTTTACATTCTATAGAGTATTTAAGGGTTTTTTATAACTACATTTATGTTCTAGAAAACATTTGTTTCTTCAAGAAGCAATGATAATGAATACTTATAAGGCTGAAGAAAATATAAACATTGACATAAAATGGTTCAGAAAACTATATAGGTAATTTAATGTACACGTTTCACTTCAAACATTATTATGTTTTTTATTATTTAAACCAGTCCAATATTACATACCTCTTGCTACTATAGAAGAGTCACTAGAACAATAAAATTCCAAGAACACGAGTTAGTGTACTTAATAATAATGAATTAATGGTTTTTTAATACCAAAAAAATCATTTTCTATTGACTGATGTTTTTATTACCATATTCTACTTTATTGTTATGTCAAATTAGGTTATTATGATATTGGAGAGCCTTATAACATCTTTCAATATTGTCACTATTTTTTTTGGGTTTGATAAGAGAAACAAAAATAATTCAATAGATAAATCCACTATTTTTCTCTATGCTACTCGATGTGAATGGTTTCTTTGGAATTACCACCAGAATATCCTAAATACCTAAGGATTTTGGTGTTCAATTGAACTTCTATTGAAACCTTATTATTCTAATAAAAAATGAATATTTACAATTATATGTTTTCATTCACTTAAATAGGTGGGAATGTAGATTAGTTTTTAAATAATGGTCGGTATCAATGTATATTCATATTAGATAGAAAAAACTACCATCACATAGGTAGTTTTTGTCCCCCTGATGGAAATCCACCAACATTCGCACAACTGTACGTGTATGATACTGCACATGAGTGTTAGAATGGAATTCACATAATAAGGTATCATTTATATTCAATTATCTGTGCTATGTTTACAAAACCTTCACCATTTTATATTCATATAAAAAATTTCTCCATCTTTGTTGAAAGAAATAAGCTATCAATTATTAATCGCAATACTGTTCAGAACCTACAACAACTGATTTTTGAGAATAACAATTTTGCATGAGAATTTATAAGTGAAAGGTATGTTATTAACAATTATAAGGTTCTAAAATTATAGTTACGACTTCTAAAAAAATAAAAAACATTCTACAACATATTACATACCTAATACTTCTAAAATTACAATGCTGATTGTCGGTGATGTTGGTGATCCCAACTAAGAACAGGATATCATCAATCAAACAAAAAGTGGTGATTTGAAACAAATTGATGATCTTCACCCATTGTATCATCCATTGTAGTATGCTTTTATTTTCATAGGTGGCGAAGATGGATATTGTGATAACATGTTGCATTGCGCTACCCAATTTAAAACAAGTACTAAACTCAAGAATGTTACAATGAGAGAGTACATATCATTCCACTTGCAATTTCGTGATAATGATGCATCAATATTACTACATTATAGAATATTTATACAATAGTTTAGTATTGATTCTTATATGATTATTGAGTCTCATAGACAATCATTCATTTGTTTCAATCAAAATAAATTGAGGGTTGAACATTACAATGGGATACATGATTCATTGCTTCATGGTGACTATGAAAGGATGTATTGCGCAAAGAATATCGTATTACTCGCTACATTTATAGGATATCCAAGGTATATGATCCAGAATTACCAAGATGCTATGTCAATATGTAATTGGGAAGGTTATATAGATCTTCTTTTAACATTTACCTATAACCTGATGTGGCATGAAATTACTCAATTTCTTAGAAATCATAATCTGTGTCCACTAGACAGCCTGGAAATATTATCTCAAGTTATCAATATAAAGGTTGATCGTCAAGTGAATGATTTTAGAGAAGGTTGTTTCTTTGTAAATTCATGGTTAGTAACTCTCTTTGTACTTACTATCTAGTATGTCTAGTTCCTTATTATATATTTTTTCATCTTCTATTAACTATCAAACTCTTTTCTTCCCATGTATTTGTTAGAACTGTGGAGTTTCAAAAATGTAGCTTGCCTCATGTGCACATCCTACTATTTCTATTCCATGAAAACAAATTTCACACTCCAATAGAGGTAAAAAAGATTATATGAACTGAAATTCCAAATAATTGTGCCAAGCCAAGACTACATGAATCTGTTACGAATTTTATGATCTACATCCCTTGTGGTGATTCCAACTGTACTTCGCCCTGTATGAGAAATGGTAAATGTTCAAAATTTTTCCAATGAAATTTATTGGGCTCCCCACTGGTGAAGATGATGGTTACATTGTCAATTTCATAAGGGATTATGGAAAAATAGTTGTAAAAAATGGAGTCCCTTTAGATAATCGGTTTTTTGTTCTATACAGTCTTGTTTTGCTATTAATGTATCAAGAACATCTGAATATTGAAGTTTGAAACTGGTAATCTTCAATCAATTATATTTTTAAGTATATTAAAAAGTAAATGATCATGTAATAGAGGTACCCTATGAGAGCATCAACAGAGAGTTATCAGAGAAAGATTTTGATGAAATAAATATGTACTATGATTGTCGGTACTTATCTACTTGTAAGGCCTATTGGAGGATATTTTCTTATGATATCTAGAATAGATATCCACTAGTTGAGAGGTTAGGTTTTTATTTACCAGGACAAAATTTTGAAACCTACAAAGACAATGATAATATTGGTGATGTCTTAAATCATAGTAACATATCTAAAAAAATGTTCACCTCTTGGTTTCAAGCAAATATAATGTACTGGGAGGGTAGATCTCTAACTTTTGTAGAATTTCCAACTAGATTTGTTTACCACTAAATTGATAAGAAATGAAATCATTGAAGTCATGAATTTTCTATTGGTAGGATGTACTATATTAATCCAAACAGTGAACAAAATTACACTTGTAACTTTTAGAGAGACCTATTATTCTTTGGGACTACATTCAGATGACACAGAATTCATTGAAGCTATAAAAGAGGTCTAAACTTGGGAAATGTGACATTATGTATGAATTATATTTACAAGAATGTTATTTTACAATAGCATTTCTCATCCAAAAATTTTTTGAAAAAAAACTTGTCACATATTAGATGAAGATATTTTATATGCCCAAAGAATAAGGATACAAATTCAAGGTGAAAATATATTTCTCAACTTATATTTTAAAACAAGTAACTGCTAATAAATTTCTATTTTACAATGTTTCTTATTTTTTTGATAAATATATTTATATAATTTTCAAAAAAATCATTGAATAAATTAGGTTAGATAGTAATTTCATAATGACAACTTATTTTTTCCATGTACTTAGTGTTATCTCAAATATAGCTGTGATCATTTCAAGTTAGTACAACTGAATGTAATATTTTTTATATAAGAGTAAAACCACTGTTTACATATTCCATTAAAATATAAGGGCATGACAACAACCCATATGATATCATAAACGCAATTACTAAACATGATTGAGTATATTTTAATAGTGTTCTTTCTATGTTATTTTTACATTTAGTTATTTCTTCCAGTAACCAGATTTTTCTACATTGTTACAAATAAATACCAGTAGACGGTTAATGTCACTCAAATATTAATGGACATATATAATACGCACTTGAGTCTATCTAATAGGTTCTTTCACTACTGATCTAGAATTATCTTTTCGTTACACTAAATTACTTAATTCACTACATGTAATTTATTTATACTACTATAAAACAATGTTCCTTAATTTTATAGATTTGAAACTCATAGAATACTAGATACATATGTATGATCTTCCTGAAATAGAGTATATTTTACAGATTAATGGAATATATCTTCAATTTTATCCTCCCATGCAACATCCAGATTCGGCAATTGATACACATTTGAATCATTTAGTTTCATAAGAACAAAATTACTATAGATAAATACTAATAAATGAGTATAGATCTTTATAGACTATGCTTACCATTGAAGAAAAAGAGGTGCTGGATTCCATTTTGTGTTCGTTATCTACAAATACTAGGGGATTCTTCTTCTTTCTCGGATATGGAGGCATAGGTAAACCATTCATTTGGAAGATCCTAACATCATTGCTACAGTCTGACAGCACTATTGTACTTGTGGTTGCTTCTAGAGAAATTGCATCACTACTATTTCATGGTAGACACACTACATTTATAAATTCCATATTTCAATTTCTATTACTGAGTAGTCTGTTTTCAATATTATGCAAGGGAGTGATGTAGCAGAACATCTGCACTCTACAAAGATATTTATTTAGGATTCTGCTTCAATGGTATATAAGTACTACATTGAAGATCTAGACCATAATCTCAAGGATATAAGGACAGTAAAAAATGTTAATGCAATGAATTTACAATTTGGTGGTCTAACAGTTGTATTGGGTGGAGATTTCAAGAAAATATTACCTGTAATAATAGGTGGTAATAGAAATGAAATTTCCTTTGCATGTCTGAAGTCATCATATATTTGGAAGCACTGTCGGTTTTTAACTCTAAGAAATAACATGATATTTATTTCTTCTACATCCACTAATGATTCAAATGAGGTTCATGATTTTTCTAAAAGGAATTAGGATATTGTAAAAGGTTGAGTTGGATAACGTAATGACGGTGAAGCGCTCTTCCAAATTCCATCATCATATCTTCTTACCTACACTGTAAATGTAACGGTGGCAATTGTGGAGTATACTTATCCTAATTTTAGTGAGAAAAGTAGAGATGTATTCTATTTTCAAAAGGGTTCCATTCTAGCTCTTACCTATGATGTTGTTCCCAAGGTAAATGATTACATGTTGTCTCTTACAAACTATGAAAAGAAAGACTAATTAAGCTCTGATTCATTCTGTAATTCATGTTTTGATACATATAGGATAAAAAACATATACACCTCTAAAATGTTAAATTGTATAAATTTCTCTGGTTTCACTAGCCACAAAAGTTCTCTAAATATTGGTGTTTCTATTATGTTACTAAGAAACGAAGATCAATCTTTTGGTTTATGTAATGACACCTGTATGATTGTTACACACTTAGGTGATCATGTCATAGGAGTAAAAATTCTGACTATCTATCATTTCGGGTATTTGACATTCATTTCAAGATAAACTATGACACACTTTGATGTAAGATTCCCATTTAAATTACATAGAAGACAATATCCCTTGACAATTTCTTATGAAATGACTATTAATAAATTTCAAAGACCATCATTGTCTTCTGTTGGTTTATAACATGTCAAATATTTTAATTTTTTTTAGGTGTTTAATGTGTACTTACGCACTGTGTAACATCTTACAATGTTTTTTTCAACACTAATAAAATTTCTACAGAGTAAAAAAAACATGTCCAGATCAATTACCCGTTGAATGAGATTACCACAAAGGATGATAAAACACTCAAGATTGAGTTTCTTGTTTTAAACATGTGGTGCAATTTGGTGCCCAACTATGCTAATATAGTTGTTGCTATTGATCAAATACATACTGATAAAGAGGTCAGTTTACCTTACATGGCTAATATCTAATTTGTTCAACCTATTTTACACTTATGTTTTATATATCTCTCGATATATATTTAATATTTCACTGCCCTTTCTCATATAAGTTTTTAATATATTCTCCTACATTATAACATACTATCCCATGGGAAATAAAATTTAGTGTAAAATTACTACCCTCCATCTTATATTCATGTATAGAGATCTCATTCATTAAGAACTATGCTATATGATACAAAACTTTTAAAAAGAATCAAACCATTGATGTAATATGGGATGTAGACATGCATTTATACAAATATTCACATCCATGATGTTTTTTCGTCCATGTGATGAAAAATATCCTATTTTCAGTTTTCATTTTACATCGTGTGATTATATTATTAAAATGAAGGTTCTGGAAGAAAATTTAATAGGTACATTCCACTACTAATTTCATGTTACATTTCTATCTATTGAAGTTTAATAAAATAAACATTATAGTATTTTATACTGCGTTTTTATTGTTTACAAATTATGTTTCATTCTGTAATCTATATAATAGAAATAATTGGACTTCTATGATACATAAAACCGGTGTAATATATGGGTCCTTCCAAATGCATAATGCATATTACTGTAGGGGATGACAGGTCAATATTTTGGTAAAATTGCATTATGTGACAGAAAAAAATTCATATTGTTACCATCATTTCGTATTGTGGATTACATCTAACCTGTAGTGTATGGAGTGATTTTGTAATCGAATGGACACATTACTTGTAAAATTACAAGGAGTCATCTACCATTATGATTTTACAACTTGTCCAGGTGAAGTGGTTGAGCAGTATGGTTTTTATCTATAATGTATAATTTTTCTATTTTTTATTCATTCATATAATATGTTTCATTGGAAACATACTCTATAATTATGATTTATGTGAATTATAAATCCTTTTATAGTCTGTTTTTGTCACAACTACTATGAATGTAGCAAAAACTCTTTATAACCATCAAATTCTGGATGTTGGCAATTTCAGAAGTAGGTAACATTATACCCACACTTTAATGTGTATTTTTACAAGTGTCTACACTGTGTATCACAATTTTAATACACCAATGTTCTTATTATTTATTTTCTAGTCTTTCATTCTATATTAACCAGTTTTGGGTTTGTAATAACAACACAATTACATAGCCCACTTCCCACTAATGTGAAACCCTCTATAGAAGTCTTGTATTGGAATAACAATAAAATGATATTAGATTTGAAAAGTTTTCTCGAGGTAACTAAAACATCCTTAATTTATGAAATTCAATATGTTGTATTATGAACTATTCACCTCTATACTATAATAATGAGGTTATTATTATGTAATCACTCTAATATAGCCCACATGGTTTTTAATAGAATCTATAATACTAAAAATTCTATGTAATCATAGTTGGTTTTTGATTCATGCACCTTCGACATTAATAAAGTACATGTTTAGAAGACAAAATTTAGCACCACAATTGTAAATTTTCTCCTAAGAGCAATACTCCTATGTTTCCTATTAATTATTTTTAAATTAATTATTGAATTGTGTGCTTTAAGAAAACTAATAAATAAAAATACTCAATATAGCTAACCGTGTATCCACAATTTTAAATCCAACAGATTTAGAGTGCATCTAATGGTTAATGATAGCACAGACTCATGTTAAGTTGTTTTATTTGACAATTAATTCATCAAATTCTTACATAAAATAGCTATAGAGTTAAGATCTTCTTTGATATATGTACAACCAACTTTGTGTCTCTCCTCCAGATATTTTTCAATTATTTATCCCAAAACTACTTATCATTTGTAATTTTGGACGATGATGAGTATGGTTTTCCACCATAGTTGAACATTTTCAAATGAAGGAACGTTATATTATCAATTAATGTAACCAAATATAATATTCAAAACTATCATCATTCTTTGAACAAAACTGCTTCAATGCACCATTTATCAGTGAAAATGACAACTATATCACTAGCTACACTGACAACTTCCAACAAAATTAGGTCTTAAAAAATAGGTATTCATATTTTACTTAGATAATGTAAAATTACCAAAATTTATTTTTTATTATTATTTTAATATTTAGGGACATCAAACCATTGGGTCTTCACAAGTCAGTAGTATCATTGAATATATCAAGGGACAATCTGCTTCAGTTTTTTCAAATTTTCTTTAATAACAAACATATATCATCTTACTGTAATTTTCCTTCCAATCTTACATAATTGGAGCATCAAACTGGTAGGTCTTCTCGTTCCAGTTCATACATTCCCAATATATTTATTTCTTTTAACTCAGATATTTCATCTACTTAGGTACGTAAAAGTTATTTTCAGTGACTACAAAAATATTTCTTTTACTATAAATATACATGCATGACTAAGATAGAGTTTCAATGTTTTTTATATTTCTTGTCATACTATTATTTAAATCTATAACTCTCAACTATTAACTATTAGATATTTTCTTCATTGATTTCAACTATAGTAAGTACCTTCAAATTCTTCTCACTATATTCTCTATGTAGAAAAACCTGTCACATGAATTTGATATGGAGGATGAGGTTCAACATGATCTTCAGATATGTTGAGACAATATTGGGAAAAATTCATTTTACTAAAATAGAGAGGAGAATGAAGGATAATTTGAACTGTAAAAATGAGAAATCAGACTGAGATGTTCTCCCTCTTGGTCATTTTAAAATACCTTTTGGGTATTTAATTGGTTTTCATTCATTTTCTGTAAAATATTATGTGCATTAAATTCTATAATGAAGTATGCACAATATAATTACCTTATTATAACATGTATACTGTTCATTATTAAGGTTTTTTATAATATTTACATATGACATTTACTTTATACACTAGTTACACATTATGTTGGGTATTCTCTGGGCCAACACTAATTCCCCTTAAATAAATGACTATAGAAATAGTCATTACTTATTAATATGTGTTTGTATATTTTTGTATTTGATGATTTTTCTATTTGGTATTTCTCATGGTGGAAATTTTAGTATGGGTTTTCTATAGCTTGATTATAAATTTTTTATGCTGTTTCATGCTAGATGGTTTTCATATCATGATACACGATTTTCACGGCGGGCATTTTTTATCTATTTTTCATACTGGATGTTTTTCATTAGGCTGGATGTTACTCAAGATGGAAGAGGATAATGAATGATGTTTTTTATATTGGACATTTTAATGTACATTGTTCAGTTTGGGTTTTTCATGCTAGACGTAATTTAGTGTTGGACGTTTTGTTGTATTTTATGTATTTTATGTTGTTGGACAGTTTTTATGATGGATTTTACACATTTAATGAAATTTTTTCCCTTATATTCATGATTAAATGTTTACTATTTATTTTTACTATTTTATAATTATTTTCTCAGTAGATGTTATTACATAAAAATATTGTTATTGAATTATAGTCTTTAATTGTAAAATTGTGGAGTTAAACTCCCTTTCGTCCATCATATGAATGAAGGTAATGTTATTTCACTATAGAATACAATTTGTTTTATTTTTTATGCACTAAAAACATATGAAAAAAATGTGTAATAAATTTACCACATTTATTTATGCAGGTATAGGTAACCAGGATGCTGATATTGATATGTTCTTGTATCAAAATGAGAGGAATAAAGAACAAGACTGGACAATGTTTCATTCAATATTATTTGGAGACCAAAAAGGATAAATTTCCTCTTCAACTGATTGGTATGTGATCTGATATTTATATGAATATCGGGAGTTTACATACTAAGTTAGATGTTGCATATGTTGTTTGTATTAATTAAGTTCTTATTTATATATAACATAACATGTTTTCTGTTGTAGTTTGTTTTGTTTATATAAATAACTTGTATTCTATTTTTATTTTTTTGGTTTAAAAATTAAAATTTCAATTGAAACAATTGAATTGTATTTCAAGTTTGTAAATAGGTTAATTACATGGGAAATAGATTTTCATGTGTTCATGGATGTAACTGAATCTAATATGAAAACTCAAGATAATCACTTTTTTGTTTCTCTAAATTGGTGGTAATTATATGTTACTCATCTAAAAATTTTAACATTTTTCATCTGTTAATTTCAATTCAATATGTTTTATAATAATTTGTGGACTGTGGCTGTAGGGTTGTGGAAGAGAAAACTAAGAAAGGACCTATCTTTAGCAATCCTATGGATCCATGTCAAACCTCTGGCTAGATTTAATTCCCTCTTTTTCAAGATTCTATATCCGAGGTAGGATATCCATCTTCTTAAAACATGGGTGTGTATACTTATTTTCATTTGTATATCATTTCTTTTAAGTACATGTATATTCATAATAATCATCCTTGGTGTGCTTTGGTGGTATTCAACATAGGTTTTTTGGTAGTTTAAATAGTTTTCCTCATTCCTTGTCTATGGAATCAGTGAATAATTTCATTAGTGGTAATTCATCCTTGCTTTACTTTCCATCATCCAATGATATCAATGATAATGGTCTGGATTCCTTAGTTTCTTCTATTGTCATCACTTAAAATTATTTAAAAATTTATTGTGAAACCCTCAATGAAGTATGTGTAGGAATCCCCATTACAAAAGGTAACTAGTCAACATTTCTAAGTAGGAATACTATGTTTTTTTTTCATCTGAACAGGAGTTGAATTTGTTCCCTATACTGTAAAATTTAACTGAGAGACAAACTGAACACAGTCTACAAGACTAGAAGAATGATCCCTCATCAGAGTAATAATCTGAGCCCTAATGGGGTTTCACCTAGAAGAGTAAATCTTGAGAAGAAATAAAAACATATATTGATCTTATCTTGTCTAATTCAAAGTTATTTCCCTATTATAAAGATATCGTTATAGTTTTCATACCATACAAGGTATATCTAGTTAATGTTTCAATGCAATCAAACCACTATGTCTAAGTGGAGTATTCTAAACTCATGGTGCCAAATTCTGGGACCATAGGATGATTTACATCAGAAAATTAAATATTCAGGTCATAGTTGGTATTATTTGAGGTATGATATATGAATTTAATTGAATTTTAATGACTCGGTAAACATGGAACCTCTGAAAGAGGATTATTCTGTAAACATTCATCCTGGGTATGGAATGAGTAGAATCATATATACATACTTAAAAGGAAACTAAACATTGGAAACTGGTGAATATATTAATGAATATATTGAAACAAGAAAATGAAACTCTCCTATATATACTGCAACATATATCTTCATTTTCATCTATTTAGTAGTAACATATATCTGAGCAGCAACATATATCTGAGTAGGGAAACCGATGATGCTGGTGATCCTGCTGTATATATAGGTATATTGGTTATCTAAGCAATAACATATATCTGTATTTTCTTAATTGGTATATTAATGAATATATTACTATTTATTAGCTGGGAAACTGGTGATGCTGCTATTTTGAAAAAAAAGAAAATTCAACTATGCTATATTTAAATATGTAATTAATGTGGGAAACTACTTCATCCAGGTGCTTAAATTGCCCACATCCTTCACGCAATGGAAATTATCAAGACAACAAAATCAATTGTTTCTATCATGAAACTTTACATGATAAATATAATCTTTTCTATAAAAAAAATATGAATTTTACTCAGGGTAGTATTAATAACCAAGTAGTCTGGGGGAAACAAAAGGAGAAGCTTATATTTGGATGTTATTGTTCTTGCAGGGGATATTTAGGAATCTGATATGTGGAAATGTTTTTTTGGTATAAAGACTTGTGGTCATCTTGATGTTTTGTTGAATCAAATTATATCATTTTACAGGTATGAATAAGTCCCAATCCTGATTTTAAATGTTTTTGAGTTCATTTCTATATGCATGTGGCTGTTGTTCTGTGCATAATTGATTTTTAATTTTCATGTAGTAGATGACCATCGATTTGGAAGTCATATTGATGAAAGTTACCAGAACTAATTTTTCATTTTTAGGTATCAATGGATCACTTTCTCTTATTTTATTATAGTTATCATATTCTTTTTTATAATTACATCATGCTTTAGTTTATTATTTAATTCTACAAATAAGACTTCACACTTTTGAATACAATCCAATTTATACTTTCTTCATGATGTATCAATTTTTTTTATAAAAGTGGTTCATTTTTTTCATTGTCAGATTTTTCTTATCTGGCCAGATTCAGTGACTTACTTCCACCATGATGGTCATGAAGAAATTCTTTATTCGTACTGTAATAAGGAATGAAATTAAAATCACTACAAAAGTTTATATCACTAACAATATTACTCCATATAAAAAATTATATTTTATTGTCTAATGGAAACATGCTAAATGATTAATATTCACTTACTACATTATTTTTATTAATAAGTATATAAAATATGGTCAAAAAATATTTTTTTTCATTGGTTTGTTAGTTTTTGGATAGGAATTGACAGAGATGGGGTGTACTCTATAACTGGTCCTGAACTATATAAATAAATTTTGATTAATTCATTGTTTCTTTGATGCTGAAATTGATTGTTCTGGTGGAGGAAAAGAAGAATAAAAATGTACATAGGCACTCTGATGTTTTTTGAACTTGATAAAAATTATAGTTATTATATCTGAGAAATCTTATTACAGTTGACACTGATCATTACGTAACCTATATTTATCAAATTCTTAACTTTTTTCCCCAGGCAGCGTGTCTTTCAATAAGTTTTATTCCATCTTTTTGTATATGACTCTGATCTCTATATCCCTCATTCCATATTGTTCCAGATACATGATGAATAATTTCACTATGTTTTCTTTTTTCCTGAATATCCCACTCATTCAATTTATTATTATTTCATTTATATTAACATTTTATATTTTTTTATTACAACCACTTTCTTATCTTTGATTTGTCTTTCACTTTTAATTTTAGTGCTCGCATTATAGTTATTTTGATACAAATTGAAAATGAATTCAAATCATATTAATCAAGATTTAAAAATTAATATATTTTTATTATATGTTGTTTATTTTTCAACTATTTGAAAGCTACAGTGATATTTTATGCACTCTTATTCCATTATCATATACCATTGCTTTTTAATTAAAATTTATTCAACTTTACGGTTTCGTCTCAACTTTTATAACTACTAATAACTTATTAAAATAAAAATCAGTAATCAAATATGCCATGAAGTAGCATAGGAAAATACTAGTTACATTTAATAAATAAACTAAATATGAAGTTTATCAATATATTTTGTCATAGTGAATATCATCTATATAATAATAACTAAAAGGAAGGAAATTATTAATTACTGGATGCCATGTTTCCCATGTATATGGAACCTTTACCATCAATACCAATCATAAGATGGTTTTAAAAAAACTAGTTACAAACCAATTTTGTTTTTAGAAACCTAAATCTCCCTCAAGACCTTTAAAAAGATAGTTTAAAACACCATAGTTACAAATATGATGGGTTTGTCAAACTAAATTGGTCACATGATTCTACTGATGATTCATGGGGTTTTTCTTAACATGTTCTTGACCTTTGTATTTAATGTCCAAATAATTCCACATATATCATATAATCTATTCAAATTCATAATTAAGGTTCCTTATCAAATAATTTTATTGAGTAAAGCGTGCATATTTCTCAATATTTCTCTAGTAAATCAAAAAAAATTCAAAGAAAAAAATACGTAAATATATTATATGGTTTCATTAATAATAATATCCATCATAACAGAATATGGAAATCACGATGAAATATAATTTTCAATGAAAAATGAATATGGTAAAGTGATTGTATTATGATAATGTTAACAATAAAAAAAGAAAGTGAGATGACAAGATAACTGTTAATAGTTAGGGATTTTTAAATTAAAACCCACGAGTTATGTAATTTAAAGAAACAAAATTAAATACCATGAATATAAAAGGATTAATCATATAAAATATCAAAAGGGTCAGTAGATACACAATAAAAAATCTACTAAGTGTATAATAAAAATGTTTTCTCACAAATGTAAATTGTGAGATAAAAATCCCTTACCATATCCTCTCTTTTCATTGAACGCTTATTAACCTCATGTATAATGGTTTTACAAATTTTATTTAATTATAACACAACCATATTAATATTTATAATATAATATATATTCCTTCCAAAAATATATTATAACCCATTCATTAATAATCTATCATTATTTTTATCGTATCATGTGTTAATTGTCTTATTTTACGAGTATGTTTTGACTTGAAATTTATTTCCCTATTAATTATAAAATTATTTTATTATATCAAAAATTTAATACATTTTGTAAATATTATATATATATATATTTTATATATTTATTTATATTATTCCATAATTTTTTTGGTAGGAATGTAAATACAGTTTTTGTAGAGACAGTAGGTTTTACGTACGCGTGAACACTATTTCAATTTTATTATCAAAATAAATGAATATAAAGTAAAAGATATATATGTATATTATAATTCAATTTTCATATTTATTTCATATTTATAACTTAATTTAATTAAAATCATCCATAATAATATCCATTTGAATCTCGAATGAATCACATCACATTAAGGATGCTGTAGTCCACACATCCAAAAACAATGTTATCGTATTCCCAGAAAATGGAAATAATGAGGGTATGTGTTAGAAAAAAAATTAAATAAGCATTAAGGAAACATAAATATAATATATATCATATATAAACTATAATTCCCTCATTATTCCCAACCTTTAATGGAGGAAAAGGATGAACTAAGGACATTGGTTCGTGAGGCTGTAGTTTAAAGTAAACACAAACAATGAATACTTATCCCAGTTTATGGATGTGTGTGAAAGTTTATACCATAAAATTAAGATAAAAATGAATCATTATATTTAGTATACTGAGTTTATCATATAATAAACATATAATAACAATTGATTTTGTGGAGAATTTTTTTTTTAAAAGAAAATATCTCATTGAAGTGTGCTAGTTATTCTTCGCAAAACATCTTTTTGTTTACACCAAAAATCATAATTGTTTTTTCTTTATTCCCAAAGTGGTGATTCTAATATTATGGTAGGTATATTTAGATCATATTTTTTTATTTTTTTTATAATAAAAATGTCTTGATATGTGTGATGAAGTGGGAGGCTTGAGTATTTTTTTATAGTGGAGGGGTGACATTCTTATAAATATAAAAAGGTAAGCACTATTGGGTGGTCTTCCTTAACTCATGTGCCTCCAAAATTGATAAATAATGGATTAAGTTGAATTATTTTAGTGAAAATCCTCAACCACACAAAAATAAGTTAATTTTTATAATTTTTTCCCTTATCATCTCACTTCCCAACATTTACGATTTTGGTGGTTATTATAGTAACTTGTTTTGAATCCTAAGTAATTTAATGAATAGGAACTAATTGAAGTTATTTCTGTTATAAATTTTAGACCCATTGAATTGTCAATATTATATTCAATTTATATTATATTTTTTTTTTGGAAATTAATTTTTAAAACAACCGCATGTAACACCCAAAAACACTATATTAACCTGAACAATCCAAACAATGTTTTTACGTTTTAAGGGTCAGTATATTCATTATAAAAGGTCAATTGGTGCATTAATAGATCATATTTTATATTTATTAACATAAAAAATCAATTTTTAGAATATAGTTTTTTTTATAAAATTAAAAAAATTAAGTAAAATATCATTTATTATGAAATAACATTAATACAATTTTGACATTATTGATATAATTTAAATTTTAAAATAAAAATAAAAAATGTGATTAAAATATATTAAAATCAAATAAATTTAACATTAAATATTCATCTAAAAAATAATGAATCAGAAAAAATTCATGCAATTTTCTTCATTTATAATATTTTTAGTATCATTTATTTTATTTTATTATTAACTAAATCATCAATGTATTGGTCTTTCTTAAACATTTTGAGTAACGTATTCATTAAAAAAATTTAATAATAAATTATTATGACAAATTAACTCATTTATCATTAAAAAGGATACGTAGATCCTAAAATATGATTTTTTTCCATATCTAATGGCTTTATAAATGTTAAAGGTATGGATTGTTCCTTTTTGTCTTTTTTCCTTACATAACTTATTATATAAGTGACTTTCTTGGAATAGTACCACAATAACTTGTTCAATTTAAACCAAGAGGGTATATGGTCTAAATATGGCTTTCTAATTGATTTTGAACAAGTCTCTAGGTCATTTTATCCTTATGATTGATGTTTAACCAAAAAGTAAACTAATTTTTACCATAGTCATTGTAAATAATTTTTATTATTTTCACTAATATTTTTGGTCAAAAAATAATTTTAAATATTTAGACTAGAATTATTATACTAATTAAAACTATGTATGTCTATTTTTTTGAATTAATTTCATTGAATTGGAAATATTAAAATCAAAGCTAATCATACATACGTTGCGAGAAAGTGGGTTTTTAAAGGGAAAATGTTCAAATGTTCATTAATTTTTTATATATAAATTTTAAATTAAATAGACTATAATTACATATTTTATATTTATATATGTATAATATTTCTATTGTGACTTTAAAACCAATTAAAATATAATTTTACAGTAATAATTATTTAAATGAAAATGAGCATTTTAACTAAAATACAGTTTTTTCACTATTTATAAAAAATGAAACAAATCATAAAGATTTGAAAAATTAACCTTATGATATTTCATACAATATTAATTAAAAAATTAATTTTATTTATACATCTAAAATTTATAAAAATATCAATTTTTTTAAAACATGCTCATCACTAAAAGGAAGAAAAACTTTTTTGAGTTAACCAAAACATTTTAGGAATAAATAATATTTTTTCCTAATATATGTATATCAAGCATATTGGATTAATGTAAAAAAATTTTATTGAATATATAATATAAAAATAAATATATCATAATATCTCATGATGTTATATATAATTTTATGCTTGGTCTGTCCTGTCTTATAGACTATCAAAGTAACTCAATGTTTTTTATAACACAATCCAACTTAGAATTGTGTATAAAGAATGATAGAATAAAAAATTATATTTATTATAAAAAGAAAATATTATAAATTCATGGGGTGTTATATTCTTCCCAAATTAAATAAATTTTATCCTCATAATTCATACTTGATTTTGGTAATTGAGGGATTGATATTTGAATACCCGACATCATAAATAGGGTTAATTACACATCTTCCCAATTAAAAGGAAATGAAAATGTGGAAGTCACAAAAAAACTAATCTTTAAAGTAGGATAATATTATGAAAAAATTGGACATGGAAGATAAATTTAATAATAATTTGTTTATGTTGAGTGATAGTGAACATGTTCAGCTAACATTTGATGACAACAAAGACATAAAACCATAGTTATGAAAAAGATTATTGATATCCTAATAAATGTTGATAATAAGGAAAAAATTGTTTCAATACCACATTTATTTAAGTTGGGGAATTATTTATCTCTCTATTAATATAAATAGATATATATTTCTATTTAATAAACAAAATTTGATCCCTTTGTTGTGTCTTAAACAACTTATACTGTATTTCTTATCATTGATTACATCATATTGAGAAGTAATACATTAACCAATAAAAACTCATTCAAAGATCAACATAAACCATTTCATAAATGTTTAACATTTACAAAATGTTATGATCAAGCACTTTTGTAGGAAGGTCACTTAATTTCAAAAATGAACTTACCATTATCCATCAATCCACATGAAGCAGCTCTTAATTACCACATTCCAAACTTGTGAATATATTTATCACATATTATCTTGAAGCATTATACTATGTTCAATTACTAGGGAAATTCCTTGTAAAAATTTATTATTCCTTATTACTTATGTAAAACACATGTTATTTGATATATTCCTTAAATAAAAAAGTGTTGCAAACTGCATCAATGATAGCATAAACTAAATTATCAAAAAACCATTAATCAGTTAAATTGGTAGTTGGTAATGTTCAATCTAATTATCCATATAAAAAATATATTTATCAAAAAATAAATATATCAACATTATGAAAATGTTATGGTTTCTCTTTTCCTCAAACTTGTGTTTTACAAAAAGTTTAACATGATACTGAATCAATTTCCTTGACACTATTCAACATAGGGTTTCAAATATATAATAAAAAATACTATTTTGTAATCCTTATATATTTTGTAATTCAACTAAAAATAATGCTACTGAAATTAAATAATTATAGAATAGAAATATAGACATATTAATCATTAATCTTATTTTATGGGAGTATAAAAATCCAGACCATGAGCCATTAGCCTCTTATAGTGTATCTACCTTTGACACTTGGGACAATGATTTTTATATTGTCCAATCTATATATAGTTGAAGAATTGTACATTGGAAACCATTTTTTTATTATTATAATCATAATTATGGTGACCTTTCTCTCCACAACTATAAAAATTCCAATTCGTTTTAAGAATGTATTGGGGTGACTGTTCCTAAATTAATTTATGTGGGAAAATACATTATTCCCTTCTTCACTTCATTTGTATTTTTACTAGATATACACTTATTCTTGTGCTTCCAAATGAATCCATAAAACATATTTAATTATTTCTATATATAATTATCATATGATACTATGTCCTCATATGATTATATTTTTTTGGAGACTACTTCCCTTTGAAATATATTATTAAGACCAATAAATAAATGATCATTATTAATCATTGGATCATGTGTGTTGGAGAAGATCACATTCCTTATGTTAGGTTCCATTTATAAATGAAGACATCAAATAAATTATATATTATTATCTATAGTCCCAAAACTAGTGAAATACTTATTAGAAATTAAAAATTTTATACATATATAATCTCATAATAAAAAACATGGTTTTATTGGTACATTACTCTATACATATCCTCAAAATCTATCATAGAGATATATTCTATAGTTTTTTATATTTAAATATAGTTTCCAATGTTTTTACTAAACCTACATTGTTGTAAACTATAACAAGAAAATCTCAGAACCCCATAGCTAGTTTCCACTACCATCACATTCACATAATTATACGGAATCAAATCCCAAAGGACCGATCCATTTAATAGTTTTGGAAATCTAGATATATAAATTTAATACATCTAACTTTTGGAATAAAAAATAAAACTTAAAAATATAAAATTATTTATGTCCCTGAAACACATTCCAAAAATTTATAATTATACCCTAGGGAATGGAAACAAAATAAGGGACATCTCAAATTCTCGTTAAAGGTAAAATACAACAAAAGCATTAATGAATCAATAAAAATAATCAATATGGAACGTTATGTATCTTAGAACACATGGAATGTAATAAATAACTAAAAATTAAGTTAAAAAAATTTTAAAATCAAAATAATATAAAACAAATAACTTTTAATGAATAAATTGAGAATGTAGTGCATCTATTGATTTTATCTAAGTAAAAATTATCTGGATAATAATAACTAAAATGAATGAAATGATTAATTATTGAAAACCATGTTTCCTAGGTACACAAAACCATTACCATAAATACCATTCACAATATGGTCTAAAACATATTGTTTAAACACTGATATTTTTTGTCTATCCTCAACTCTAACTTTAAGACATTTCCTAAATAGTGGTTACAAACACAAAGGGTTTGTCCAACTTAATGCATCCCATAAGACTACCAATGCATTGGGGGATTCCAGAAACTATTCTAGAACCATTTTATTTAATTACAATATAATTTATCATATATATAATAATATAGTTAAATTCATAAAAAAATTTCCTTATCAGATACCCATATTTATTAAATGATACAGATTTATCAATATTTCCCCCCTAAATAAAACAACTTTCATAGTAAAAATTGTATGGAAATATGATATATTCTTTAAAAAATATGAATATCCAACATAAAAGAATATTTATTAAACAAATAAATATAATTTTCAATGAAAAATTATTATGATTATGTGATTATTTTAAGATAACGTTAAAAATCAAAATGGAAAATGAGATGACATGAAAACTTTTACCAGTTGGTAATTTTCAACTTAAAACCCCTTGAATGAAATAATTCATTATAAAAAATTAAATGATGTGAATATAAAAGGATTAATGATATAATATATCTAAATGGAAAATATATACACCACAAAATAGATGTAATTAGTGAATATGACATATCTCTCACAGATGTATAAATGTGAGATGAAAATCACTTACCTTACAATCTCTTTTGGTTAAACACTAATTAAAATTTTTTATAATACTATTAATAATGTTATTAACATATAAAATAACTATATTAATATTTTTTTATATAAAATTTAGTCATTTTATTATATATTATAACCCTTTAATTAATAATCAATCATCATTTTTATCATTTCAAGCTTAAATTGCATTGTTTTTCAAGTATGTTTTGGATTATAACTCTTATTCCTATTACTCATTCCATTATTTAATTATATAAAAAATTTAAAAATGATTTAAATATTATATAGTTTCAGTATATTTTAATTTATATTATTCCTTAATGTTTGGATATAGGAAATAAAACACACTGTTCATAGAGACAGTAGGTTGTACGTACACATGAATGTTGTTTCAATTTTTATTATGTGGAAAGAATGATTTATAAATGACCTATATATATATATATTTATATTAAAATTACATTATAATATAAATATAATATTTTTCACATATATTCATTAATACCGTCCTTAATATATTCCACATAATGTTTGAACGAATCACATTGCATTAAGGAGGCTCTAGTCCACACATAGAAAAAATTTGTTATTATATTCCCACAAAATAGAAATCATTGAGTTAGGTTTTATATAACAATTAAAGAACAATTAATACAACATAAACAAAATTAATATCATATATAAACTATAATTGCATCTTGATTCAAAACCATGAAGTGTGGAAATGAAAAAAATGAACGACATCGGTTCACAAGGTAGTAGTCTATTGTACACACGAATGGTGATAGGGTATCACATTTGATGGAATTTTGTTAAATTGTAGTCCATAGACATAAAATAAAAAATACCAGTATATTTAGGTTTTTTATTATATAATTAAAATATACGAATAATTTATGTTATGGAGAAATAAATAAAACAAAAGAGCTCATGGAAGAATATTACATATTCTTCAGGTAAATCATTTTCGTTTATACAAAAATTATCACATGGTTTAATTAATGCATAATGTGAGGATTATATGCCAATTGTAGGTATTGTTTTATATTATTCTGGATGGTTTTGGACAATAAAAATGGCTCTAGAGGTGTCATCATGTGGGAGGGGTGAGTTCCTTTTTATAGTATCAGGGAGTGGTCATATTGTAATTATAAAAAGGTAAGCACTATTGTGGGGTATCCATTACCTAATGTACCAAAAATTTGAAAAAATAATGAATTAATATATTATAATTTTCAATAAAAACCACCACATAAAAAATTAGTGATTTTTTATAATTTTGTTCCTTAACTTCTATGTTTCCCATTTTTAATATTTTGGTTTTTAATAATGTAACTAGCCTTCTATCCTAAGTACATTATCCATTAGAACTAAATAAAAGTGACATTTGTTACAAAAATATATACCCAATTATTTATAAATTTTATATATAATTTATAAAATAAAAATATCACATGTGTAGGAAATAAATTTTCAAAACAAATTCATGTAATGCGTCAAAACACTACTTTAAACCAAACCAAGGTAACAATGTTTTTACTATTTATGGAAAAATATGTTAATTATAAAAGACCAATTTTTCTATTAATAGACCATATTTTATATTTATTAGAATTTAAAAATATATTTCAAGAAGTTATAATTTTTTTAAATTTTAAATCGTTAAATAAAAAATCATTTATTATAAAATAACATTAATGAAAATTTTGACATTAATTGCTTAATTTAAATATAAAACTATGAGTATAATGTTTTTATTAACTTATATCAGACTAATAAATATCTAAAAAGGAATTTCTATCAACAAGTTTAATTTAACATAATATTTCATTAAATTTTCTTCACTTTTAATATTATTTTACAATTTATATTATTTTATTCTTAGTTAAATGTTCACTGTGTTGAAATTTTTTAAGCATTTTAAGTAACCAATTCATCTCTAAAAATTTATGATACAATATTGAGATAAAAATTAATTGATTATCATCTAAAAGTATATTTATAACAAAAAATAATATGTTTTCCATATCTCATGGCTTCATAAGTTTTAAATGTATGGAAGGTTATCTTTTGTCTTTTTCATTACAAAACATATTATATAGGTCAATTTCATTGAATAGTATCCCAATATCTCATTCTATTTGAACCTAGAGGGAATAATATATAAATAAAAGTTTCCAATGTATATTTTACATGTGTCTAGGTCATTTTTCCACTTAATGTTAAATTTTAACCAATAAGTAAACTAATTATCACCTTAATCACTGTAATTAATTTTAATTAAATTCTGTAATATTTTTTCTCAAAAATTAAATTGATATTATTAGACTAAAAATATTATACTGATTCCAAATATTTATATATTTTTCCAAAATTCAATTTGTAGATGTGGAAAAATTAAATTTAAAGTTAATCCCCACAGAAGGTGAAAAAGTGGGGTTTTAAAGTAAAAGTGGTCAAAAGTTAAATAGTTTTTTATATCTAAATTCAAAATGAAAATTATTAAAATGAAAAAAAATTTAATTAATATACGAGTAATTTATCTATTTGTACATTAAAACAAATTTATATTATAATTTGAAATTATTAATTTTTTCAATAAAAATGTTGTGTTTAACTAAAATGCATTATTTTTTCATATTCCTCAGAAAATAAAATTTTTATATGAATACAAAAAATTATCCATAATCTATGTTTTACATTATAAATTAAAAATAGTATGTATATTTTGAAAAAAAATTATTAAAGGTTCAAAATTTATTTTTAAAATATGTGTTCCATTAAAAGGTGGAAAACTGCCTTAAGAAAAATATAACTTTTTATGCATACATTGGATTTGTTCTAATCATATTTCTATCAAAATTATTGGATGAATTTAAAAAAATTAACATATATTATAAAAATAAAGAAACCATAATATAATACGATGATATATATACTTCTTAGCTTAGTCTTGTGTGCCTTATACACTTTCGATGGAACTTAGTTTTTGTGTATAACACAAGACAACAAAGTGTTGTGTATATAAAAATCTTTTAAAAAACTATTCTAAAATAAATATATTATAAATTATTGTGGTGTGAAAATAATTATATTGTAATTTTAAAACATTATTGAAAACATTTTTAAGAAGCATTTATATGAAATAAAATGGTTTTTCATCCAAAAGGAGAAATGCGTTCAGTTTCATTAAAAAAATTCTTATAGAATCATGAATTCATAAAGAGAGGAAAATGATAAGAAACCATTTATTCTCTGGGAATAACCAGATTATAATAATTTTTTTTAATTTAATTAGAAATCCATTATAATATTTCTTCATTAAAAACTTATTTATAAACAATCTAGAAAAACAATGAGATAATAACAACAAACACTTACCACTATTGTAACATTTGAATAATAACCCCTATTAAAGAGATAAATTTATATGGTTATGTATATCCTATATTTTTTATGATAACAATAAAAAAATAAATTAATTTTATCATACACACCACACAAATATAATAAGTGGTGAACATTGAATGTGTCACTAAGAAATAAAGGAGACTAAAAATCCTTTAACTTAGTTCTCGACATCCACTGTATAAGTTTGAAAATCCATAATAATAAATATAAGTTTATTAAAAATCTATTTCATAATCATAAACATTTTTATCATAACATATATGATTTACTTACAACCTATTATTACCCTATTATTAACAATTCCTCCTTAAAAGTCACGTTTCTTGTAATAATTACTTCAACTAAGGTATGTTTTAGTTAGGTATTTTTGGTCCTTTAGATTGACCATGGTTACCTAATCCCCAAAATATTGACCATTATTTAAATAATACTAATATTTTATATAAAATTATTTAGATAAATCCATTAAAGCTTATGATATCAAATAATTTAAACTATTTACGAAGAAGGTAGGTCATACATTTATAAAAATGTAGTTTCCATTTCAAAAATAGATGAATTGAAAGAGAGGTAAATAATATATTACATTTAAAGAATAAAATTTATGTCATATACCTATATAACATGTTTTCATTAAACTCAACCTTGTTACCTTCTATATAAATAATTAGTGAAAAAATGAATCGCATCACTTTCCAAGGTAGAAGTCCGTCGTATACATGTGTTGAAGAAAAGGTGGATATGGGTTATTACATCAAAAAAGTAAAATCTCAAAATATTTTATAAAATATATTTATTTTATTTTATTTATTAATCAATGAATATAAGTGGTATGATAAAAAAAAAATAAAGAGTTTAATGAAGATAATTACCTTCACTTAGAACAAACCCTTGTGGATCTCTTGTTAATGACCCTCGGGTTAGTCTTTCAGGATGAACAAAAACTAGAACAGGTAAAATGATTTTTTGGAGAGATTTTTTAGTTTTTGGTCATTAAAAATGGATTAGTAGGTGTGAATAAGTAAATTGAGGTGGAAACATTTTATAAGGGAGGAGGAGTTGAATTTATGTAAATACACAAAACTATTTATCAATAGAAAGCCGATCACACCCCAAATCCCCCCAAAATTGATAATTAAAATATTTGAGGGAATATATGGTCTAAAAAAACATCCACCACATAAAAATAAACCTTTTTAGAATCTTATACCATATCATTTAAGTTTACTAAATTTTACCATTTTACTTTTCACCATTGTATCTAGTTCTTTATATATTTACCTTGGTGATTTATCTCTTAAGTACAAAAAAATTACTATTATTATATAATTTGTACTCAATTATATTAAATATTAAATTTAATTTATAAAATAAAATACTATGTGTGTGGAAATTTAATTTTAACACATTCTCATGTAACATGAAAACCATATTTTACCCATTACCATGGTAACAAAGTTTCTACTATTTAGGGGTCAATATAATCATTATAAAGAGATTATTCTTCAATGAATGTCATATGGTTGATATTTTTATACATATACTAATATATTTTCATATGAATTGATATTTTGGCAATTTTATATCATTTGATAAAATATTATTTATTATAAGTTATCGTTAATGTCAATTTTGACAAAATTCATTTAATTTGACATTAATGTCATCGACATAAAGGTGTAATTCAAATTTATTTCAATAATGATATATTTATCTGAAAAACTCACAAAATAAAATAATTCATTCAATTTATATTACTTTTAATATTCTTAGTATCATTGTTATATTTTTGTAATAATTAAATACCTTTTCTATTATCATTGACTAATATTGTAATGTAATTAAATAATTAATAATAATTATAAATACTTTACTCCCATAAAATTAATGTTGTTATTCACGTAATTTATATCATTATTCACTCATAACTTATTTTTTATTACGAAAACAAATTAATTAAATTTAAAAGAATGTGGGTGATATTTTTTCTATTTCATTACATATATTAAGACATTAGTCACACTCATGTAATAGTGTCCTAAAGTGACATAAAAATATACAATATTACAATAAGGGTAAAATTATGGCCATAAAATATCAAATTTCCACATTTTTTGTTCATTTATCAGTTATCTTTTTAGTCTATCCCCAACAAATAACTTTTAACTATAGACGTGTAAACTAATTTTTACTATTTTTACTTATAATTTTGACCGAACGTTATTTTGAAATTATTACATAATATTTAGTATGATAATTAAAAATATTCAATATATTTTTCAAAATTTTATTCATATAAGTGTATAATTTTAATTTTAAATTAAACCCACATACATGTAGAAACAATTACGTTCTAAATAGATGATTTTCAAAATTATATAATGTTTTATCATAAATATTAAATATTAAATTCATTCTAATAACAAAAATTAGATAAATAAATACATAATTTTCGTAATTTTAATTTTAAAACAATATTATTAAAAATTTTATGTATTTAAATTCATTAAACAAAAGGCAATTCTTAATAAAAACCTGTATTTTTCCTTAATATTTTAAAAATTATTATTTTAAAAAAATTACCAAAAAAATCACCCAAATATAATTTTAAATTGATTAATTAGAAAACGAATTTAGTTTTTTAAAAATATTTTATAAAATTTTTAAAATATAATTATATAATTTTTTTTAATTTTTTTTAAAAAAAATGAAATTTCAAAGAATATAAAGACTTTTCTAAAAAATAAGTACTTATTTATAAATATATTTTCATTATCTAAAACCATTGTATATAATTTTTAAGATATAATTATTCTTATTCATACCACCAGATTTAAAATCATTTTTATAATGATCAGGTTTAGATAATAACATTAACAATATATCACGATTCATTAAAACTCGGTGTTTCATGTAACGAAATCTATCATAAAAATTAAATTTATCATAAATAAAACATCTAAAAAATCACAAGGTGTTAAATTATTCACCTTTAAATATAATAAATCCTCTTGATTCAAACATTATCTTAATAACCAAGGTCCTTAGATAATAAAATTCTTATGTTGAAATCTCACATCATATAAAGGCTTAATAAAAATTCTTCTTCATAAGAGAGAATGGGACGCATGGAGGCCATATTATATAAAACATAATAATATTTCCAAGTGTTAATTTTTTTGATAATTGAAAATATACACATTGATGATTGAAATATTTCCCAAGGGAAAATATTGTATTATATAGACCATGGTTTAGAGAAAATTAACAATTATGAAGCTATAAATATGTGATGAGTAAAAAGACCATTGATGCAATGAAAATTAAAGAAACTATGAAAATATTTTTTCTAACCATATTTTTTTCCTAAACATGAAGATATTTTTTTCTATCATGATATAGAACATGAGAAAATAAAATTACTTTTTTATTTCCATTACATATAAATAATTTCATCTTATGGTTGTGTTTAGATTAATTTTAAATTCAATTATTGCTTTTAAAAATCCGAATGATTTTTTCAGGCTTAAATCACTAATGAATCACATTTTCTAATATAGATTGAAAATTTATTACTTCTTCCTCTAGTTATTATTGATAAAAAATGGTTATAACATCTTATAAAACATAGATACAGCTTCATATGATAATAAAATAAATTATTATCTGAAAAAATATCAAAATGTCAACAAAAAAAATTCCATTAAGGATTAACCTTAAGTCCATTTAAATATAAAAAAAATCATTAATAAGCTTATTTAATTTATAATTTAATCTTAACACTAATCCCCAAAATATAATAATGTTTCTCTTAATTAAACATAACAAAATTGTAAATATTTCTCATATATTTTTCCCAAACATGGTAATATCTAGAATTACCTTACAAACATAATAAAAAATACATGATTTAAAAAAAACTGGTTCTTTATTCCTTAAATAAAATAAAAAATTATTGAATGCATTCAATAAATCAAAAATATATATATACCCCATTAATGATAAAAAAACATTATCATAAAATCATTAATCAATTCCAAGGAAATAAATACTATCCAATTTACATTATCCAAATCAATTATCTCTTTATCACAACATTATTAATAAAGAATCAATAAATTATTAACTATTATCTTTTTCTTAAACATTATTTATTTAAAATATCTCATTTCCAAAAAATCACTTTTCTAGTTCATTAGTATTGTTCAAAATATTCCTAAAAATCCTTAACAAAATATAATATATAAAATTCCTTATATATTTAAAAAATATTGAATTACAATACCTAAACACTTTAATTATTCAACTTTTTTATAAAACCACCAACTAGGATTCATAATCAGGGTCCTTAATGCCTTGATTATTTCATATGTCATTTGTAGTCTATTCATCATCATCATAAAAAACCATTTCTCCAAAATACATTTGGATATTCTTCTTGAGGATTCCTCCTAGGACATTGATTTGTATAATGACCATACCATTGACATTCAAAAAATTCAACCATTTTTAACATCTTAGGGAAAATATTATTTTCATCCATTACATCAACTATTATTTTTATTGTTTTCATAAATTACTCACTATATTCCCTTCTTCTCCAAACATAAAACACTTCTCATTTCATTGATACATTACCCGGAGTGTGTTTTCCCACATTATCATCATATAGGAAACTGAGTCTTCTTTTCATTATGGTCTCCAAAACCTGATCTCCCAATAAACGCTATATTTATCTTCTATGGTGAGTCTGAGAGTTTTTTAATGTGATGTTTATTTAACATATATCATGATAATTGATCTAGACTAATCATAATATCCTTTACTCTAGTCATCATTTAATTTGGTTTCTCATCAACACATTTTCTATCAGTTGTTGATTACCCAGTTCTATCTAGTTCCTGCTATATGATAAAACCAAATTCCAAAGTGTGGGAAACAAAAATCATAAGTGAAAACCACATTATTATGAAAATTCATTTAGAATATGTCTAAATCGTAAAACATATTTTTAAATCAAATAAATCTTATATTTTCCCTATAAAATCCATTATTATCAAATAATCAAATACTTTTTAATGGTTGATAATGTTTATGTGAATTTTGAAATTATATTCCTCAAGAGTGTGAAGCCAAGTGTGAAGTGAGGGTGATTTTTTTTAAGAAGGTGATGGTGGAGTTCGTCTCAATGCACCCTTTGTTGGATTTGGTTGCCCAGAACCAACATTTTTATACTTTATGATAACCTGTATTCATAGTTTTGAATATTAATAAACTCTTTATCACAACACAATTATTCTTCTTCATAACATAGAATGTGATAATGTCCCAAGAGTATATGTTTCACTAAAAGGCCATCACAGTTTCCCACTCTGATGAGAACCTAGAGGTTCTAGGAAATTATTCATAAATATATATTTTTATAGCTGGATGATATCATTTGAGGGACACAAATGATACAGGATATCAAGAGATAAGACTCATTGAACTTTGAAGCACCTTCTCATGGTGTACACCTCGGATAATATATAGTCTCTAATATTATGGGAACAAAACCTTTTAATAGAGAATCTACATTTATATGTGTCATTGGATGTTCCTATATTCATATTTAGTTATTGATCCTTATACATTAATATTATTATAAAATTATTATTATGAGTCTTGTAATTTGATGTATTGATGAAAACTATGATGATATATTTTCATAGTGAGGTGGAATATATTAGGTGAATGAAGAGAAATATTTCATTAATGAATAATGTGAGCAACGATTTGTTCCTTCTATTATTTAATGGAAGTTCATATGATTGTCCATTTCCTGGAAATGATATAGCCTAAATAAATCTTTGGACATTCTGTTCTATAGGGTATTCTGATTTCTATGAAGTCAAAGAAATATATATTGACTATATAGTTTGATGGCACCAGAATGAAACCCACATGAGTTGAGATATTTGGATAGAGGGATTATATTACACAATGATCATTTATATGAGGTATTATATAATTTCGGCATTAACTTATTTATCTATGGATGTGATGGTTTGTTGCTAGATGCAATCCTTGGATATTAAGATGCTTCTTCTAAGGACACTGAGAAAGAGTAATAGAGGGTCATACGCTAAGTGTATCCAGAATCCCAATAAAATAATATATTATTATTTATTGCCTAACATGTTGAATAAATAGTATTCCCATATTGGGTGTAATAATTACTCCTATTTTCATGATAGTATATATTACATCTCTTGTTAATGAAGATAATATTATATGAGTAAAGTATTTAATAAATATTTATTTTCTATTTGGTGAGTATAATATTAATTTATTTATTATTGAATTTTGAAGTGGTATTTATTTAATAAATTTATAGATATTATTCAAGGACAGATCAATACTGTTGAAGAATGTTAGACCAAAATTAATGGTTAGATGAAAAATAATATATCTATATATATTGAATATAATTTCAATAAGAAATATTTAATTCCAATATGAGAGTTAAGGATTTTCCATGAAATAATAATATTATTGTTGTTATAGACATGGGGTTACATAAGGGATTAAATATATAATAAAGGAAACATTTTAAATTATTTATTTACAACCATATAGATATAAAAAGCCACTTATATTATTTTCAAATAATGTCAATTCAATTATTCATGCACAACACATCTGGAGAATCCTCTCGAGACCCTAGAGAGCTCCCTCACCAAGAATGCTCCCTAGAATGGAGGTCGATCTTCCAGAAAATCTCACTCTTGAGTTTAGAGAGATCAAAGAGAATATATTATAAGTGATTCATATAGAGAATAAAGACGAATGTCAAAAGTGATATGATCTTCCATGCTTGCACATTGAGATTCCTACAACAATATTCGATGATTTTTAGAACATGTGAGAAACACCGCTAGAGGAAATCTTCTCTTGATTCCGTAAACTCAAAGATGATTAAAATTATATATCTACTTTTATATCCATCAATGAAGAACGAATTCCCACATGTTAATTCCTAATTAACAAAATTAATTTCAAATAAAATGTCATGATCTTATGCTTAGTCCTAGCTTTCCATCCTTTTCCGGTTTTTCTTTAATTTAGTTTCAGTGATCACAAATTTTATCATTGTGTAAACTTAGTATTTATCATTGATAATGAGAAAAATAAATGTAGGTAATGACTAATCTCATGCTTCCATAATTATTGGAACCTACTAGTGGTATCCTATAAATCACAATATTATTTATAATTACTTAAAGATCATTTATTGAATTTTGAATTGGTCAATTAATTTTCAATTAAATTTTATTCATTATCTCAAATAATTTCAATATATGATTCTCCCTATTTAATTACTCAAATATTTTCTAAAAAATATAAATTTTATGAATGAAATAAAATCAATGATTTTATTATATGGTTACAAGGATTTTGGCTAGATAACACAAGAGAACACACCATATAACCCGAGATACACATTTTTTACTAATTTTAAATGCACCAAGAATTAATTCAGTATTATTTCATTGTGTATGAATTGAATAAATGTGGTGAATTTAATAACACACTTTGTATTAACATGGAAATCCTCGAGAACGGCCATCCAAGTTACACAACATGTAGCCCACATACATGGTATGTAGTGTTGTAGTTAATGAAGGGTCATATATCTTCTTAAGTGGCCTACCTGACTGGTTACTAAGTATCTTGGTGAGCATGATCTGTTTAGCATATCTACATTCCACTAACTCTAATATTTTCTATATTGTGACTTACACGCTGAGTTCCAAAGTGTGTTCCATGGAAAGATAGTGACAAACATACACTCTGTGTAGATATCTTGTACACACCAAGTACATATACTAAATTTCTCAGAATTAAAATAAATTTATTATATTGGATAAACATTATCAACATGTTATTTTGTGCATTCATTAAGATTATAAGACATGAAATGCGATGATATTTAATATATTTAAATTTTTAGTTAATATCTTAGTAATTTTTGGATCTCCATTTTATATATGAGTCATACTATAGTTATTAGTCCATATTCATGGAACCATAACACGTGACAAAAAACCATGTAATCTATCTAATCATTATGTTGAATATACACATCATGAATGTATCTGATAGGTTGTGTATGCCACATGTCACAATAGTAAAAATTATAAAAGTATAATACATGTTGGGTAGATCTGGATGGTATTTCACCATGTTTATCCTATGGTACATTTATGTACATATTTAATTTTAAATAAATTTATTTAATTTGGTTAAAATTATTAAGGATGAGAATCTAAAGAAACTATTGATGAGAATTAATATAAAATAATTTATTAATTAATGAATAATGGTAATTAAATAATTATATTACATTCCATCTCTGATTTTAGTATGTATGCTCTTACATTCCCATGGATTCTTTTATTTAATCCCCTTCCCCTCACATGTGTGTTATTAAAAACATATGAAATTGATAGAGCTCCAAATTTACTAGAGTAGGTACAATTATAGAGCTGAGGTAAAACCAATCCAAGAGACATACATACGTAGATAGGTTGAAAGCTATAACATGAACCATAATTAGTTTAAGTTACTTTTCCCTAGGTATATGGTATGTTTATCATCCACTGGATAAAATAATTAGTAAAATATCATGACCATATTGCTTTATTATTTTATTTATTTCCAGTTTAATGGTTATTTCGTTATGGATGTTTTTTCACAAGGATAATTATTAATGAATTAACATGCTTAAAATATAGAACTAAAATAAATTAGATTATTAAAAAATATTATCTAAGATATTATTAATCTCTCAATTAAATCCACTTAATATTAAAATGATTTTGATAAGGATAATAATTTTAAATTTATGCATAAAAGGTAAAATTCATCAATTACATATAGATTCGGTACAAACATCCACTATATTAGTTTAAATAAAACCATAGATAAAGGTTCATGACCACCCAAAATTAGGTTTATTTTAATTATTTTGGCATTATAAAATTATGTTTTTGGTTGAATTATATGATTTTACATCAAGAGTTGAATACCATAGTAGGACCTAGTTTAAATGAGAAAAAAGAGTTGGGAAAATCCAATTTTAGGATTTCTGATTTGGGGAGTCCACTCAACAGATAGAGGAATAATGAGATAATGTAGCTAGAATATAGAAATAAAACATAAACCCATTCAATTTTCTTGACTATCCAAAGTTATGGTAATGAGAATGGGAATGTGGATCCTTGCAACTAAAATATCCAAGAAACAAGTTAATCCTTACCCAATGGTGACGGCTATGGGTTTTTGATAAATTATTTGGAAATTAATAAATATTCTATTTATTTAATTTCCTAAAATATATCAGATAAAATACTACAAATATGCTCATCTTATTTATAAAAACAAAAATAAAATGACCTTAATCATATCACTATGATCCATACATGAGAATGATAACTATCTCACCGACACAAATTTATGACAGTTAAAAAGAACTTACATGTAATCATTCACCATAAAAGGAAATTGTACAGGCTGGGAGAACCTATTTTGGATGATCTATGTAATGGTTCTAGTGATAAAGAGTTTCATATCTATGAGATACATTTCAAAATTTTTGAAGATGTTTAGTTTTCTATGATATCATGATCAATTATCTTTTGAATCAACATGAGGACATGGATTAGTATATCATGATGCCTTGCCTTCATGATATGTATTAATGGATTCTATTATTGGAGAGATACATGATCTCTAATGCTTTTGTTACAACTATAGATAGGGAGTATTTTTCATCTAGGCTTTATGTAGTCATGATTATTGGAATCATTAAACTCTTTAAGGTGCTTATCTCTACGGTCGATGGTTTGATTATCATATTCTAGATAAACTAACCATTATAAAATGTTATGAGCATATAAATTTACTATTTTATTTCTTTCTTGTTACATGGTTATTTTTTATGGGTGCTTTTTAGGATCACAATAAATAATGAATTAACTTATATGTAATGTAGAACTAAAATAAATTGGCTTTGGAGTAAATATTATTTATGACATGGTTAACCTCTTAAGTGAATCCCCATAAAATTAACAAGCATGTAATAAATATACTAATTTTAAATTTATGCATAAATGATAAAATCCCTTAATTATATATATTAATTCGAAATATAATTTTACTAGATTAGTTAAAATCAAACCATAGTTCCATGTTCCTAACCAGTCAATGTTGGGGAACATTTAATTATTAAAAAATTATAAAATTATGTTTTGGTTGAATTATATGAGTTCACATAAAGGGTTTAATTCTATAGTAGGACTTAGTGTAACTATAAAGAATGAGTTGAGGAAATACAATATAAGGATTTCAGTATTGGGGATAGTTGGAATTTTTAATACATTCCTAAGTCCTTTAAAGATTCTTGACTAACCATAGTTGGGGTAATGAGAAGGTGAATATGGATCCTTTCCACTAGAAATTATAAAAACAAAGATATTCTGAAACCAATGTAGATGGATATTGTGTTTCGATAAAATATTATTTTATTAATAAATATAATATTTATTTAATGGCCTAAATTATATCATATATTGTATAAAAATTCTAATGATATTATTTATTAAAACGATAATAAAGTTACGTCAACCTTATCACTGTGATCCATATTTGATAATGATTACTATATCACCAGAACAAATTTCAAAGAGAGGAAAAGGAGCATACACATTATCCTTCACTATGAAAAGAAATTGTATGTGTTGGAATAAACTATTCCTAATGTTCCAAGTAATCATTCTACTGATGAAGTGTTAAATCTTTTTGAGAAGCATTTAAAAATTCCACAGATACTTATTTTTAATACTCTTATCTATGACCAATAAAATTTTGAAGCAACATTATGACATGGTTGTGTGTTGCATGATGTCTCACCTTTGTGATTCCTATCAAAATAAGGAATGTAAATAGAGATATTCCACCTCCAATGATTTGATTAAAACTTAAATTTTAGATTCTATTCCATTTGTGACTCACGCATTCAAGATTATCAGCTACATTGAACACATTATAATCTTTTCCACCTAGGCTGATTTTTAGTTTATCTTTTTTCAGATAAACTAACCACTAGTAAAATCACCTGACCATGGCACTTTATTATTTTATTTTATTTATCATGTTTAATGGTTATTTATTTATGGATGTTTTTTTATGATCACAAGATTTAATGAATTAACAATAAAGAAATGTATAAACAAAAAATTTGTTTATATAAAAATATTACCTTGGAATTTGCTAACCACATATGTAAATCCACTAAATATTAAAAATCATGTAATATAGACAATAATTTTAAATTTATGCCTAAAAGATAAAATCCATCAACTATAAATATTATTTCAGTGTAAACATACACTACATCAGTTAAAATCAAACTGTATTTCAAAGTTCCTGACCGGCTAATTTTCCGGTGCTTTTTATTATCATGGAATTCTAACTTGATGTTTTGGTTGAATTATATGAGTTCACATAAAGGGTTGAATGAAAAAGTTGTACTTGGTGTAACTAAGAGGGAAGAGTGGGGGAAATCCAATTTAAGGATTTCAGGATTGGGGAGTCCACACATCATATCAAGGAACTATGAGTTAATATAGTTGGAATTTAGAATGGCTACCTAAAACCATTCATGTTTCTTGACAAACCAAATTTTGAAAAAAGAGAAGGTAAATATAGATCATTGCAACCAAAATGTACTAGAAACATGATATTTCAAAACAAATGGTGATGGAATTTTGGTTTTGACAAAATATAGGCATATTAATGAATATAATATTTATTTATTTTTCTAAATTATATTAGATAAATTTGAAAAATATGATCATATTATTTATAGAAACATAAATAAAACTAATTCAAACATATCACTATGATCTATACATGAGAAGGATAACCATTTCATCGACATAAATTTCTAAGAGTGGAAAAGTCTCTTACACAATATCCTTAACCATGTATGTAAATAGTGTTTGCGGGAAGAACTTATTCTTGATGTGCTAGTTAATGAGTCTAGAGATATAGAGTTAAATATCTATGTGAAACATTTAAATGTTTCTATTAATGTTTGGTTTTTTATGCTATGATCTATTACCAATGAGCTTTTTAAGAAACATTAATACATGTATGTGTAAATCATGATGTCCCACCATTAGGTTCTCTATCATGAAATGCCGTGATAGAAGAGATATGTCATATATAATGAATTTTTTTACAACCAAAATTGGAGAGTATGTGTCAGCTGGGCCCCATGTATTAATGTTTATTGGATACATTGGACGATTATATATATAATAGATTAAAATACGAAATTATTTTTGCACAGATATTTAACTTTTAGCACTTACCAATACCTTCTTTAGTTTTATTTTTTATTACAATTAAGAAATAATTACAAAAGTCTTTGGAACATTATAATTGGATTTGAAAAGTTGATATTGACATGTGGTGTGAGAAACCCACATTAATTATGGTGAATAAGAAAATTAATAATAAGGAAAACGGACCCAAGTCTCATAACAAGTCTAAATATCCCAATTATTGTCCTTCTAAATAGAGGAAGATCTAGTGGCAGGGCATAGAAAATTAGGTATAATGTTTTTCATGTGTAATGTAAGCCCATTTAAAGAACAACTACAAATACAAGTAAGGGAAGCTAAAGTTACATTCATTATTGAGAGTAAACATTCAATATCTACACATTGTGTAACACACCAACCTTCCATGATACGTTTTTCTTTGAATAAAGAAATAGTTTTCATTGTATGCAGCTTCGAGTTCTAGCACCTCATGACCAATCAAACATGCTATAATGAATAGAAATATCCACTTTTTTTAAATTTTCTAGAATTTATTTTTCAAAATGGACTTCATTTTTTTGATTCGGAATATCATAATTATCTTATGTTGATTTTTTGGTATTTTTTCTGAAAGCATTAAATTTTGGATGAATTGTGAAAACACCACGTTATTGTTTAAAACGAAATTTTTATTCAAATAATTATATATTTTATTTAAATTTATTTTAAGTCCAAATAGATACATAATATCTATTTTAATTTAATTTAATTCATTAGGTTCATTTAATAATAAGATTAGATGTATAAATTTTTATTGAACTTTTTAATACCTTTTACCCACCTTCTTGGCATGCTAACAAATTGGATAAAACATTATTTTACCACTTATATTAATTGAATTTCAAAAATCAGAGAGACATGGTTGACATAAATATGTAAAATGTGGTTCAATAGGATGAAAATAATTTTTGGTGAATATATAATTTTGAATTTTATTTACCATGGTTAAAAGTAAATAGGGCAATTAAAGGTAAAAATGATGTAATAATTACCCTAACACATGTCAAAATTATATTAGATAAGTGTATTTCGACCATAATAAAACTTAGGAATAAAATATAATCTTATTTTATCCACATTGATTAGATTAAGACATTTATCATTATTTTATTGAAAGATGAGTGGAAAGTGTTAAATTCAAATTTTAATAACTAATTTTTTTAATATAGGTTTATACCTATGAAAAATCAGACTATAAAAATTATTTATAAATATAAAACGATTTCCTATATATTGTTTTTTTAATTATAAATTTTATAAAATAAATGATTAAATTTATTTATGACCCAATGATGATGCAGTAATTATAGTATTATTGAATGATTAAAATAATTGATATTATAAATATTAAAATAATTGTAAATTTAGACTTTTTTGTATTCCAAGAATTTTCACTCATAATAAGACATGTTAGGGTTTATGAAATAAAGTTTTTAGAAGTTATAATGTTTTTATGACTTTCACAAAAAGCAAACACCAAATAGTGTCAAAATTTACACAAATGAGTTTTAAAGAAAATACTATATTATTAATTGATATAATCTTCTTAAATATCTATGGTTCGTCCAATGTACTTATATAAGTTTATATATATCAATAATGAAGCAATTTGGGTGCTCTTGGATTTTTATTGTATGTTTATTAACCTTTTATTATAATAATACAAGAATACAAGGTATAAGATAAACTATTTAACTTAGAGTTAAATCTTAAATATAAGGTTAATATGGTGACCTAAGCCTTTCTAAAACCTATTGGTTGAGAGGTTTTCGACCCATCCACATCTTACCCTCGTATTAAATCCTTTTGGTGCAATTATAAACCAAATATGATTGTAAAATAAATTAATAATTCAACCTTTTCCTAAAGTGACCCTCACCTCTCTTCTAAAAGGGTACTTCCCATTCTATAAAAATTACACCTCCAAAGACATTTTACTCATCCAAACCATGCTCCATTATCCTCTAAACTAACCTCAATTTTACCTACTGTACTTATATTTATCATAAATTTGACCTAAAGATCCCTTTTGATCAAATCAAAAGGGTGAATAAGAAGAAGAGGTAATAATTTCATAACCTCTTTCAAAGTTCATTTTTTCTTCAACTTCCTCTTTTTTGTCTCGATTCCAAAATAATGACCCCAGTAACATATACATAAAATGGTGTTATTATTATTTTGCTACAACCATATTCATTATTCTATCTGTCCTATAAATGAAAAAGTCCTCATACGTGTGTACGTACGACTTACCATCTCCACGTCCTGGTATAGTTTGTTATTCAACACATCATTATTTTAATGGGTATAATAATGTGTATAATTTATTTAAATAATAAATATAACATTTTTATTAATCTTTATATATGATATAACATCCAATTACATATGATTTCACCATCAATAGAATGGTATTTTTGCTCGTGCATACATACAGATTACCGTCTCGACGAACACGATGAGAATCGTTCCCCACTGTAACCATTAAAGAATAATTTTCATTTTATGATTAAAAATAATTTTTGAGAACTTAATATTATTATTTATATGAATAAAATACATTATATCGATATCAAACATGACTTACATAACAAAATATATAAAGGAAAACAAATCATTTAACACTCAAAACAGTGATACTACTGAAATAATATTAACAATGAAATATTAGACGATTATATATAAATCATATTTATGTATATTTTTATTTTATAATTTAATAACAATGATTTAACTATTATACATGAGGTTAACGTACCCTCAACTAAAGAAAATTACAAGGTAAGGGTTAATTTTAAAATCTCTTTAGTTGTCTGATTTTGTTTATACGTAAGTATCTACTAAGAATTCTTTATCATCCACATTCGTGTAACTTAGAAATGAATGTAATTTTTTTAATATTTCCATGAAAATGGTTTAATGTCTTTTATACCATTTCTTGACCTTCTATATTTTTTTTGAAAGGATTCATTTTGTCTTTTTCCAAAAAATGTACTTTTTGACCATTTCAAAAAATTATGGTAAGAATGTTTTTTAATTTATACAGCGAGGGAGGATATTATCCACTATTGTAAAACCTTTGAAGCTTCACTTAACATATTATAATTATATTGTTAAAATAAATATTTTTTTATAATAACCTGTCTTTTAAATGATTTCCAAATTTCCCTAAAATAGTTTTGATTTCATATATGTCAACTTCTTTTGATGGATTTTACACTGGCTTGATGTTTATTTATTATGATGAAATCTTCCATATTGTATTGATGTTTTGTGATTTAGTGATACAGATTTGTTATATTTATACCATTCATGGTTTATGGTAAAAGTATTAACTTTTTGTATGCTAGTTTTAATACGAATGTTTATGTTATGTTTCAATATTTTCATTTGAAGAATTCATTTGACTTAGTAAGTAACGAGTGGGGCCCGATATAGCTACTAGAAGCATCGGTGGGTATCATGAGTCAAATTAGTGTCTTGGAACAAGGTCTTGACAAATTATTGGTAGTCTTGGCACAAGGCCTTGACTACGTGGTAATGATGTCTGAAAATATGCATTTCACCACTATGAAATTATTGGTTGATATTAAATTTGATTATTATATTGGAAGAATATACATGTGAATAAGTAAATGGATTTATTTGATTTATATTTTCCATATTATACTGATGATTAATTTTAAAATTCTTGTGTTTTAGTCTTATACATTTACTTAAATGTTTATGCTTATGTATTATAGTTTCTGCTATGTTGTTATCCTTACTGAGCATCTGAGATCACCCCTTTATTATATTTTATTCTTCCTAGGATGTGAAGAAGTATATTATGATTGTCCTGTAGGGATAGGATAAGGTATTTGAGTGTGTTCAAAGGGGACACAATGTTGTTGTATTTTTATTTTATGATGCAATGTAAAACTAATGTATATATCTTGTACTTTGAAGGATATTAAACTAATAATTATTTTGAGAATTTATCTCTTCTGATCATTCCAATGTCATGTAATAATGCATCGACTCTGGGTAACTAGGTTTGGGGCATTACATTTCATTTCAGAAGTTTAGTATAAACCTTGGATGCCCGATTTAGAAAAATCTAATTAGAGAACATTAACTTATAATAGACTTTGAGGATTAGTATTGAAGAACTTCCAATAATTTTGGTAATTTAGAGATTTTATGTATTTTACAAGAAATACATCCTTTTCTAGATACGATATGGTAGAGGTGGATCTGCTAAAGATGTACTTAGGATGGAAAACTCTGACAAGGAGTTTCGGGCTTGACCTAGGGTATCCTGGTACTTGATAACGGGCCTTGCTACACTCTTGGTTACGAAAATCCTAGGGGGATATTCTAAGAATAATTCACATTTTTTACAAACCATTATGATGTATTTATGAGTAAATATTTTGTCAAAGAAAACAGTTTTATGATTTTTTACTATATACATAATCTATTCAAATTATGTTAGGTATTTTACTAGTTTGGAATTATGTATTGTGATTCATAAACTAATCTAGTGTATTCCATTTTTTATAAATGGTGTATAGTGGAAGGAATATAAACTGTATCAATGAACATAATCCATATAGGGATTTTCCTCTTACTCCGGATAATTATATTAGAGCTGGTGATGCAACCAGTATTGAATAAATTATTAGTATACTGGGACAACTCACTCAGGTTATGAATAATTACGATAACAGTATAAATCACACTAATACATAATGTGGAGGGTCAATGTTAGACCGATTCATGAGGAAACAACCACCAATATTTAATGGGATATCAAATTTATTTGTAGCTGAGAAATAGATAAATTTCTTAGAGAAAATGTGTAGCAAACGTGGAAAAGTTATCATAGTAGTTTATCGCCTCACGGGAGATGCAGATCAATGGTGGTTATTAATTTAAAACAAAAATAAGGATGAAGAAGTATCAAATATGGAATGGAGGGTTTTTAATGAAATTTTCATGGCAAAATACTTTCATAGTGACCCTCAACCAGATATGGAAAGACATTTTCTAATTTTGAGGAAAAAGAAGGAAGATAGTGTTACAAAGTATGAAGCTAACTTTACAACATTATCAAGGCGTGCAACATGTTATATATGTAGCCCAAGAAGTAATATTGATCTATTTTTCAGTGGGTTAAAACCATTTATCTATTGATTAGTAGTCTCACAACCCTTCTCATCATACGAAGATACTGTATCATTTCCTATCAAGATAGAAAAATAATTCTCTAAGTCTTATGAATTTTAAGAAAAGAAAGATAAGTACAGATCCACTAAACACTCTGGAAATTTAAATAAGGGGAAGAATAGAAATGTTTAATTTCCATCCTCTATTAAATATGGGATGAAACACCCTGATACTTGCCTGAATGGAATGGGAGTCTATTACATGTGTGGTGAAAAAGGCGACCAAGATCATGATTGAAAGGGAAAAAAAGTTTCTTTCAATGTTGAATGCTACAATTGTAGAGAAATGGGGGATTATTAAAATTAATGTCTTAAGAGTCATGAAAACATACCTCATAAATGGTCAAGGGAGAAAGGCCAAGAATATGCGATCACTACTGTTGTGGTTGATTCCTAGAATTATGAGGTGGAAAGTAATTTAATGGTTTCCTCAAATTTATCCAATCCATTATTTGATTCAAGATCACTGCATTTTTTCATAGCTTCTCAGTTTTCTAGGAAAATTAGATATTTCCAATTTGATTTAACAAGAATGTTTTCAGTCAAAACTCTTAAGGTAAGTATCATTGCAACAATTTTTTGTGAATCAGTTCCCATTAGGGTATATAAATGTTCTTTATCTACTGATCTCATCATCATATCCATCAATGAATTTGATATAATCCTCAGTATGTACTATCTTTCAAACCATGATGTGAAAATTTACTGTAAGAAGAAGGAGGTTACAATTTTCAATGATTATAAAGTGTACCTTATATTTAGAGCTGAAACATCACCACTTAATTATTGTCTAGATCTACCCATAGTGTCTCTACTAAATTCCATTATTGGGGAAGAAGAGAGTGAAATAACTATTGATGGGGAAAGAAACATTCAAATAGATGACAAACCTATTGTGCAAGAATATGTTGATGTATTTCCAGAGGATTTACCTGGACATCCTACAGAATGAGAAATTGATTTTTCCATTGATTTAATCATGGTTTCAAGGCACATATCGAAGACGCCTAATAGAATGACCACTGAGGAATTAGAGGAACTAAAGAAAAAACTAGAATAAATGAGTAATAAAGGATTTATTCTCCCTAGTGTTTCTCAATTGGGAGCCCCTGTTCTTTTTATTAATAAGGATGGATCTATCAGGTTGTGCATTAACTACAAGGAGATCAATGCTATAACAAGAAAGAACAAGTATCCCCAACCCCGCATTAATGATTTATTCAATCAACTTCATGGAGCAAAATATTTTTAAAATATTGACCTTTGATCTGGATATAATTAGTTGTGTGTGAAGAAGGAATACATTCCGAAAACGTAATTTCTAATCAGGTATGGGAATTACGGGTTTACAGTAATGCATTTTGGACTTACTAATGCACCCTCTGTTTTCATGGATCTAATTAATTGCATTTTCAAGGAATATCTTGATGAATTTTTTGTGGTATTTATTAATGAAATCTTGGTATACTCAAAAATCTATTATGACAAGGAAAATCACTTGTGAATTATTTTGAAACAACTCAAAGTAAATGAATTATATGGAAAGTTTAGTAACATTAAATTCTGGATTTAAGAAATATTTTTTGTTGGACATATTGTCTCTATGGATGGAATCATTGTCGATCCTTAAAAGAACATGGAAATCATATAATGGCCAGTACTGACAAGTATAACTAAGGTACAAAGTTTTATTGGTTTATCAAGTTATTATCAATGTTTCTTTCAAAAATATTCCCTATTGGATAACCCATTAACCAATATCACATGTAATGGTGTTAAATTTTTTTAGACAAAATAGTTTTAAGAATGATTTGAATAAGTGAAGTGAATATTAGTCAATGATCCTATCTTGACTCTAACATCAGGGAATGATGGGTTTGTTATTTACAGTGATTCTTCAATAAAAGGACTTGGTTGTTTACTTATGCAGAATGATAGAGTTATTTCCTATTCATCACGATTGATTCAAATTCATGAAAAAACTGTCCCACTCATGATCTTGAGTTAGCAACTATAATAATTTCTTTGAAGATATGGAGACACTATCTCTATGGTGAAAATGTGAGATATATAACGATCACTAGAGTTTGATGTATATTTTCTCACTGAAATAAATCTACACGAGGTAAAGGAGATGGCTTGAACTACTCATCAATTATGATTGTACTATACACTACCACCTGGGGAAGGATAATCAGGTGGTAGATGCTTTGAGCAGAAACGATCTTGGAGTTTTGAAAATGATTAGTGTTGAAAGGGATCCTATGTTCATAGATCTAGTAATGATGGATATGGGAAAAATCATGGAAGGTGAAACATATACAATTTTTAAAATGGTTACCAACCCATCTTTACTAGAAAGATAAAAATTTATTAGACTGATAATGAAGAGTTTTAAAAGAAAATTAAAGCTTTAAATGATCAAAGATTGATTAATTTTGTATATTAAGATGGAATTATGAAATGTAGGAAGAAACTTTGTATTCCTAATATACCCGATCTAAAAATGGAATTGTTGGGTGATGCTCATAGCTCCAATTTCAATATACACCCTGATAGCAGTAATACTTATAGAGATTTAAAAGAACATTTTTGGTGGGGCAACACGAAGAGATATATTTCTGATTATGTTTTAAGATGTATGGTTGGTCTATAGGTTAAGGATGGAAGACAACATCTTGGAGGAGTCATGCAGCCACTTCCCATACCTGAGTGGAAATGGGATGATATTACGATTGAATTTGTCAGGGGGCTACCAAATACTCCTAGAATGAATGATGAAATATGGGTCATTATTGATCATATTACCAAGTATTCACATTTTCATGTTATAAGAGAAGATATACCACTTGAACATTTAGCAAGAATATATATTAATGTTATTTTATGACTTTATAGTGTACCCATATCAATTTTTTCTGATCCTGATCCCCATTTTACATCAAGATTCTAGAAAAGTTTTTAGAAAACCTTTGATACTGATCTTCCTTTGAGCACTTCCTACCACCCTCAAACAAATTGACAATCATAAAAGACTGTTAAAAACACAGAATACATGTTGAGATCTTGTTCACATTACTTTAAAGGTGTGTGGGATCAATATTTACCTCTGGTAGAATTTTACTGTTACAATAGCTTCCATTAAAGTATTCAGATGGCACCATATGAAGCGTTGTAGGGAAAGAGATGTGGCACAACAACATGTTGGGATGATGTTGGTGAAAGAAATATCATGGGCCCAAAACATGTTGATGAAAAAATGGAAAAGGTGAAGATTATTCAAAACCACATCAAATCAGATCAAAGTAGGAAAAAGAGTTATGCCGATAACTGATGGAATGATTTGGAATTTCAAGTAGGAGATTATTTTTTCATGAAGGTATCTCCATGGAAGGGTGTCATAAGATTCGGTAAGAATGGAAAATTAAGTCCCAGGTACGTTGGAACTTTCAAAATTCTAGAAGGAATTGGAGTTATAGTTTACCGTTTGGAAATGCCTCCAAGTATCTCCAATGATCATGATGTGTTCCACGTATCACTATTGAGAAAATACATGTCTGACCCAAAGCATGTACTCAACTATGAGGAAGTAGAACTGGAACCTAATATATCTTATTTTGAAGAGCCCATCAAGATTCTTGATACCAGATAACAAGTGTTGAGAAACTGGATAACTTTTCTGGTAAAAGTTCTATGGAGAAACCATAAGATGTAAGACACAACCTGGGAACCCAAGGAACTTATGATTAAGAACCACCTGAATATTTTCACTTAGTAGTATTCTAGAAATTTTGAGGAGGAAATTATTTGATATAGGGAATAATGTAACACCCTAAGCTTCCATTGTACATTTTTATTTAAATAATACAATAACATGAGTAGTACGCAATATCGAGTTGTAGCACCCCACAACATATCAAACTAGATGTATGAATAGTAATAACCACTTTTTTAAGTATTTTAAATTTTATTTTTCAAAATGGACATTATTATTGGATTTGGAATATCCAAATTATCTTAGGGTGAATTTTTGGTATTTTTTCTAAAAATATTTAATTTTATGATGAATAGTGAAAAACATTGCATTATTATTTAAAACCAACTTTTTATTTAAATAATTATTTATTTTATTTAAATTTATTTTATGTCAAAATAGATTCATAATACCTATATTATTTAAATTTAATTCATTGGAGTAATTTTATAATAAAATTAGATGAATAAAATTTTATTGAACTCTTTAACATCTTTTACCCACATTCTAGGTACGTTAGCAAATTTGCATAAAATGTAATTTTACCTCTTCTATGAATTGAATTTAAAAATTCCTAGAGACATGGTTGACATTAGTAAGTAAAATTCTGTTCAATAAGATGAAAATAATTTTTGGTGAATAGTAATTTTTAATTTTATTTACCATGGTTAAAAGTAAAGAGGGTTATAAAAGGTAATTATGATATTATAATTACCCTAACACATGTGATAATTCTATTTTATAGGTGAATTTTGACAAAAATAATCCTTAATAATAATATATAATCTTCTTTGATCCACTTGGATTTGATTAGGATGTTAGTTATTATATTATTTTAAGAAGAGTTAAAAGTGTTACATTCAGATTTTAATGATTAAAACATTTTTAATATGGGGTTATAAATAAGATAAATTCGAATATAAATATTTATTATAAATATAATAATATTTCCTACATATTGGTATTTTATTTAAAATTTTTATACATTAAATAATTAAATTTATTTATGACACAATGATGATGGAGTAATTTCTTTTTATTGAATGATTTATGTAATTGATATTATAAATATTAAAATAATTGTAAATTTAGACTTTTTATGTATTCCACTAATTTTATAGGATAATATGACATGTTAGGGTTGATTAAATAATTTTTTTTTGAAGTGAGAAATTTTTTATGACTTTCACAAAAACGAAATACTAAATAGTGTCAAGATTGAAATTAATGAGTTTTTAAAAAAATACTATATTATTAATTGATATAATATTCTTAAAAATCTAAAGTGTAAAAAAATGTGATATATACAGTTATATAAATCATTAATGAACCACCATGGGTTCTCTTGGATTTTTATAGTTATTTCCTTAACAATTTAATATAATAATAAAAGAATATATGGAAAAGGATAATCTATTTAACTACGAGTTAAATCTAAAAGATAAGGTCAATATGGTGACCTAAACCAGTATAAAAACTTTTGGTCGAGAGGTTTTCGACCCAGACACACATTACCCTCTAAATAATTTGTTTTGGATCCATTATAAACCAAATTTTATTGTATAATAAATAAAAATTTCCATATTTTTCTAAAGTGACTGTCACCTCTCTTATAAAAGTGTACTTTGCCTTCTCTTAATATAACACCTCAAAATATATATATATCGGCCAAAAACTACTCAAATATCGTCCCAAATGACCTAAATTCAACCTACATGCTTTTATTTTATCATAAAGACATCCTAAAGATCCATTTCGATCAAATCAAAAGGAAGAACGCAAAGAAGATGTAATAATTCCATCACCTATTTCAATGTTATTTCCTTCTTCTACTTCCTCTTTATTTTTTTTCCAAAACAAATTATGACTCTCATAACATATACAAACTATGATGTTATTATAAATATAGTAAAACCATATTCATTATTCTATCCATCCTATAAATGACAAGGTCAACATACATGCATATGTATGGCTTACCGTCTCAACGACGTGGTATAGTTTGTTATTCAACACTTAATTATTTGGATGGGTATAATAATGAGAATAATTGATTTAAATAATAAATATAACATGTTAATATTTCTATAAAATAATATAACATCCAATTACATAATATTTTACCATCTATAAAATGGTATTGTAGCTCGTGAGTACGTACAGATTACCGTCTCCGCAAACACGATGAGATTCATCCCCCATTGTAACCATTCAAGAATAATTTTCATTTTATGTTTAAAAATAATGTTTAATACCTTAATATCATTCTAGATATGGATAAAATACATCATATCCATATCAAACAATAATTACATAAAGAAACATATAAAGGAAAAAAAATTAGTTAACAACCGAAACAATGATACTACTAAAATAATATTAACAAGGCAACATTAAAAGATCATATATAATATCATATTTATGTATATAGATTTTTTATAATTTAATAATAGTTATTTGACAATTATACAGGAGGTTAGCATGCCCTCTATCATGGAAAATTACAAGTTAAGGGTTAATTATACAATCTGTTTATGTATCTGAGTTTGTTTATACATAAGTATCTACTAAGACTACATTATCCTCCACATCTGTGTTTCATAAAAAATGTATTTAATTTTTTTAAATTTTCCGAATATATGGGTTAAATTCATTTATACCCTTATTTACCTTTCTATAAAATGTTTTTAAAGGAATCTTTTCATCATTTTCTAAACAAGGTACTTTATGACATTTTCAACAAATTAAAGTAAGAATGTTGTTTAACTTATACAGTGTGTGCGGCTATGCTCCACCATTATAACGCCTTTGAAGATTCACTTAAAAGATTATAAAAATATTTTTAAAATATTTTTTTTATAATTATGTGACTTTTAAATGATTTCAAATTTTTTCACAAATAGTTCTGATTTCATCTATGTTAACATCCTTTGATGACTTTTACACTTGTTTGAAGTTGATTTTTTATGATACAATATTCTATATTGTATTGAATGTTTTGTGGAATGATTGACTATGGATGTGTTATTTTTATACCATTCATGGTTTATGGTTATAGTATTAACATTTCGTATGCTCGTTTTTTATACAAATGTTTATGTTACATTTCAATTTTTTCATATGAGGAATGCATTGGACATAGGAAGTGAGGGTGGAGCCTACTATTTCTCTTCGATGCATCAGTATGTCTCTTGAGACCAAATAGTTTCTTGGCACAAGGCCTTGAAATTTTTTTTATTCATGGCACGAGGCCTTGACTATGTTGTTATGATGTACGACATTATGCATTCCATCATTATGAATGTTGTTATTGATAGTACAAGTGATTATTCGATTAGATGAATATCCATGTGAATAAGTAAATAGAATTATTTGATTTATCATTGACATATTATATAGAATTTTAAGTTTAAAATGGATTTGTTTTCATCTTATACATTTCCTTAAATGTTTATTCTTATTTATGATAGTTTCCCCTATATTATTATCCTTACTGAGAATCTGAGCTCACCCCTTTCTTATGTTTTCTTTTTACCAAGATGAGAAAAACTATATTATGATAGACATGTAGGGATAGGCTATAGGATATGAGTTTTTTCAAAGGGGACAAAATGTTGTTTTTTTTTATTTCATGATTCAATGTATAATTTTTGTTTGTACCTAGTACTTAAAATGCTAATAAACTAATCAGTCATTCAATACATGATCTCTTTTGATCATGCCAATGTTATGCAATAAAGCACCGAATCTGGTTAATGGGGGTCATGGTGTTACACATTGGGAATTTTATAGATCATATGATTCTCACATTTGTATACAAATACATGAACCAAGTATATTCAGAAAGATTGTTAGAGGAGTGGTGAATTTCCAAGTTATTAATGGTATAAGGTTGGCTGCTCTAGACATTGGAGACTTCCACCATTCAATGAAAACATGAATGATTTTGGATTTAAAATATTATTATTATTTAACAACTGTTACCAATAATATAATTTCTATATAATTCCAAGATACATATGGGTTAATTTTCTTGTTTATATATAAAAGTGTTTCTTTCTCCAAGAAAACTTATGTTTCGGTATGAAATATTTAAATAAAATACATTTTTTATTAAATAAAGATAAAAATGTTTTGGAAATATATACGTATCCATTTTCAATAGACTCATATAACACCCATTTATAACATCACCACCTTTTTCATATAAAAAACGTTTTACAAAGCTCTATCAAGAAGGTTATTTAGAATCGTCTAAGGTGAAATCACTTCAAATATTCCATGCTTGTTTAAAATGAAGAATGAAAAAACTACTTTTTAGTGGATTGGGTGAAAGGGACATAGATTCTAGGATTGGTACCCAGTGACGTTTGTGGATGACTTTTATTAAAATATAGAGGTGGTTATTCTTATATAATAACATTTATTTATTAATTTGGATGATATGTTATGTCTACTTGATGAGGTATAAGTCAAATTACTCTTATATATTCATGGAATTCATGAATAAAGTAGAAAAACAACTTGTAAAGAAGATAAAGAGGATTCAATAGGATCAACATTGTGAATATTATGAAAAACGATTATTGACATTCAATGGGAGTTTGGGATTCTATCACAACTCACTCCATCTCATGAACCATAATGGAATAGTTTTAGTGAAAGTATAAACTATTCTTTATTATACATGACATGGTCTATTGCGAGGCATGGAGACCTTAAAATTTTTTTAGGAATATTAATTATAAACAATGGAACATACCATAAACTAATTACCAACTAATGTAAAAAATGATATTGCCTTTGAGTTATGGAGTGGTAACTATCATGAATTGTTAGATATACATGTATGAGGATGTGAAAAAAATTTCAATGCCATATCTAGAAAAAAACTAATACTCCTGGACACAAAGTGCATCTTTATTGGGTATCCCATGGAAAAAAGGGATACTATCTTTACAACCCCTAAGATAAGAAAGTGAATGTCTCTAAACAAGCCATGTTTCTTGAGTGGGAGCACATCTTCATAAGGGATATTGGGATAATTATTGACTTTAAAGAATTTTATGCTCAAGATACACAAGAGTTGGTATAAGAATAGATTTTATAGGTCCCATGGAATAAGTAGTTTCTAAAACACATTTTTTATGTTGGAGCAGAATAGAGATAAGGGAACCAGAGTGATATGGATTTCTAGTCACTAATGATAGTGACATAATATTGTTTGAAAATGATAAAAATATCTTCAAAAAGAAGAAGTAGATAACATTAAAGATGCAAGGTGGAAAGAAGCCATGAATTTTGAAATGGATTCCATGTATCAGAACCATGTTTCAATTATAGTCAATACACTAGTTTATGTAATTACCTTAAGGAAAAAATGGGAATTCAAGGGAAAACTGGACATGTAAGGTTATTTAAATACCTTTTTATATAGGGTTAAAATGACTATAAAATTTGGGATATCAACATCAAAACCAATTTTCTTAATGGTAACATTAATGAAGATGTCTAAATGGCACAATTAGAATGGATTTTGATATCAAGCGATGCGAAATATATTATCATGTGGCATAGATCCATTTATTGATTGAAGTATGAATCCATGTAATAAAATTTTTTATTTGATGAATCTATAAATAAATTTGAATTCATTAATCTAGAATGTGATAAATGTGTTTACAAGAGGTTTAGTGAGAATATAATCATTTTCCATGTAGTATATATCGATGAAATATTACTTATTGGAACAATATACAAGTCTTAAAAAAATTTAAGGATTGGTTAAACAAATTTTTATCCATAAAGGACTTACGTGAAGCATCATATGTTATATGGATCAAAATCATTCTTGATATATCCAATAGGTAGGTCAGACTATGTCAAAGTATATACCATGACCAGATACTTAATATATTTATTTTGAAACAATCCAAGAGGTGATTCATTCAAGTCTCACACGGTCAAAAATATTTCTATGAAAACACATGCTTATACACAATATGAGAATAAGTGAATGATTACGATCAAATATGCTTCAGATATTAGGTCAAAATGTATGTCATTTTATAAAATAGACTTGATATTACCTATTTATTTATCATGTTTGGAAGATATCAAGAATATCAAAGAGAAAAACATTGATTTACTATTAAGGACCCCCATGTATCTAAGAGGAACTAATGAAATATTCTCATCTTATTGGGGAGATGGTCCAGTTTTCAAATAGATTAAAATGATCTAAATTCATAGTTAGAATATGTTTTCTATCTCAATGGAGAAGTTGTGAGCTATAAGAGTTCAAAGAAGCTAGTTTTCACTGATTATATAGCAAAGTCTGAGTATATAGAAACTCATGATGTAGCTAAGGAATCTATTTGTATACAAAAACGTTATTAGTATCATGATGTGGTAAATATATGTAAATACCTTATATCATAATATTATGATAATACTGCAATGGTGGCTCTTTCAAAAGAGACATGGTAACCCCAACGAACAAAGCATATACTCTAAAAGTATCACCTCTTGAATGATTTTCATCAAAGGGGTGAAGTTGTAGTATATAGAGTTCCCACACAAGATAACATGGAATACCCATTGATAGAATTACTAGCATAGCAGAAGCATTGTATCATGTGAAATCTAGTATACCGAAGGTTGATATTAGTGGTCTCTAGTGTAAGTGATAGATTTTTGGAGTGGGTTCCCAAGAAAATAATTTTTTGTACATTCTGATTAGATATACTCATAGTTTTTAATATTAGAAAACTTCTTATCACATCATGATTATTCTTATATAAAACATAGTTTTTGGTGATTTCATAAGAGTAGTTGTCACACTAAAAATTCATAGTAGTTCCCCAATATGATGAGAACCCATAATTTGTACGACACTACTCTTAAATATTTGTTCTATAGCTTGATGATATCATTTAAGTGACAAATATTATATAGGCTATCAAGGGTGGATACTTATAGGAAATTTAAGAACATTATCATGGTGTAAGTGTTGGATTTTGTTCCTATGAACTAACTTATGTGTGCTTTAAGATAACTTGTTTTCATAGTTTTAAATATTAACAATTGTGTTATCACCTCACAATTATTATTCTATATAACATCAAATCTAATAACATCCTTAGATTATATTTTTCACTAAAAGGTAAAAGAATTTCCTCAATTTTATTATTACATATAAGTCATATGAACATATTCTTAAATATATGTTCTATATCCAGATGATATCATTGGAATGGCATAAATGATACCAGCTATTAGGGGTGGAAAATCATATGACTTTGGGGAACCTTCTCATGGTGTACGCCTTTGGTAATTTCTAGTAGGATATTACGAGGATGATAACTTCCCAAAAGAAATCCATTTTTATATGTGTTAGTGGATGTTCCTATATATGCGGATTGTGTATCTGTCCTTAGAATTAAAAATTATCATTAAAGAGAATTATAATTTTTATGTTTTGATTTATTGATAAAAATTGTCACAAAATATGTTCATGGTGAGTTATGATACATTTGGTGCCTCATGAGTAATATTTCATTAATGAATAATGTGAAAAATTATTTCTCCCTACTATTCTTTAATGAAGTTTATTTCTTATTCCCTTTTATGGAAATGAAATAGGCTAAATAAATTCATGTATGTGGTTTAAAATAGCCAAGTTAAATTTCTGGGAGTTCATGGAAAGAGACATAGAACACATAGGTTGTTTCCACTAGAAACAAACCTTGTTGATTTGAGATCTCCTGATAAATGGAATATATTACAAAGTTAGTGTTCACATGAGGCATCATGTCATTGAATCATTAACTTCATTCTCTACGGGTGCCTTGTTATGTTTCAAGATGCTAACCTTGGAAATTCGGTTCTTTCACCTAATTCATCCGAGGAAGTGTTTCTGAGGTCCACATGGATAGTTTACCAAGAATCACAATTAAATAATATATTATTATTTATTTTTTAACAAGTTGAATAAATATTATTCTAGGATGTCGTTTAATAATTATTCATATATGATTGATAGCATATAAATATTCATTTTCTATTTGGTAAATATAATATATTTATATTTATTGAAGAATAATGTAGAAATATTTTTTTAAAAAATAAATAATCATTATTCATGGCCTGATAATTATTATAGAAGAATGTGTAACCATGTTTAATAATTCAGTGAAAAATAATAAATAATAAATATTATTTGATTAAATAATATTTAATTTAATTCACAAGTTAAGAAAATATTGAGAAATAATAATATTTTTTTTATTGGACATGGGGTTCCGCATAGATTAAATAAATAAGAAAGGGACCTTTTGAATTTTTTTAATTTTAACCATGAAATATACAAACCCAATTAAATTATTTTCCCAATATGACCATTCATTATTTTTTGTTAATAGTAGATTTGGGGAACCCTCTCAATTCCTAGGGAGATCCCTTCTACAAGAATGCTTCCTAGAATGTAGAGTAATCTTCCTCAACCTCCCTCTCTCGAGTCAAGAGAGATCTAGGAGAATGTTTTGGAAGTGGTACTAGGGGAAATCAAAGGAAAATTACACAAGATCTATGATCTTTTGTGATTGCACCCATTCATTACCACAACGATGTTCAGAGATTTTCAGAACATATGTCGATCATTGCTAGAGGGAATCCACATTCACTCCTACAACAAAATTCTCAATCAAGGCAGAATTTTCATCAGATCCATCAATAAAGAAATAATTACATCAAGGTAATTCATTATTTAATTAAATTAATTATATATAATATATGATTATCATATATCTTGGTTTTTGTGTCCCATCACATGTAATTTTATTTTATTGAGTTCTGTAGATCATGACTTTAATCATTGTTCAAATCATGGATTGATCATAGATCATGGGAAAAATTAATATTTGGCACAAACCACTACACACATCCACTACACTAATAAACTAAAAGTGATGTTAGAGCATTCACATAATTATTTATAATTATTTAAAGATCGTTGACAACTTACACAATTTTGATTTAGTTTTTTAGCTCAAATTAAATTTTTATTTTAATCAAAATTGGGAGATGTCATTCTTCCTCCTTTGTTTCTCATTAAACTAATCGAGAAGAATACTATTATGTATAAAAAAATAAACTAACTAATCCAAAGGTGTGATGTTTCTAGACAGACAAAAAAGAAGTTCACACTATGTAACCAAAGTTACAAGTTATTTATATGTGTTAAATGCACTAGGATATAATTTAGCAATTACCCAAATAGTTTATGTGTATTAAACATAACATAGTTAATTTTTACATCGTGTGTTGACTGGTACATCCCAGTACAAGATTAGATAGATTACAGGATGTATAGCCCACATACATGGTTACAAAGTAACTCAGAGTCCAAAAATCAAATAGACCATTTTACATTCCATTGACACCATTTTAAAAAGTTATCATTTAAACGTTGGGTCCCTAGGGGTATCATAAATAAAAAATGATAAATTTACATTCCATATAGCCTACACATACACACCATGTAGTTATACAAAAGTATGATAATTGAAAATTCTTTTATTATACTGTGTAACCCTTGAGAAATTTTCTTTCATGTTGTCATTAAGTCTACATGACACACCGTGTGATGGTTTTTTAATATATATATATATATTTGTCTCTTTTTTTAATTAATATTTGTGTAGTGTTGAGATCTTCATATCAATTATGAGTTTTATTATAATTGATACTCTATGTGCATTGAAGCATAACACATGATTGAAAAATCATATAATTCATGTAATCATTATGTTGAATACATGCCATGAAATAACGTGATGTGTATTGTATCCTATATGCCACAAAATTGAAATAGAATATGAATATAAAAAATGTTGGGTCGATTCGGGTGGGTATTCACCGTATCAACACCAAATTACATTTAATGTACAATGAAAAGTTTAAATAATTTTTTTAAATTTTATTAAAATCATGTTGGATAAAAATATTAAAGAAATTTAGGATGATAATTAAGATAAAAAATAATTAATTAAAGATAATAATTAATTTATTTGAGCATTATTTATCATAAATAAGATTGATTAATAATTTGATGACAGTTTTATTAAATGTGTAATTAGGTTCATGCAAGGGGATGATCATGAGAATATAACAGACCTTTGTATATGATTGGTTTCATTTAATTTGTTATTAAATTAAATTTTTATCCTATGTGTCTTCTATTTTATTATTTTATTGGTATTATGTGCCCATGTATTATTTTATGTAAACCCTTTTCCCACACATATCTATGAGTAAAATAATATATAATGGATAGAGATCCCATGTTATGGGATGTGGTTCAAGTATATATCTACAGAGAAATCAATCCAAGATAGATACATTGGGGAAAAGGTGGAAAACTATAACACGAACATTAATTTTTTTAAGTTATTTTCCCACTAGGTAAGTAGTTAGCTTATCATCATATAGATAAGCTAACAATTAGTAATCTCTCATGATCATACTTATTTATAATTTTATTTCTCTCAAGATTCATGGTTATTTAATTAGGGTTTTTTTTCATGATCACATAATTTAATGAAAATACATAGAATGAAAGATATCACTAAAATAAAATGGATTATTCATAAATATTATCTTAGAAATATTTAAATAGTTAAGATAATCCAGTTAATATGAACAATCATGAAATAATCATAATATTTGGAAATTTATTCATAAAAGGTTAAAATTCATCCATTATATATATATATTACTTTAGTATATCCTTCCACCACTTCAGTTAAAATCCAACTATAGTTCAAAGTTCTTGACCAACCAATTATGGGGTTCTTTGAATTATTAGGTAATTACAACTTTAAATTTTAGGTTGATTTAAATTTTTTCACATCAAGGTTTGACTTCCAAATTAGGACATGTATTAACTAAGAGGAAAAGTTTTTGGAAATTCCATTTAAATATTTTAGGATTGGGGAGTCCACTGAGCAGATGAAGGAACTATGCGTTAATGAAGATGGAATCTAGAAGTCTTACCTAAAACTATTCAAGTTTATTTACCTTACAAATATGGTTTAATGAGAATGAGAATATGTATCCATTCAACTAGGATTTACAAAAAAAATAGGATATTCTGAACCCAATGGTGATGGCTATTGTGTTTGACAAAAAAGTAAGATATTAATAAAAATAATATTTATTTATTTTTCTAAATTTATCAGACAAAGTATTATAATTATTATTATAATATTTTGTAGAAAAAGAATTTAAATTATATCAAACATATCATTGTGATTGATACATGAGAAATAAAACATTATAACCAACACAAATTTCTATTAATAGAAAATTCACTTACATGTCCTCCTTCTCTAAGAAAGGAAACTATATGTGCTGTAAAACCCATTTCATAAAGCATATAAAAATAGGTTAGTATTGAAGAATATAAACACTATGATAACATTTTAATAATTCAATATATTTTATGTGCTTCATGTTATCATCTATGCATAATGGTGTTTTGTAACATCATGAGGACATGAATGCATATAGTAGGATGTCTCACCATTGGGATATATCTCAAGAGAAGGTGAGACAAGTGAGGTATGAGATCTCTAATACATTGTTTACAACAAATCTTTGAGTGTCTATGCTATATTGGCCTTATGTAGTCAAGATTACTGGATACATTGAAAGCTTATAAATCACTGGGATTAAATTATCATACGAGTTGCATACATATCTCAAAAATTTATCACTACCAAATACCTTCTCTAGTATTATTATTAATAAAAAATTTGAAATATTGAGAAGAGTCTTTTAGAACATCTTTCTTTCATTCTATAAGGGGATAATCATGGGGCATGATATATATCATGGTTCTTACAGGGAATTTGAAAAGTGAGAACAATTAAAGGAGGAACAACACCTATAAATCTTCTAAAACTCTTGAGAACCATCCTTCCATGAAGAAGAAGATCCATAGTCAAGGAAATAAAAATGAGGTAGTATGTTTGATGCATGGGAATACATGATATTAGAAGAGAAACTACACATAGAAGCTAATGGAAGATAAAGGCGTGTATGTTATTGATTTTAATATTTCAATATATAAACATTGGGTATCAGATATAGCTTTGTGTGCTCACATATGTATCCAAATGTAGGAAATAATTATATTCTGAGATATTTCAAGATGAGAGGTTGAACTGAGAGTTGAAAATGGTGAGAAGTTAGCTATTATGGCCATAGGTGACAAAAATATTCATTGCCAATGGGAATGATTTTGGTTTTAAAGGATTGTAATTCTGTACCTTTGGTTACCGATCACATAATTCTATTCTATGAATTGATGAAGAAGGGGTTATTTTCTTATTATGAAATAAAATTTATTTCTTTTATATGGTAAAAATATGTTATGGTATGGAAAATTTGAACAATTAACATTGTGTATTAAATGAGGAAAACCAAGTCTTTGAAATTAACAATAAATCATGTTCACAGATCTCATATAACACCCAACATTGGAATCACTTTCTTTTTCATGTAAATGATAAGAGTTTGTCAACGCTCTATCAAAAAGTTTATTTAGACTCATCTGAGCTAAAACAAATAGAATGATGTCATGATTTTTTATAAAGAAAAAATGACCAGACCAACATTTGGTGTATAGGGTGAAAGGACAAATAAAATTCTAGGATTGGTACTCATTGATATGTGTAGACCATTCCCATCAATCTATAGTGTGTAAAGAAACACAATTTATTGCACACATGCATATAGGGTAGAGAGGTATTTTTTATAGCCTTCTTAATAATAAAATAGCACCCTATGTCACAAAGGGTGTATTTATAGTATACCCTAAGGAAAAAAGGACACTACCTATACACCCCCGTAGAAAATAAAGTGATTATTGATAGACAAGACATCTTTATTGAGAGGGAGAACATCCTAAAAAAGGATTTTGGGAGAAACATTGTATTTGATAATGTTGATTGTCAAGATACTCATGAGTTAGTACCTGAATAGATTACATAATCCCCAGGAAGAAGTACTTCCTAAAACAGAAGTACTTTTTTGGATAATAATATAGGTAACAAAACTAGATAGATATGGTTTTCTAGTAACTAAATATAGTGACTCATTATTCATTGATCATTATGAACCACTCTCCTACACGGAGGAAACAAAGAGATCAGAAGCTACATTATGGAAAGAAGCCATGAATTTTGAAATGGATTCCATGTATCAAAAACAGTTTTGGGTTTTGGATGATGCACTAGTGGATGTAAATTCCATTAAATTAAAATGATTTTTCAAGAGTAATCTGGACCTGGATGTTAAAGTAAATACCTATTAAGAATAGATATGGGCTAAAATTTTTAAACAGAATAATGGAATTGACTACAATGAAACCCTTTCACCAGTTGGCATGTTTAAATCTACTAGAATAATACTTATCATAGATGCTTACCAAGACTTCAAGATTCGGCATTGGGATGTAAAAACTATATTCCTAAATGGAATCATTCTAGATGATATATATATGACACAAACAAAATGGTTTATTATTCCAACTGATTCCAAAAATATTTTAATGTTTTATAAGTCTATTTATAGGTTAAATTAGGCATCCATGTCATGGAATATTCGATTTGATGAATCCATAAATGAATTTTGGTTCATTAGGAACGAATGTAAGTTGTGTGTTTAGAACCGGTTTTGTGGGAATGTGGTGGTTATCCTAGTAGTATATCTTGACGACATGTTACATACTGTAAATGAAATATTAGTCTTACAGTATGTTAAGGACATGTTAAACAACCATTTCTCTATAATGGACTTATATTCAGTTTCCTATATTATAGAGATCAAGTTAATTTTTGATAGATCAAAGAGGTTTATTAGACTAAGTCAATGTACATATGTTGACCGTATACTAAAGAGATTTAGTATGGAACAACCAAATAGTGGATTGGTTCTAGTTTAATGCGGTTTAGATCATTATATGAATATGTGACCTCATACCTAAAATAAAGAATGATCCAGATCTCATATGCTTCAATGATAGGATCAATAAAGTATTTTATGTTATGTACTTGAATAGAGATTTCTTATGCATTGATCATGGTAGGAAGATATCACGCAAATCTAAAAAAACAGCATTGGTCTGCTGTTAAGGATATCATTAAGTATTTAAGAAGAACTAATATATGTTCCAAGGGTATGGAGGAGGTGAGTATATATTAATCTGGGGTTATAATAAAAATAGTTTTTAGATAGATCAAAATGAAATGAAGAAATGGTAAATATATGTTTTTTATCTCCACGTTGGAGGTGTAATCTGGAAGAGTTCAATGAAGTTAGTTGTTGTGGATTCTACAGTGCTGTCAGAGTATATAATGTTTTATGATATAGCCAATTAAGCTCTTTGGATTTGGAACTTTTATTAAGATCTTGATGTGTTAATTAGTAGTATAGTCCCTATTATATTTCTTGTTATAATACTATGGTGGTGGCTCTTGAAAAACTGCCAAGGTCACACTAAAATAAAAAGCACACACTCCAAAATCATCACATCACGAGTGATTTTCACAAGAGGTGTGATATTACAGTAAACAGATTTCCCATGGAATAAAATGTGGTGAACCCCATGGCTAAAGGCCTATCTCAAGAGATGAATGATAATCATGTTAGAGCTAGTAGACTAAAGGTCATTAGCAGTTGGATCTATTTCAAATGTGAGTCTTTTGGAGTTAGTTCCCAAGAACCATATTCTGTGTACTTTATGATAAACTATATTCATATTTTTTAATATTGAAAAAACTAATTTCACAATATGGTTATTCTTCTAAATAACATATTGTGTGATAAATTATCAAGAGTACTTGTCTCACTAAAATGTTATTTCAGTTGCCCACTATGATGTGAACCAAAAAGTGCTACAATATGATTCTAAAATATATATTTTATAGTCGGATGATATCATTTGATTGAAAAAATGATATTGGCTATTAGGGGTGGAGACTCATTGGACTTTGAGTCACCTTCATATGGTGTACGCCCTTGGTAATATTGAGTATGATATTAATTATACATGCTAGTAGGAAATCCACATTTATATGTTTCCTTGGATGTTCCTATCTATGAATGCATGTTATGGTCCTTATAATTTGATATTATTTTTAATGAGTATTATATGCTGCATTCATTGATGTTTTGATGAAAATTGTGATGATAGATGTTCACGGTTAGGTTGGATATGTTGGGTGAGTCATGAGTAATATTGAATTAATGAATAACGTGAGAAATGATTTTTCCATTGTATTATTTAAAAGAATATGATATATTAGTCCCTTAAATATAAATGATATAGCATAAATAAATCCAAGTCCATGGTGTAGAATTGGCATGTTTAATATACAAGAATTCAAAGAAAGAGACATCGAGAACATTGGTTGATGGAACCATCATGCAACATGATTTAGTTGAGATATTATTATTAATGGATTATATTATGTAGTATGCATGTACTTGAGCTATCATGTCATTACAACATTAACTATTTCCTCTATGGGTGTCATGGGGTGTTTCTAGACACTAACCTTGGACCTTTGGATAGTTTACATAATTCGCCTGAGAAAAATGCCTAGAAGGTCAAACACAATGTGTATCTAGAATCTTGTTAAATAATATATTATTATTAATTATTTAACAAGTTGAATAAATATTATTCCTAGATGTGGTCTAACAATTATCCATATATTCTAAATCACATTTAAATATTTATTTTCTATTTAGTATTTTTTGTATTTAAAAATTTATTTGAGAATAATGGATTGATGTTTATTTAATAAATAATTATTCATTATTCAATGCCCAATAAATATTTTTGAGGAATAGTAGACCGAGTTTAATGGTATGATGAGAAATAATAATAATTGAATATGATTTGATTTAAAAATATTTAACAAAATTTGTAAGTCATGTTAATTTTGAGAAATAATAATAAGAATATTTTTATATACAAGGTTATGTTGGGATTAAATTAATAATAAAGGGAACTTGTGAAAATATTTTATTTTAAACCTAGAAAAATATTAACCAAATTATCTTATTTTCTAAATAATTCAATTCATTTTGTTTGGTTGTGCACACCGGATTTAGAGAATCCCTTCAAGACCCTAAGTGCTCCCTTCTCCAAGAACAATCCCATGAATAGAGAGTGATATTTCTCCACCTCCCACTTTTTATTCAAGAGAGATCTAGGATAATTCTTTGGAAGAAATTCTTGGGGAGATCAAAGGTAGGTGATGTAAGTTCTAGGATATTTTGTTTTAGAACACGGAGATTCCTCCAATGATGTTCAGAGATTTTTGGAACATGTGTGGATTACTACTATAGGGAATATACTTTTATTCCTACAATGCAATGATGGAACAACATATATATGTTGTCATATCCATCAATGAAAAAATAATTTCATCAAAGTAATTATTAATTGTATTAAATTAATTATAAATTATAAGTGATAATTATCTCTCTTGGTTCCAGCATTCAAACCATTTTCTATATTCTTGGTTTCAATTTTATAGATCACTAAATTAATCATTGTGTAAATATTGGATTTACCATCATTCATAGAAAAAATCAATGTTTTTCATGACACGTCATACAATTCAGTTGTTCCAGGAACCTATGGTATTCCCTTTATAATATCCAGTATAAAATATTATAATAAAAGACCCTCCATTAAGAAATAAAAATTAATAAGTGTAAGTGAATGTTCTTATATTTTCATGTGTGTATTGTTCATTAGACATTAATATTGTTTTTAATGAGTATTATGAGTCACTTATATTGATGTATTGATGAAAACCACAATGACATATGTACACGGTGAGGTAAGATATGTTGGGTGAATCACAAGTAATATTTCGTTAATGAATGATATCAGAAAGTATTTTTACCTTAAATTCCTTAACAGAAGTTTATATTTCCATCCCTTTGATGGAAATGAAATATCCTGAATAAATCCATGGGTGTGCCATTCTATAGTCATGTATGACTTCTAAAAAGTCAAAGATAGAGACATTTATAACATAGGTTGATAGAACTAGTGTTCAAACTTATTTATTTGAGATATAATGATAAAGGGATTATATTATACTATGAGAGTCTATATATGGTACTATGTCATTGAGGTATTAACCTCATTCTCAATGGGTTCCATGGATTATTATTAAAAACTAACCTTGGACATTATAATACTTTAACTAATGCCATAAATAAAGATTTTGAGAGGGCAACACATTATGTTTATCCATAATCTCGATTAAATAATATATTATTATTTACTATTTAAGAACTTCAATATATAATATTATAATATGTGGTTTAATATTTATTCATGTTCTCTTTATCTCATAAATTTTTTTCACAATTTATTCTAGATAATATTATGTGAGTATAATATTGAATAAATATTTATTTTATATTTAGTGAATATAATATTTATTTATTTATTAGTGAATAATGTATTGATATTTATTTAAAAAATAAATATACAGAATTTAAGTCTAGATAAATATTATGGGGGAATGGTAGGATAAGCTTGCTTGTCCGATGAGAAATAATATATATTAAATATTATATAAATAAAAAATAGTTGATTTTAATTCTCATGTTAAGAATTTCTCATGAAATAATAATATTATAATGATTATTGTTGACATGGGGTTCCACAAGAGATAAAATAAATAAAAGAATAATCTTATGTATTTATTTCTAACCATAGTAGTATAAAAACAAAATTTTATTTTTTTCAAAGTGATATAAACAGTTTTCTTTTCTACATAAAAAATATATAGACTCCTCTCAAATCTGTAGAGAGCTCCCACCACCAAGAACGCTTCGAATAATGGAGAGAGATATTCTTCCACATCCGATTCTTGATTATAGAGAGATCGAGGAGAACACCTTTAAAGAGATTCTCATGATGATCAAAGGTGAACAATTCAAGAAATTTGATCTTCTATGCTTGAACTATTGATTATGAAGACAACATTTGGAGATTCCAGGAACATGATTGGATCACTAATATTGTGAATATCCTATTGATTACTTCATAACATTAATGCTCAAATAGAGATATTTTTTTATACCCATGAACGAATAAATAATACCCACATGGTGATTATTAATTAAATAAGTTAATTCTATATATTATTTAATGATCTTGTACTTTATTCCGGAATTATATCCCTTATCTCTTTTTCTATGATTCAATTTTATTTATTATGATGTTAATATTTATGTAAATCATGAATTTATCAATGATCACAAAAAATAAAATTTGGGAATGAACCATCACACACTTCTAATATTCCTGGAACCTACAAGCATTTCATATTTAATATCCTTATGTAAAATTGTTTAAAGGCCACATCTAGTTATATTATCCATACATGGAGGTAATTTCCTAGAAACCACTCACTCCCTCCTTCAATAAAATGTTTATATATTTTCTTATAGATAAAATTATCAACCAACTTATCCTTACTTACATACCTATACATATCCCTATACATATCCTTAGGCTTATCCCTAGTGATTTCACTAAGGTTATCTCATATTAGTTTCCAAAGGATAACTAAAAGTTTCCTTGGATACCCACTATAGAGACCATGTATATAATACATACATATAACATCATTTTAGATGAATATTAATTACATTACACAAATACATTTCTGAGAATCATAATGGATTAGTGTCATTTGACGTATGGAAACATAAACGAAATTTTCATATGTGATCTACATCATCTCCAAATAAATTATTCATAACTAGGAACTTTATTAAGATTTTTATAATTAATAACATTTTCCATAACATGGGTAAATAAAAAACAATAAAGGGTTATATTAATTTCTCAGTATTGGAATAAAGGGATATATAATTAAATCCCTAAGAATAAGTGTATAATAACAAGATAATAACTTTTAATAACTATAACCATCCTGTTATAGATCATAAACATGATTCATGGCATAAATTATCATATTTAAGGACCCTTGAATCACAAAGGTATAAAATAATATAAGACATGATAGAATAAAATTGGATGAATATATCAAATTTTAGAATATACATAATCTTTCACCATTTTAAACATGTTTAAATTGAGACAGGTTCGCTCATTAAGTTGTCGACATGAAAACATGCCCTCACATAAACTTATGGACTTGAACATGGGTCCAAAAATGACATTATGGACATAAAATAATGTACATTAATAACCTTATGGTCATGAATTTATTCCCAAGAATAACATATGAAAATGAGAGAAGTTTGATGCATGACGTTGTGAACATGAAATCAGGTTCGAGGATTACAAAATAAACTCAGGAGTTATCAATCATTACCCAATGCATCGAAGGGAGATATTGGTCTCATTAATCACATAATTAAAATAATATATATTTCTTCTATAGGATAATAAAATAGTAATCATATCCTAACACATGAAAAGAAATATGTTTACTTAATATTTTATCATAGCATAACTTAAGTAAAATAAATGGGTTTCATAGACATTTAAATATTCCATCATGTATTACCCCATCAAAATGAAATTTGTTGCATGAAAATATTTTCATCATGATCATAAATATCTCATAGAATTTTTAAATAGGATATTAATAGTTCATTTACTTATTAAAATATTTGCAACATCAAATAATTTTGGCTTTAATTGAAAATGATTTTGAAAGTCTACATGGAAAATTTCTTCAGGAAAATATTCATTCCCCTTTGTAAATAATTATATAATAAAATAATAAATCAAAAAAAATTCGAAATAATTTTATTGGAAAATAAAAATTTAAAAATATAATGAATACTTAAAAAAATTGATCTGTCATGATGGTTGAAAATTTTGTTCATTCCAAGCACGTATAAAATAGAGATTCCTTTAATATTTTTGGTAAAATAAAAATCGTACTTATTTATATAATGACATAAAGATTAAATTTTGAAAAAAATATTAAAATTTAAAATTGGAGAATATCTTAAAAATAAAATTGGAACAGTAGAACATTATTCAAAACATTTTTAGAAAACATTGATATAAAAGAAAAAGGAATTTTAAATGAATATGGAAATAATGTAAGCTTTCATTAAAAATATTATTTTCAAATATTGGGAACAGAAATAGTAAAAATTAATGGAAATCATGTATTATAATTGAATAAATAAAGGACAAGAATATTCATGATATTGTTGAGAAATTGATCAAAATATTGCATCATCAAAATCATAATCATAAACAATGAAATTATAATATCATACCCTTACCACATTGATAAATATTAAATCACATGACCCATGAAAGAGGGAACCTTATATTTCTATTTATATTCCATAATATTCTAGATAATAGTAATAAAATTCATTCATGATAGTATATATAACAGAAAATATTAACAAATGGTGAATATTGTATATATATCTAAGAAATAAAATAGTGACTATAAATCCCTTACCTTAAGTTTTTCCTTATTTTTTAAATGTTAAAAACAATTGTTTAATAAATATAATTTCATTATAAATATATCATAGAACCATTTTAATTTTTATCATGGCCTATATTAGTTACTTATGGATTTTTATTACCCTTTATTAGTAATTCCTTCTTTAAATTCACGGTTTAGGTAAAAACTACATCATTTTAATGTATGTTTTCACTAGGTATTTTTTTTACTTAGATCACGATGAAATTATCTCCAAAATTTTAATGATGATATAAATATGAAATATATTCAGTATTTATATATTTATTGAAATCAATTAATGTTAAATATATAAAATTAATTACAACGTCTGTAGACATGGTAGGTTGTACGTATGTACGATTGCTTTTTTCCATTTTATCAATAAATTAAATGAAATAAAAGTAAATTATATATTACCACTACATAATAATTTTTATTTAATATATATTACATATTTTCATTAATGATGCCCTTAATATCATCCATATAAAGTATTAGTGAAGAATGAATCACATCGGTCATTTATGTGGTAGTCTATCGTACAAACGAGCGATGTTGTCGTATTCCCACGGAATGGAATATAAGAAGTATTATGAGATATAATAATAATAGAAATATAATTATGTCATAAATATAATTTAAATATGTTAAATCCACAATTATATCAGTCATTTAGAGGTCTGATTCAAAATAAACTATATTGGTTCTTTAGGAAGTAGTCTGCAGTAATCCTGATTGATGGTTTCATTTCCCATTTGATGAAAGAAAATGGATATGATTTATTCAATAAATATGATAAAATATAAGGGTATGGTAGGCAATGGGGTTATTATATTGTAATTATTAAGACATTAATAAATGTTATAATAAATTAAGTAAAAAAGAATGATTTTAGTGAAGTCAATTACCATTTCTTAAAACATCCACTTTTGGTTCTCTTATCAAGGACTATATGGTTTGTCTTATATTATTACCATACAATATTTAAGTATATATATTTCTTAATGATATTTTACTAAGGTTTGTTAGATATATATTTCATAGGAGGTGAGAAGAAGTAATGGGAGGAGATGACATTTTCTAATGGTAGAGGAGTGGAATTTTTTTAAATGCCCAAAACTATTTAATAAAGGGAAGTTACTCTCACCCCAAGTGAATTATAAATTGATAATTAGAGTAGTGGAGGAATTATATGATATATAATAACCTTTACTATATATAGAATCATTTTTTAAACAAGTTATTACATGTACTTTAGGTTTTATTGATGTTATTATTTTTTTCACCATGGTAACTAGTTTTTTATTTATTTTATTATATGAATTATGCCTTAAGTATAATAAATAAGTAAATATTATAATATAATTTAAACTATATACTATATATATTTATTATAATTTTTTAATTTTAAATCATTTTTCTTTTGAAAATTCATTTTTCTGTAAGAACATGTAACACTCAGACCCTTGATTACCTTTTTCCCTAGTAAAGATGTTCTTACACTTTAGGGGTGAAAATAATTATTATAGAAGGTCCATTTGTATATTAATAAACTATATTTTTTATTTTAAAACATAAACCACTAAAAGGAACTGAGATTTTATTTTTAGGAAGTTTAAACCATTTAATAAAATATTATTATTATAAAACAACCTTATTGTCATTATTAACACTATTCATTTCATTTGATTTAAAAACACAATGAAAAATGTGGAAATGGTATATATTATTTTAAAACCTATAAAAAATTTAATATATATCTAAAATATTCATATAATAAAATAATTCATTCAATTTACAGAATATTCAATTTTTTAGTATCATTTATTATGTTTTTTCTTCATAAAATAATTAATTCATTGGCAGTTCATAGGAATTAAAATCAATTTTATAATTAATAAAAATTTAAAATAAATTTTAACTATTAAAAATTTTATTATGCTCAAATTTTCAATAAATTTTCAAATACATCTTTTTTCCTACATGACCACTATTAAAATTTAAAAGCAAGTGGATGACATTTTCCCTTTCTATTTATTTAAATTATTACATTGATAAGTTTCATGGAATAGTGTCCCAATGGAACATAAAAATATTCCATGGGGTAATAAGTCTCAAAATATGTCTGTATAATAGGAATTGAACAAGTTTTATGGGTATTTTAACAATTATTTATCATTTTATCCCTGATATATCTGTTTTAATCATAACTGTGGTAACTAATTTTTAATGTTTTTAATACTAATTGTGACAAAATATTAATTGGACCCTATTAAATAGTATTAATAATTATGATTTCTAATATATAATATATGTTTCAAAATTTCATTTACGTAGGTTCCCAAATTCAATTTAAAATTAAACTGGAAGACGTGATGATTTTACTTTTCAAAATGAAATTTTTTAAAAGTATACAAAGTTTTAATATCTAAATTAAATATGAAATAGATTCCAATGAAATAAAATTGATTAATAAATATATATAAATCACTTAATATTACTTCAAAACATTCTTAAAATAATTTTATTTTGGTTAAATTCAATAAAAATAGATATTTTTTAAAAAAATGATATTTTTTTACTATTAATTGAAAAATTAATCTTTTTATAAAATACTCAAAAATTATCATAAATATAATTTTGAATTTTCTATTAAAAATTAATTTATATTTTTCAAATTTTTTAAAAATTAATTTCAAACCATTTTCAGAAAAACTAGTAAAATCATTTTTTTAGAAAATTCTATTTTTGAATAATATAATATCCTTTAGAAAACAAATACTTATTTGTAAATATATTTTATTTTCCTAAAAATAGTATACTAAATTTTCAAAAATTTCTTATTTAGATTCTCATAAATTTTTTTAATACAAATGTTATGATTGTTAAGTTTAAATAATAATATTAACAGTATATAACAGTTCATTAAAGCATGGTGTTTAGTGTAATACAAGTCATAAAAGAAATTTGATTTGTTTAAAAATAATAATAAAACATTAGTTTTTTTAATACTAAACCATGAATCTATAAAATTAGAAAATGTAATATTATATTAGGAATAACCAATGGAATGTTTTCTGTTGAAATGAAAATGTATTATGAAACAAAATAACACATCAGTTCATGTTATATGGTAGAATAAGTTTTGAAAGATATATGGAAACCCAATGATGTAATAATACAAAAGATATAGGTGAGAAATTGAGCTCCTCCCTCTTCCCGGTGATGTACCCTAGCTGATGCCCAATGATGGATTTCCCCCCTTACTGGTGGAGGGAGGGGGGAAAATGATTTGGCTACACTGCCTCCAATAACGTGGGTGACTTTTGTTCCATTTTCAAACCCTAATCACCATCCGGACATCCCGTTTATTTCCCTAAGGTCGAAATTTCCAGATCTTCATAATGGGGTCCCTCAGTTATCGATTTCCAGATCAGAATTTTCTACAGCATCGAGTTTCCATGTTTTGACCCTGGTTGGTCGTTTTTCTCATTGAAGGCCTTCTATTGACAAGTTTGATAGCTGCGTGTCCAGTTATTGGGATTTGAAGGACCGAGCAGTTGTAGGGATTCTTCATAATCATCATCTGATGATTCTATTCGGCTTGGAGGAGGATTTAATCAGCTCCTAGTTCAGATCTCCCCATCATTGCAGTAGATGAAATATTTTCCATATTCGATGGTCGTTTGATCTCTATATGAATCAGGATCCTCCTTTAGTTGTAACCTGGGTATGTCTGACACATCTTCCTCTGCCTTTTGAAAATCCTTCGATAATTTTTATGATAGGTAATTTGGTCAGTCAGTTCCTATGCTCAGATTCTTGTAATTCTTCTTTGAGTCATTAAGCGAACCCTCATTTTTTTGTTAAGGTGGATGCCTCGAAGCCACCGGTTGAATGAATTTGGATTGCTGTTGGCGAGGAGTTCTGATGGAGGCAAGCTGTTGTGTATGAAAACTGGGTTGATTACTATTCGACATGTTGTTGTTTGGGTCATTTGGCTGGTCAATGTGATCAAGGAACCAAAAGAAAGAGGCCTGTTACTTCAGCGAAGAGGCCTTGTGGGGTATCAGATCAAGGAAAGTCACTTCCTAATGAAGCTAAGTATTGTAATCCTATTGAATTCGGTGATTCATCTCTAGGAAGTCAGACACGGGCTTCCCCTAATCCATCTGTTGTTGTGGGGTTTGATAGATTGAAGCATGATCTGTCACTGCATAATGGTGTGGATCAGAGTGTTACGGATGAGGCTGGTCCTAGTTCTGGACCTAGAGGCAAGATGAGAGCGCTTGCTTCTTCAAGGTAGATGTTGCAGCATGGTAAAAAGAATGTAGGTCAATTTTCTGTAGGAAGGTTTGAAAATGAGCTGATCATGGCCGGTGATGCTGAACAGAAAGGGGGGGGAGCTGGCATTGAGCTCGGTTACACTTCATGTTTGTCCAGCTGTTAAGGATTATCAGCTGTAGTTGAATTCTGATTGTGGATTGCAGATTAGATTTGATAGTGGGATGATCAAAGTGGGTGATGCTGAGCCAAAGGAGGGGGATATGGCCATGAGTTCAGTTGATGGGAAATCTCACGATGCACCTCATGTTTGTCCCTCTATTATCGACTCTCATTTGCAGTCGAATTATGATTGTGGTTTTCAGATTACAGTTGATACATGAAACTATTTTCAAGAATTGGGTAATGATGAGTTTTATGGGTTCCCTCAAATAATGGAAGGTCACAGCATGCTGTTTGTCAAAGAGGATTCTCTAAGGAAGGTGCTTGATGATGGTAATGCTTTTTTGGAGTCTCCACGTTGTTTGGATATGATTGATATCAATGGGAAATATGATCAGAACCAGATCCTGACTGATGCTTTCTAAGAGGTGGTAATTCCTGGAAAATGGGGGGATGTATCCGACGGTGACAAAGAAAATATTTGTGATTTGGAATGGCTTTCAATTAGTGGTGTTTTCAAGGATAGGAAGAAAATTTATGGAAATGAAGAACCTCCACCAGTTAAAAGAACAATGAAGAAGGTTTATGACTTGCCAAAGCCGGTGTCAACTAGGTCCTCTATCAGGCAGTCCTCTAAGGAGTTGTTATCCTTAGAGAAACTGAATCTCAGAGGGAAATATGTGAAGATCCTGAAGCACTATGATAGCTCTGAATGGTAATCAACAACTACAGAGGAAGTGTTATATCATGGGTGTGGTGAGGGGTGTGACTTTTATGACATGTAACTGGTTTTGCATGATTGTTGTGCTTGTTCACTGTATGTTTTCTTTTCTTAATAAATAGTCATAGGATTTACCTCTGGCTGAGCTTTTCTGGTAATAATACAAAAGTATCCAAATTTTTTTATCCAATTAATAAATTTTTCCGAATTAAATTCTTTTTATTTTGTTTATAATGTAACAACCCATAATTTTCGGGAAAATGGATGCTTAAATTTTTCATTTCATTTAAAATATTTTTTTCACAAGAAATACCAAACAAAATTGAATGAAAAATAATTTTATTAATATAAATATTACTATAGTAAATTACTCATTAGATTTATAGTATTAATAAAAGTAACTGAATGATGAAATAATTTTCAAACTAAAAACATGTTCACTAATTAATTTGAATTAGTATAGCTAAATAATTTATATAGTCATTTTTGGAAAAAAAATATTTCATATTAAATATCTTTTTATATGATAAATATATGATGTAAAATTATATTTTTTATATATATTAACAATAATTTTATTAATAATTTTTTTAAGTTAGAATAATAATAGTTAATGTTTTTCAAAAATATTTTTTTATATAAAAATAGTTTTAATTATATTTTTATTCTTTTATCTAAAAATTAAATTATCATATTTTAGAATTATAATTTGAACCAATTATCTTCATATTTTTATTTATCATAACATTATCATTTTAGGTGGACTTTTTGGAAAAAACCAAAATAGCTCATCTTTCGGTTAATTCTAAGAAATATAGTTTATACTAATATAGTAACTTTAATGACATTCTCATAAACTATGTATGACCTTAAAACATATAAAATAATTATAATGAATGAAATGTATTTAATGATGATAATTATTCATTTCAATATCCTATTTTTCATTTATAAATCAATTTTTTTTATCATTTTGGAATATAATTAATATTTATATTAATAGAAACCGTTTTTGTTCTCTATATTTTAATAATGTATCCATGAGGTGGAAAAAAGTATTTTTATTTATTTTAAAACTATATATATTATAATATTAATATCAAACTAATTAATTTCATGATAATTAAAAACAAAAACAATTTTATTCTAAGAATAAATTTTATTCCTAAAATATACTTTTTCCAAAAACTTGTTTTTAGATGTTATGTATTCTAATATTAAAATTAATTTTTCAACACCATATAAATATTAATTAATAAATTATATTTCATATTTATAATTATAAATATAAAATTATGTAATGAGAGGCATTTTATTTTTCGTTATAAAAAACAAATTACTTAAGTAAAAATTAGTTACTATGGTAATAAAATAAAAAACAAGTAAAATATAAGGGAAAATAACAAAAAACTAGATAAAAACATATATTCACATGATTGGTAGAGGTTTTAATTTGAAAAAAAACTTATCCCATCTCTATTATTATCCAAATTGTGTTTCACTTTCCATCTGAAACATGTTTTCATTTATATTAAGAGATTATATTTACAAAAAAAATCTATTCCCTTCAGTTATATAATGGTCTTCTAACTACCAAATCAAGGATAATATAAAAATTAGATTTCAATATGGCTCTTTCAATGTTATAATTTTCCTAGATCCCCCTTATCACAACAGGTAATGAAAATGGGTGTATTTCACATGTGGTTAAATTTCAAACACATCAACACCTATATTTAATCAAATGATGAAAATAAAGAGTAAATATTTCAATAGAATATTCATTACGTTGTCAACAACTCTTGGTAAAGTTTATTTAAGAAGCACCAACCCCATATCAATTTCTTCAACAAGCAGAATGTGTAATTTTTTCAAAATCCATCAACCTTCAGACTGAGATTTATTTCATTAAATCAAGGATCCCAAACAATATGGAACCTCCAATATAATAAATAAAAACCTAAGTGTTTAGAAAAAATTAATATTATTAAAAAACACTTATAACAATCCATAATTTCATACAGGCCCTAATTATAGTATTTCACTTCCTTGTAAAACTTTTATAGTAGAATCCAATATCTTGAAACCTATCTCCAAATCTATGGAGTGTAGCTTGATCAATACATCACATGTTGATCCCACAACAATATTAAATCTAGATAATGTTGTGAATGTTCAGTTCTATGACACTAATAATGCATTTCATCTAGATCATCTGGTTCATTACCAACTAGATCACTTTTTTCATTTAGTGACTCTTCTGTTTACAGATGGTGGAGGTGATAGGGTCCATTAAAGTCAGTGATAGTGGATCGTAGAGCGACATGGGTTCTAGAAATAGTGAGGTGTGGGATTAGGTGACCTCAAAATGATGGTACAAGAGACATTGAGATTCTTTATAGACTGATGATTCACATGGGGTGTCGACATCAGGTTGTGTTCAAGATGGATTGGGTGTTGGATCTAAGTGATTGGGCCATAAAATGAGGTTGAACATGATATTGATACAGAGAAAGAGGCCTCAATATGTGGGGTGAATGATTAATTCAGGATACTAAAGGTGGAGGTGATGAATATGGAGTAGATTGTATATGCAATATAGGCCGGTGGTAGTGGTTAAGGACTGAATGGATGTGGATGACATAATGGGATGAATGGTGGGGTTTTACGGTTGTGGGCCATTTTGTTTGGCTGATGTAGGGGGTATTCAGATCCCATTTGTATTTGGGGTATTAATTTATTTGTTTTCCATGATTTTTTGTGATCTATATGCCATATTATTTGTAAATATTCAATTCTTTTTTATTTTCATTAAAAAATTTAGGAATTGACTCTCGCTCAACTCTTGAACTTTCCTGGTTAATAGTAGTAACCACCAAAAAATATAAATTTAATGAAAAAAGATTCTATATGATATACTAGAACATTATTAGCCCATTATTTGGTCTTGTATCCAACCATGTATCACATCGTTATTCAATCTTCATCAATCTACAATATTTTAGATTATATGTTTTTAAGACTATAAACTGTCCTATAATCATCTTGATCTAATGCATAAATAAAAAAGGAATTTTCTATATGATGAAGTTTACATTTCTTATATTAATATTACTAAAAAACCTCAAAATTGAAGAAGATGAACAACCTTGTATTAGCTGTTGTGTTTCCATGTGCCGAAGAAATTACATCATACAATCTTCCATAAAATAAAAAGAAAAAAGGATAATTAAAATTGTGTAATTCAAAAAAATTTCCCACGGCACATTTTTGTATAATAAAAACCAATGACCCAATTTGTTTGATACGTCAGCAATGGAGTGATAATAATTGATATTATAATATAATAAATAAATATTTAATCCTAATTTTTTTTGAAAATAGTTATTCTATTATTTCATCAAAACAATAAAAAACATTAGAAAATTACATTTATAATATAAAAAAAATATACCATAAATGATTTTTTATTAATTTAATTAGTCACTAAAAATATGTATATATATCAATAAAAAATAGTACGATAACACACATATATCCTGGAATAAACATGAGAAGTGTTATTAATTTTGTGATTCAGATGTGAGTTTTTTAAATTCATAATTTTTGTATTATAATAATAAAATTTCATAGAGATAGATAATTATTTCCATAAAAATGAATTTATATTTGGAATCAGGGATTTAAAATTATACAATGATTAATTTTTCGTATATTTCTATGATATACGATATTTTGTTTAAATATTAAAATATGAAATGAATATGTGTTATGTATTATGAGATAATATTTAATCAAAAAGATATAATGATTAATATTAATCCATCATTGAAAAAATTGTGTTTGTTCATTAAAATAATGTTTTTATGTAATAATTTTTTTTAAAACCTAATAAGAATTATCCAAAACCTAAATTATAGATTATTGATTTTAAAACCCATTCTTTGTGAATAAAAATGTTGAATTAATCCAAAATAATATATTTTAAATCAAATAAAATATTAATCAATTTAAATGCAAAAATGATGAATTATATATCAAATACCATGGGCTAAAACCAACAGAATGAAAATTGTTTTTTATTTACTAAGGCTTTTTGTCTAATGATTTTTAATTAATAAATAAATCCCCCTAATTCTATATAAATATGAACTAGTATTACCATTCCTCCCCACTCAAAAAATATTGAGCATGTATTTATTCTCTTGTTCACTCTTATTTTTCTCTTTATGAAGTTTTTATGTTTCTATGGTTCTGTCATCTAGCTTTAACCAAATACTTTTCATGGTAAGGGTTCACAATACACCTCCCTTCCTTTTTAAATTTATATCCTTTATAATGATATCATTTAAATTATTTTTTATATATTTTAATACCTCTAATTAAATGCTATTATTAACCACTTTATATATTGATAATGAGAGATTACTTATTCAATCCTGTTATAAATAGTGACTTTGCCTTTTCATGAAGATATAGGGACCCAAATCCCTTCTTATCCATTATTTTTTCAGTCCTTTCCAATTCATTTTAAATTCGACATGAAAAGTTAGTATGAATTTTTTTATGAATTATCATTCTTATTATCAATGAGATATCACCATTACCTTTTATTGAAACACCTTTACAATCTTTTATAATGTTAGAACAACTGTGGAAACCCATGAGATAAATCTAAAACATCCTTTAATTTTGGTAAATAAAAAAGTGTGTGGTTCCTTATCAATGGTGCTCTATCTTGATTCCACAAGTTGATACAATATCTTGATTAAATTAACATAAGGTCAATATCCCTAAAACTGATTTATTACTAATTAACTTAATATTTACATGGTGCATAATAAATGATACTAACTACGGAAATGGTTTGATTCACACATAGAATATCGTTTAGACATTTTACAACCACTTTATATCAATAATAATGGATTAAAATAAATTTTTATATTTATTTTTTCAATGAAATACATCAAACATAAATTTATCTTATACCATTTTTTAATTATCATTCCATTTCTAATGTAACATTCCATTAATTTTGAAGATCTTATAGTTTCTAAAATGAATTCTGGATATACACCTAGATAAAGGAATCATTCAATTTAATGTGGAATTTTGAAATTATTTGTATCCTTTATTTTTATAAAGATAAAAGTTGATTATTTATACATAATTATGTATGAGGTTACTTATAGGACATTATTATATGCATTGTTTATCTATCCAATTATATAATGGATAAATTGGATATGTAATGTGATAGGTGGGATCTTGAATTATATATACCCTTTCAGTGTATTGGTAGGTCTCATGAGAAAATATTATTGGGTATTTGGTATAGTCATTACTCATTTATGTATATTTTCTCTTAATGTGGACTTTATATATATTTATGTTGTCTTGAATTATTAACATTATCATTAGGATCCAAATTATTCTTATCCAATTTTTTTACTATTGTATAATCCATTGATATATTATTCTCAAAGTAACTTTTGTTATGGAATTTATTTATTCATGTCATATTGTTCATTCCTTGGTTAAATTGATATATTACTCTTCACACAACCCCATATTGAGTAATTGAGCTCACTTATTTACATTATATCTCATTTCTCTGAAAACCATGCAGATTACAACACATTTCATCTAGATTTGAAAGAATAAATAATAAATTTTCATCTATTCTATTGTTGTATCTTTTTTTCAATGTAATTAACTTTTAAAATATTAATATAGATACATCATACTTATAAACTATAGGAACATTTCTATTACGATCTATGTATTTTGTACTATTTTAAAAAAAATAACCACCTACTCAGGGTTACTAAAGCCTATGGGTTAAAGTCATAATCAATGCTAGTTCAGTAGAAACTTAATGAAATAGATTTAGAATAAAAAAGTGAGGTAAAATAAAACTATGAAAAAACATAAGTATATTATAGAAATATTTCTAGATGACATCATAGGTATTTATAGTAAATGTATAAAAATTATAAAATGTTATTTATAATTCAATGTTTTATTCAAGAACTAATCGATGTAGGGATTTATCTATTTGTTAAATCAGGTTTATTTGTATTAGGGTGGATAAATTATAACAATATTAAAGTATATGTATCATATTATTACAAATAATCATTATCACGTATAAAAAAGTTTTCTCTATAATATGTTGTAACATTGTTAGACTACAACATGAGTCAGAAACCACTACACATAAATAGAACAAAAAATTAATTAGTATCTAAACAATGGAACTAGTCCCAATAGAATGAATTATATACATTGGAATATATGGAAGTGTAGTTGTTTATTATTAATTTATATCATCTAAGATTTTTTTGATTAATGGTGGTATTCTATTCAAAACACCAAGAAGGAAGAGGAGATAGATAATATGTAATTTTTCTATTTTAATGTGATATTCATTGAAATGTAAAATTTATCATCATTAATGAGATGACGTGGGAATGAAATTACTAAATTTCAGAAAAATGGAAGAGGAAAATGTTACTGAATATGAGGATAAATTTATAATATTAACAAGATATGATATATACTATATATGAAATACAAAATGGAAGATTTAATTCATATTATATGGGTTGAATCCAACCCCTATATGGACATTAGTCCCTCAAAAAATTACTCATATGATTATAGACTGACATGTGCCATCAAAACTATGAAATTATTATCTAAATATTTTATTTTAGAAGATATTTGTTGAAGAAGAGGGTAGTTGATTTTAATGGTGAATAAAACACTGTAAATGAAATGAGTGGGTGTAAATCCCTATATGAAATAACTATGGGAAGAAAAACCCCATGGATTACTTGGAGGGAGTGTTAATTTATTATATGTGTGAAGATAAAGGCCATAAATATTTCATTTAAAAGGGAAATAAATAAAAAAGTAATGTTGAATGATTGAATCTCAAATAGATGGAATACTATTTTAATCAATTTCCTAAATATTAAGCGAGTTTACCTAAGAACAGTATAATGGTGTAATTTAGGGCTTATGCAGTCTAACAAACCTAATTGTAGGTACCCAATAATGTTATAGAAGATATTATGATCATAATCACAATGTTATCAAATATATAATCATATTCTTAGTCTATGCACCATTTTATATCATTCAATTTTTCTGTGAACCATGGGTCACCCCATAATACATCAGATGTTGTATAAAATAATAATCATAGTGGAAGTCTTTTGTCAATGAATTTATTTTTTAATTTCTGTACAATAATGGATGAAGTATTATTGTTTCAAATATGGTCGTAGTAATAATGGTAGACTTTGATATAATCATTTGGAAATATTGAATATCCAAGTATAATGAAATAATTTATTTTCATAAAAATGATATTAAAAAATATTAGGATGGAATGAAAAACCCTATTTTAGTGGATAAACATTACTTATTAATTCATGTTTAGAACCACCTTTAGTGTCTCATCGTAATGAAATTCTTAGTAAAGATAAAATAATGAATGAGAATGAATTCTTTGAAGAGAGGATGTATATAATTTGAAGGATTTATTGATATATTTTCCAAGGAAATAATTGTTTATCTTATTAAATGTCAAGTTCAATTATCTGTTGAATGTATCCCTCATTTAAAACCAAAATAAATCCCTCCTTATTAAAGGCACTCATTTAACTAAATTAATTAAAGAAAAAACTAAAATATTTGATTCATAAGGGATGAATACACCATAATGCTTCCCAATAGAGATAAATTTCCATATTTTTTTTAAAAAATGATGGGTTTATGAGGTTTTTCATTTATTTTATAGAAATCAAGGTCATTAATATAATGAACATGTATCATTTACCTCAAATTAAGAAACTATTTCATCATCATATATTTTATAAATACTTTTTAATAATATATATATATTTTTGTAAACATAAATCAAAACTCAAGTTTGATAATATACCAATGAAGACAATTTAAAGATGGTTAAGGTATTATATGTTCACAATAATGCATTTTGGGTTAACAATTGCACTGTTAGAGTTCGTGGATCTAATGAATTGATTATTCAAGAATTCCCTTTATATTTGTTTTTTTATTGATGTAATATTGATATGCACTTTGATATATAAATATATAGAATACCATTTATGTATTATCTATGAAGATATTGTGGGAAATAATATATTATGGAAATATTTATTTGTATATTTAAGGATCAGTGAGTTTTATTCCTTATCCATATTACCTCCAATAATGTAATATCAGTTAAACCCACAATGATAAAAGTTGTTAAGGAATGACCCATAAAAATAAATATAACTAATATACATTGTTTATTTGGTATAAAAAGATACTATAAGTGATTTGTGGAAAGTGTTTCATGTTTTTATAATTTTTTAACCATGATTCCACACAAACAGTTCAAATTAACTTGGTTTATATAGTATAGGGAAATCATTGAAGAAATAATGAAAATATTAACCAATGAACTTATTTTTACCTTACCATTGAGATAAGATGTATTTTTTATATATAATGATGAATCAAAGAATAGAATAGGGTGTTTCCTTATACAAAATGATATATTTTTTTTCCAATGAATAATGATAATTAAATATTACTTAATAAATATATAAAAATTAGGATCATGAGTTGGAATATATAATATTTTACTTAAAAATATAATGGCACTATATTTATGGGAAATTATTTGATATATATAACATAAAAATAAAGTATATATTAACTAAAATATATTTTATAAAAGGAAAAAAGCGATGGATAAAGATACCTATGGATAAGGATTGCGAAATTAAATAAACCCTATGATGGAAATATGTGTGCCTAATGTGTTGAGTAAATATGATCATGGAGTTCTTTCCAAGATGATAATGGGAAAAGATCATATATTCAAGGATTTAGTAAAGTTGGATATGAATGTTTTTAAGAAAAGGAAAGAATAATTTGTTTATAAATAATTTCCTAACCATATATATTAGAGAATATAATGAAGATTCAAAAAGATGAAAATGATTTACAATAGAAAATGAAATCGTTGAATGTTGGGAGATTGAAAAAATACTCATCTATACATATGGTGTGTTGATGTTTTGAAAGATACTATATGTAACATCAACGATATAGTGAATGAAGGAATTTTTAACAGCATGATATTTTTATAAAATATATTTTTAAATAACTAGATAGATTTCATTAGAAACTACACCATGTTAACCTTGAACTACACGTAACATCATCTTAGCCTTCATTACACGCAACCCAGAGTTTCTATGTAACATCATTTTTTATTATAATTATTTAAAAAATAAAATTTAAAACTAGTTGTTAGAATGGAATGTTTAAAAATGAGTAACTGAATAATGAAAAAATGGTTTTCTATTTTATATATAATTAATTATTTCATGATAAATTAATTTTAAATGAAAAAAATCCATTTTTAATATAAAATGAAATTGCTTTTTTCTAAAAACACATTTAATTTTTCACACATTTTCATTATACCAATAAATAAAGAATAATTTTTTTAAATTTTTTATGTTTAATATTTAATTTAATATTTTATATTCATCGTATGTGTGTTCAATTTAAAATATATCCAGTTTTATGCTTAGAAAGATGGTTTTATTAAGGAGGTTTTATCACCTATTAATGGTGCACATATTTTTGAACTAAATATTGGAACTTTTATAAATTCCATTTTACAAAAAAACATTATTCTAGAAATATTAATGTAATAATTAGCTCCTGGTGATTTTTCTATTATTCTAAAAAAGTTTCATCTTTTGATGAATAGTGAAATTAATGTTTTTTAATAAAAAATTTATTTAATTTTAAAGTATTTACATGTTAAAATTATATTTTAGATTAGTTTTAAATTTTAATACAATTAATGTTGAAAAAATATTTTATTCATGAAATCACTATACAAAAAATTAATGTTTTAATTGGAATTTTTTCAAAAACCAAATATTTTCAGGGTGTTTTAACAGTTTAATTTTAAATTAAATTATAAAAAAATTTTGTTTTAAATTTTGGAAAAATAGAATAAAAAATTAGATCCATTATAAGGCCCCAGCCTTAAACCTTACCTAATCTTGAGTTATTATAAGATTAAACATTGATGATCTTTTCGGGTTTAGAGTTTTAGAGAATTAGAGCATAAAACTTGCATTACATTCCACATTTAAACAAAGTGGTTACAGAAAGATAGTATTCATTTTTTCCCATGAATGGAACATATTTAAAATAAACCATGGATTCTTTCTTGACACTTCCTTGACACTATCATCATATCATGTACCTTTCCCTTGACCAGTGAAAAACAGTTCAAAAAAGACTTAGGATGAGCATAAAAAGCTCAGTATGGGTTATATAAAAAAATATGGAAAGGAAACAGGAGTTCATATATACATAATAATGAAATCATACATTACCCATAAAACATACCTCATCAAATCATGAATAAATCATAGAAATCATAAGACATAAAGGTAACTTGAGGCATTCATAACATTCTTACGTAGGGAGTAACCCTCTTGGTTACGTTTGGAATACCCATCACAGTGTATTCCCTAAATCTATTCGGAGAAACCTTAACGTTTCACTCCTTCACATTACCGAATGCATTGGAGAGCTATATCGGGCTCACCCGCCCTTAGTTTATCACGGAACCACCCGTCTTCATAATAATGCCCAAGAACCTCAACATAATTGTATCACATAAAACATGCCTCAAGGAAACATAACATTTCCACCTTTCTATCACAAGATATAAATACAAAAAATTGCTATAAAAACATTATGAAAACCATTTTCAATACAAAAATAAAAGAAAAGTAAAACATGGTATTTATTTTTCTTTAAAAAAATGGTATGGATTGTAGAGGAAACCGAAACTCAAATAATGGTCACGGCGGTAGAGAAGTCATTGTCGTCGCATATGTACGACAAAAACATTCCCTTTTGTTGTTTAGTAAACACTTCGTATAAAAAATATTCCATTTGAATAAACTTAAAAGTCAAAGGGGTTTATACACCGTATAAAAGAAGGTTGTGTATAAAAAAATATGCCTCAATGAAAGGAGATTGAGACAAAGTCTCATACCTCAGGACCGACTTGACTTGATCGTTCTTTAATGTCCTGAATAATAAACTTGAGTTAATTTCTACTTTCTTAAGAACCTTTTTTAAGTTCATTATTACTTTTCTATCACTTATTTCCATGTCATGAACACTATGTAATTATTTAAGTTAATAACGGTCGTTTTAACGATCATTGGTACTTGAGTCAAAAATAAACCATTTATAATTACAATTTTTTCATGTATCCATTATATCCAGAATTATAATCATGATGTATATATAATATATATCCAGTATATACATGCATTTATAATATTACATAATCATTTAGAGGTAAGAAATGAAATACACCGTTCATGGAGACGGTAAGCCGTACGTACGCATGAACACTACTTTCATTTTTATTTTGTATTTTATAGAATGGAATCATAATGATATAAAGGTATATTATAATTCTAGTGTAATATCATATATAATATCATAACTCCATACTTTATACATCCCACGTATGGTATTTAACGAATCAAATCACTTTGAGGGGGTGGTAGTCCGCACTTCCTTAAATGAAGATATCACGTTTACCCATAATGGAAACCATAAATGTATGCCCAAAATGAAAAATACAGAATCTTAAGGAAAACATAAACATATTATATATCATATATAAATAAAGTTTCATCTTAATGTCCACCTTTGAAGGTGTTAAAAGAATGTTGAACAATCATTGTTTCGGGAGGCATAAATTCACCATCAACAGAAACAGTATGTCCTTTAACCATTAGATGTAGGTGTGTGTAAGTGTAGCTCGAATACTTATTATAACAACATCCTAGTATATTGAAGATACTGTATTTGTTACAAAAGAAATGAATAAAAAGAGTTTTGGGGGTTGGAGAAGCAAAATAAAAAAAAAGGACTCAAGTGAATACATTACCTTTAAATCGGGTACTCCCTTTGGTTTGAGCCCAAAGGCTTCCTTGGGAAGATTTATTCCCAAAGTGAGGCTTCAAGGAGTAAGAGAGGGAAGTGGAGAGACAAAATCGGCAGGGTTTGGACGAGCCAAAGGCTTTGTATGTGTGGGTAAGGAGGTAGAGGTGGGGGCCTTTTATAAGAGGAGAGGAGGGGCAGTCTTGGAAAGTAAAAAATGTTACTTTATTTGAAAATGATTTTCTGATTCAAATGGTCCCACACTGATATAATTCGAGGGTAAGGTGATAATAGTTCTAAATCCACCCATCCAATAGGTTTTGGACATTGGTAGGTCATAGATTTTACATTATCATTTCATTTTATTTAAATCCTTTATTAATGAGGTAATCGCTGCATCATCATGATGTCATAAATAATTTAATTTATTTAAAGTCTAAAAATTATGAAAAAAATACTATGATGTAGAAAATATTTTTATATTTCCAATTACTATTTATAGTCTAAGAGATCATTTATTTAGACAAAATTAAAAATATTTTACTTAGGTGATACATTCTTTGTTACATTTAACATTCTTTAAAAAATAAAAAGATAAAAAGTCACTTTCTCACAAAAGTGATTTCATGGGGCCCCCAAGTTTGGAACAAGGAATCCCATGGTCGGCAATGAGACAACCAGTATCCTTAGGACACATTTTGGTGTCATTTTTTATTATTATGATATTATTTTATTATCCTTAACTACCCGATTACTCATTAATCAAGATAATTAAAGATAATTACCGTCGTTACTATTCATAATGTCCAATAACAAAAGAGTCTTGATTACATAATTTGGAACTTATGATTCCAAATATTTAATCCATTTTACCAAATTCAAAACACATCAATTTCAATAATTTTTTTAAAAATAATTACCGTTGTCAAAAAAAATGGTGGGTTTTTTTGAAACAATATCTATGAAAAGATTGGCATTAGTTTATGACCAATTTCAAAGTGAAATTAATCCTAATGACCACCATTGGATTAAATGGTAAAAATATATTCAGAGTACACTTTAATACCAATTAAAAATATAATCATACCATATAATTAAATTAAATGAAAAGGCCGTTTTGATGTAAAAAAAGGTATTTTTCCCTATTTATTAAAAAATGAACATTGTCTGAAAAATACCAAAAATTTATCCAATGTAAATTTCAATGTCGCAATAATAATGAATATGTTTATTTTGAAAAATATAGATTATAAAATTGTCAAAAGTTTGATTTAAAAATTGTTTTCCATCAAAAGGCAGTAAAACAATCCTTTAAGAATATTAGTGTACTCCATGCTTAAGATTGGATTTATTTTCATTTTAAGCCTCTAAAACACTTTCTAATTCATTAATAGACATAGATAAAAATATCTATTATTCATTACTTACATGGGATGTTACATCCATAATTTCAACATTTAGTTACTGAACCTCGTATATTTTTAGTCAATTTTAATATTAGCCATGGTAAATATTGTTACCATGATAAAGGATAAATTGGGAAATTTAGGTTAAAAATATAATGATAAAGTCGATAAAATGACTCTGAAACAATAAAAAAATTATTGGATGAACCTGTTTATAAATTCACCACCTAATTTTATAAATTTAATTATTTAATTGACACTTTTATATAAAAATTACATAGATATTATTAAGATCAAAGAAAATATTAAATTAACAAACTATTAATTTTTATAAGTATGATATTTTTAATATAGAGATAAACTGCATATATCATCAAAAATAGATATTATATAGAATGATAAAATACTTTTATTCGAAATGATAATTATTATATAATTTTTATTGAATAAATAATTACATTAACTGATCAAACAAAGCTAGTGAAATAATTATTTCACTGATGGAAATATCATATAACATATAAGAAGAATATTAAAATAAATAAAATTTCTAGAAAAATAATATCCCCAAAAAATATTATTGAAGATATTGTTATGTTATAGTTATAGAAAATATTTTTTTTATAATTTTTCTTATTGTTTTTATATTTTTGAATGTCAATGTAAGGAATAATATAAAAAGTTTCATTAATAATAGTTTAAAATATATTATATTTCGTAAAATAATATAAAATTATAAAATAAATATATTTATAAAAAATATTATTCGATTGAACTTGTAATATATGATACAATTATGAGTCTTTAGGAATTTTATTGTAAGTATATGAACTGTTGAACAATACAAATTCATGTTATCAAGGTAAGAGTTAATGCTTTTAAAAAAGTATTATAGAAAAATAATGTGGTTATAACCATGCCCAACACATGTCCAAAAATATATTAAATGAATCTTATTCAACCAGTATCACATTAGTCTTGAATTGGAGTTATTTAATAGAAAAATATCTATGAAAATTAATTATATATTATTTAAATGAAATATAGTAAAAAAATTACTCTCTTTGTAGTTAATAAATTTTTTGTTTCCACATAATGAAAAAATAAATATATTAACGAAGTTAAAATTTTATTTTTATATTAATGATATTATTTTCATTAAATAAATTTATTTTTAATTTTTATAAATAATATAATTACCTTAATTCACGTTCTATACTAATATAATATATATTTATTTAACATAAAAATAAAATAAATGATATTTAAAATATTAAATTTCATATAATCTGAAAGAGATAATGGGTGAAATTAAATTTTATGATTCATATGTCATAAAATTGATGTGTTAAATCACTATAGTCAAATGTAAAATTTTTCCTGATTTATATGAAATTAAATTAAAAAAATAGTTTAAAATTGACACTAAAAATATTTTATAAAAATACGATTTCATTAATTTATTTAAAAACCATAAAAAATAATTAAAAATAAAAATATTAAAAATATTTTATAAAATTTAATTAAATTATAATTTGTGATTTAATTTACATTACATATAAAAAAATTTAAAAGATTTTAATGTTAAAAAATTTGTTTCCATAGTTAAAATTAAAATTGGATCACTAAGGGTCATCCAAAATGATATGGTTTAAAATAATACAAAAAACTATCTAAAATAAATTTTTTGATGATATTAAAACAACATATCATATTATATCTGAATACATGAAATATTTGTGTTATTTTTATTGATATTTAACTTATTATAAATTAACAGTTTTGGAAAATCCAAAAGTACCCAACAACTCAATTATAAAAGGCCCCCCCACTTCTTCGCCTCAAATTAAGCATTCAAAATACCAATCCTAGTGTCCCCATGTGGAAATATGAAGGAATTTTACCAATGAAGAGGTAATTATATTTATTGGTTACTTCAAGATCTTTGTTCTTATACTTCCCCTTCTTATGTTGTTTACATTATAAATTAATAATTAATTTATAAGAAATATTTTGAGATTGTTTTATGATTCTGAAATAACCATATTCTATCATTTATCTATCCTATGAAAAACAAAATCACCAGGCATGCATACACATGGATTACCGTCTCTATGCTGCGGTGTAATCTATTTTTCATCACAATTTTATCTATATGGGTATAAATATAGAAGTGATATATATATATATGATAATTATAATAGTATATTTATTCTAGAAATATAATTATTATACCTCATCTTTGTTACAATTTCACCATTAGGGAAATGATACCACTGACCGTGTGTACGTATGACCAACTGTTACCATGATGTGATGTGATTAATTTTCCATATTTAACATTTAATATTCATTTTAAAAATGTATATAATGCATAAAATATTATATATATTACCTTAATATCATTCTAGGGATGACAAAACTATAACGTTTGCCTAATAATTGAGACTTAGATGATAAAACATCCATAGGAAATTAAACTAGTTTACACCCAAATGAAGAGAAATAATGAAATATTATTGGAAATTGGGAAATAAGATGATATAAAGGATAATGTATGGTATAATATATATAAATATGGTTCCTTAATAATTTAATAACATTATTTAATCCATAATTCCCTTACCATAGTTTCCTAGAGCTAGTGCATTATTTTATTAGATTTTCATGATTATTAGAAATTCAAATTCTAAAGGTCCTAATATTTTAGTAGTTTTGGATGACCAAATTTACAGAAGTTGAAAATTAAAACGTGAAATTAAATAAAATATATTAGATCCATTAGTAACTCTAATTACTCCAAGATTATCCCTTCAATCCATTCATAATACACTTCTTTGTATTAGGGGAAAATTTAAAACATAACAAAGGGGTGAGATCAGATGCTTAGAAAGGGGAAATGATATATATAAATTAATCATAAACATAAATACTAGGCATGATGAAAAAATAAAAACACATTCCATTAAAAATAAAATCTATCATAATATAAAAGGAATAAAAACTTATTAAATAATTCCATAAAACATAACCATGGATATACAGCTAGTAAAATAATATCATGGAAAATCAATAAATTGTTTCGTAATGATGGAATGCATAATTCCAGAAATCATAAACATACCATCAAGGCCACAGCCAAGACACCATAAATAATGGTTAAAAATCCATACTAGTTTGTCTCATGAAAACTAATGATACATCTATGAGATATATAGGGTCCAAACCATAACATAATAAGTGCAATTCATTCCCCATATGACATTGGATAAACATAAACAATACATAAATTCATATTGAAACTAACATATGAAATTTAATTAACTTTCCCCAATCATTAAACATAAACACTAACCATTCGAAGTAATATGGTGAATGATATCAAAAGAGAACATCCACAGTAAAAAAAATCATTAACCATTCAATAAAATATGGTAAGTGAAATATAAAATATTAACCCCAATTAAACATAATTATCAAAAATAATTCTTAAATAACTTATAATACTCATATAAAATCATCATGTAATTCCTGAGATAAATACTATTTTACTTTGAAAAAAGGAGTTCTTTTTTCATAAAAGCAGAAGTGAATTAGTGTAGTTTTTTCATAATAAAGGGAGTTAATATAGGAACATAATTGTTGCTAAAAACATATTACATTGTGCACTTGAACGTAGGTAAGAATTCGAGTAGTTCCTTTGAAATAAGCTTGTTTCTTTGGAAGAGTTGTTGAAAAATTCTATTAAAACATGTCACTCCCCATAAAAAAGGAAGGGTTATATTTTGTACACGTGTATATAATGTTAAAAAGGAATTAATTAGGGTAAAAAATTAATAATTTATATTTTCATGTAGATATGTAGATAATAAGAGTAACTCGATGGAAAATGGAGGTTCGGGCAAGAAACCCTTACATTATGTTCAAATGTATTCGGCAATTAACCCTAACTTCATGGAAAATAAAATTAGATCCAATAATAAATAAATTAATAAACTTATACATATTATTTGATTCATTTTTGTTTTATTATTTCTTCTTGTGGCATTTTTGATAAGTTATATTTTTTAATTCCATTGTTCTAGAGTGTTTGTTTCCTTGATTCATGATCATTCCACTTGATGATAAGTAATAGATTTCATTTAAATTTTGTCTGATTCTCCAGATTTGGAATTGAATTTTCATAATGAAAAACTATTGGTCTAAATGGTTATATATACCATTTTTAATATATTATGATAATTAATCATTAGATAATACATTTAGTGATAATATTTTAGATTACTTCGACAGTTGCAGATCATAATGAACTAATTTTGTGTTATCAATTGGTATTATGTTAATATGTAATATATAAATCATATAAAAATGAATAAAATTCACTTTAAAATCTGTTTCAACATTTAAAATGGTTTAATGAATAGCCATGATGGAGAAATTGAATAACTATACTACTTCTTCCATGAAGGTTGTAAATCACCACATCCCAAATGTTGATATGTTTTTAAAATAAGAGAGAGAGAGAGAGAGAGAGAGAAAAGTATTGAGATTAATGATGGTTATTCCATTAAAATTATATAATTCTAGTATATAAATGATACTAGAGTTATAATTATAATTTTTATAGAGTATTTTAGGATATAATAATAAAATAAAATAAAATCAAGTGGAATTAAATGAAAGAGGAAGAGGCTTTACCTATTAAAAACACCTCGTGAACCTCCTTAAGGGAAGGGTTTTTTGATTTTTGGAAATAAAAAGTTCTCCTAGACTTGGGGAGATTCTAGTGAAACTTATTTTGGAAGTCCTTTGATAATAATTAAGTCCAAGAGGAGTGATTAGAAGAGGGTGTGAGGGGTCACTTTTATAGTAGAGGAGAGCGGTGATTTTGGAATATCTCATTCCTTATTTTATTATTTTTCTCAAGACAAGAAATATGGTTTATTCTTTTGAAAAAATAGTAATAAGTGTATGTCATTTTTAATCAAGTGTTCTTACATCATCTATACATCACCTATGAATCAATAAATCATGTATTTAGCATTTTCATTTATTAACATATTTTACTATTCACTAAAAAATCATGTATTTTAGAAAAATCCCCAAAATTTACCATATTAATTTTTTGACATGTAGATTTAAAAAATAGAATTAATTTTATTAAAATAATTTTCTAAATCTTTGAAAAGAAATTTTTAAATAAAATCATTATTTACTTGAAAATAAATAATTTAAATTTAAAAATGATTTTAAAATATTTTCCAAAATCAACTCAGGTCTTATAGAATTTTCCTAAAATCATAGGACAAAATTTTCATTTAAGAATACATTTTATGAAAATGAATTTTATTTTAAATACATTTATTAATTTAAAAATATTATTAATTATTTATTAATCACAAAAATATCAACACTTAGTTATTAATATTTAAAATATTCAATCTCATTTCTAAGGTGCATAAATTTTATTTGTACTTACATGGATGAGGTTAATCTTTATAAGGTTTATATTACTATTCATAAGGGTACATTACTATTCATAAGGGTCAAATTACTATTCAAAAAAATGTAAGTTGATCCTATCTGAATCTAAATATCTAACTGGTTTAAACTTTGTATGTCCGTTATTTGAAATTTAAAAAATTGAAGCATGAAAATTTTATATAACATCTCTGTTATAACTATCTTCTATAATAATTTTTTTGCAGAGACCCTAGGTTGCATGAATTCTATATTAAAGTTATTTATAATTCTTTTCGGTGACACATTCTTCATCCCTTAAAAAAATTTACATAGAAATTACTAGAATGTTACTTCATAAATAGATTTGGGTAGATCTTCATCATAAGGTCCTCAGGCTCCCATATCGCTTCTTCAATTTTATGATTTTTTCAAAGTAACTTTACCATTCGAGATGTCCAACTATAACGCCCCGACCCTAGATTCATGGAACCGATGCATAATTTAATTACACTGGAATGATTACAAGGAAGTCATATCCTAAATGACTAAATAGTTTAGTAGTTTTGGAAGACCATATATATACTTAATTTTAACATTACAACATGAAATGAATTACAATATAGAAGATCCATTAGCAACTCCCATGACTCATAGATTATCCCTAAAATTTATTCATAAAACTTATTATCATCTTGAGGATATATAAAATATAATAAAGTGGTGATCTTAGATTCCAAGTAATGGTAAATAATAAGGAAAAAGTAATCATAAACTAAAACACTATACATGATGAATAACTAAAAACACATTCCTATAAAAATAAACTTGAGAATAATATGGAAGGCATAAAAAATTAATAAATAATTACATAAAGCATAACCATGAATATTATAATATTCAAATAATAGCCTATACTATCAATATAGAGTTTAATACTGTGAGAATTCATAATGTCAGACATCACAATCATACCATCAAGGCCTCCACCAAGACACTATATAGAATGGATAAAACCCGAGGTTAGTAAGTCTCATGAGACATACTAATGCATCGAGGAGATATAAAAGTTCCCACCCATCACATAATTTTTCCAATTCATTCCCAATATGAACGGAGATAAAAATAAAAAACATATTAATTCATATCGAAACTAACATATTATGTATAATTATCTTTCCCCAATTATTAAACATAAACACTAACCATTCGGAGTAATATGGTGAATAATATCAAGATATCACATCCACAGTCAAAATAATCATAAAAAATTAAATAAAATATTGTAGATGATATCATAAAATAATAATCACAATTAAACATAATAATAAACAAGGGTGTTGAAATAGATGAAAATACTTATATAAATTTATAAAGAAATTATTGAGATAACTAATCTTTTATTTTGAAAAGAAGAGTTCCTTTGGAAAATTATTTTCATAAAACAAGAATTAAATTAATTTAGCTTTCTATAGTAAAATGCCTTATTCTATAAAAATAATGGTTTCTAAATGAAGATTACATATTGCATTTGAAAATAGTTAAGAATTCGTGTAGTTTTATTGAAACGAGCTTGTTTACCAGGAAGAAATTTGGAAAGTTCCTTTTAAAACATGTAAATCCATATAAAATAAAGAAGAATTAAATTTGGTACACATATATTTAAAATTAAAGAAGATTTATTGAAGAATACATAAGAATAATTAATAATTCATGTAGGAATGATGATGATAAGAGTAACCCAATAGAAAATGGAGGTTTGGTTTGGAAACCCTTACCTTATGTCTGGACGTGTTCTGGACTTGACCTTAACTATCTGGATAATAAAATTAAATATATTAATTAATTAATTAATAAAATTATCTAAATATATTTTATTCATTATAGTTTTATCATGTTCATTTATATCCATATAGATAAGTTGTATGATTTAATTATATCGTTCTGGAGTGTTTGTATCCTTGATTTAATGATTGGTTCTCTATATTATATGTAATGGAATTCATTTAAAATTGGTATAATTATAAATAATTTAAATTAACTATTGTTAATGATAATAAATAATTCTAAATGTTTATATATATATTTTTGGTTATATATTGTGAGGATGAATCATTAGATAACACATTTAGTGATAATATTTTTTATTATTACGACAATTATTGATCATAACAAAATAATTTTTTATTATCACGTTGTATTATGTAAATATGTTACATATAGAACAAAAATAAATATATTAATAATTTTACATTCTGTTTCAGCCATTAATACGACTTAATGAACATCCATGGAGGAGAAATTGAAGAATGAAACTTGGTTGTCCACAATAGTTGTAAATCAGTACTTCCCGAACTATGATTTCATTTTTAAAATGGAAAAGAGAGAGTGTAAGGAGATCAATGATGGTTTTTTCATTAACATGATATAATTATAGTATGTAAATGATACTACAGTTATCATTATCATTTGGACAGATGAGGTGAGGATAGAATAATAAAAAAAACGAAGTGAAATTAAATAAAGAAGGAAGAGGGTTTACCTCTTGAAATATCAACCTTGAGAAACTTTTTAAGGGAAGGGATTTTATTTTATTGGAAGGAACAAGATCCACTGGATGTGGGGAGAGGGTATAGAAGACTATTTGGGAAGAACGTTGAGATGCTTTAAGGCATAGATGTGCGAGGAGAAGAGGTGGTGAGGGTGGCTTTTATAGTGGAGGACATGGGTGATTTTTTAATATCTTATTCATTATTTTATTATTTTGAAGAAGACAAGAAATAATGTTAATTCTTATAAAAAAATTACAAATATGTTCATGTGACTTTGAAAAAATTGTGCTTACATCATCCATACATCAACAATGACTCGATAAGTCATGTTTTTGGCTTTCATCGTTAATTATCATAATGTATTATCCATTAAATATTCATGTATTTTAGAAGACCACCAAAAATACACTGGAACAATATTTTGAAGGGTAAAATTATTAAATGGACTCCATTTTATCAAAATAATTTTGTAAATCTGTGATATTTAATTTCTAAATAAAATCTTTATTTACTTTAAAAATACTAATTTTAAATTTAAAATTGATTTTATAATACTTTCAAAAAATAACTAAGGTATCATAAAATTTTCCTAAAATCAAAAGAGAAAATATTTTTTAGTAATATTTTTTATAAAAATGAATTTCATTTTAAATAAATTTTTCAATTTAAAATTTTAATTAAGTATATATTAATTATAAAAATATCAGCACTTAATTATTATTAGTAAAATATTCACTCTCATTTCTAAGGTGCTTATATTTTATTTCTACTTACATGGGTGAGGTTACTCTTTAGAAGGGTCATATTACTATTCATAAGGGTACATTACTATTCATAAGGGTCAAGTTACTATTGACCAAAAATGTATGTTTATCCATTTAAACTCTAAATATTTTACTGATCACAACAATGTATGTCTATTTTTTTAAATTCAAAAAACTCAAGTGGAAAAATTATGTCTAAACGATAGGACATACCTATCATCTATAAAAAATATATTTTTTTGTGGAGACTCGGTGTTTCATGCATTCATTATTAATTTAATGTTCTAAAAACAAGTACTATTTTACAGTATTATTATGTGTAAAATAATTTTTTAATATGAATATATGTATTTGATTTTTTTGAATAGATTATTTAAATAAATATTTTAATAATAAATTATATTTTTACTATTATAATTATATTGATAAATACTAATTTAGGTTATTAATATGTCACCCATCGATTTTATGGTATGTTTCTTCCTAAATAATTCTAATTAATAGATAGTTTATATGCAGAAAAAACTAAGTCTCTGTGAACCAACACTTTTTTATAGTAACAACCTAGTTGATAAACATAATTTTTCAACTTATGTGATTTAAAAATGGACATACAAGGTTGTGATTAGTATGAAATTTCGAATCTGATAGAATCAACATAATTTTTGATGAATAGTAACCTACCCTTATTAATAGTATTGTTATGATAGTGAATAGTAATCGTTACCCTTATGAATAGTAATATGGCCCATATGAATATTAAACTCCCCCATGATAGTATAAACAAAATTTAGGCACCTTATAAATGAAATAGAATATTGTCAAAATTAATAATTAAGTGTTAATATTTTTTTGAGTAATAAGTATTTAATTACTATTTAATAATTATATATTTTTTTAAAAGATAATTAATTTTCATAAAATGTATCTCTAAACCAATATCATTTTTTCTTATGATATTAAGATAATTTCATGGGACCTTTGTTAAATATTCAGAGTGTTATAAAATTAGTTCAAAATTTAAAATCTATATTTTTCATGTAAATATGATTTTATTTCAAAATTAAATTTTACCTATTTATAAAATTATATTAAAAAAATGGTGTCCATTTTTTTGTTCCACATGTCGAAAAATGGTTATGTTGATTATTTTTGGCTTTTTCTAAAATAATTTATTTTTTGGTGAATAATAATATATGGTAATTTATGATAAATTATAAATACAATATTTATAGAATAATTAGAGTTGTATGGATGATTTAAGAACACTTGGTTCGAACTCACATGAATTTATTATTATTTTTTATCACAATAATGAAAACTATTTCTTGTCTTAGTAAAAATTAAAAAAATGAATAAGATATTCAAAAATCACCCCTCTCCTCCATTATAAAAACAACCCCTCACCCCCATTTCTCTTATCCCCTCTAATCCTTGGATCTTATCAAATTTCAACCCAAATACTCTTCCCCAGTCTCTCCCCACATCTAGAAGCACTTGGTATTACTAAAATTACAAAACCCTTTCCCTTAAGGAAGTTCTCAAGGAGGATATTTCAACAGGTAGACCCTCTTTCTTTTCTTTTAATTTTATTTTCAGTTTACATTATTCTATTATCTTCTCTTCACCTACTTTATAAAACTGGTCATGATAACTCCATTATCCTATATATTCTATAATTATATCATTTTAATGTAATATCCTTCCTCAAACTACTATATCTATCACTTTTATTTTAAAAATGAAACCATTGTCTAGGAGGTGCCGATTTATAGCCTTTATGGTTGACAAACTATCATTCTTCGATTTTATTCTTCAAGGATAGTCATGATTGCATTTTAATGGTTAAAAAAGTCTATAATATATGTATTATAACCTATTTATTTTTATTAACCCAGTATATATACACAATACTAATTCATACAACAAAACTATTTCGTTGTTATTGAAATACCACCGTAATAATCTAAAAGATTATCGGTAAATGCCTTATCAAATGACTTATCCACATAACATGTAAAAGAATGAATTATATAACCATTTATCATTTTTTAATTTCATTATTATCATATAAAATCTAATCTAGAGAATTATATTATTTCCACATTACCTCCACTATTTTTAAACAACAAAACTGATCATCAAAACCAACAAACAAATGATCTGGAATGATGAAATTAAACAATGTAACTCATCAATAAAGACATAAATAAACATAATAAAACTATAATGAGACTAATACATGAAAAAGGTTATTAATTAATTAATTAATTAATGGATTTCATTTTATTATACCAGACATTAAGTTCAATTTTAGAGCACATTCAACTTAAAGTTTTTGTTTTCTCAACTCACTTTCATTTCTGTGAGATATACCATACTAGAAAATAATTATTGTCTACTATGTGTTTATAATATTAATATTTATATCATATCATGAATCTATTAATTTTCATGGTATAAAATTAATCATTTTATGACTATTAATTTTGGGGCATATGATCCGATTCATTACAATGTTTTATGGTTTTCTACTCAAACCTCCAATTTCTTTCACGTTACTATCTTCTCTATCATTTACATAATGAAATATTTAATAATTATTATATAATCATCTTAAATTATGTTTAAATATTCTATATATGTATACCAATAAAAATCCTTCTTTATTTTATAGGGATTTACATGTTTTAGAAGGAGCATTTCCTAATTCCCCTGATAAACAAGCCCGATTCAAGGGAACATCTCAAATTCTTACCAATTTTCAAGAATAATCAATAATATATTTTAAGAAATTGTTATTTTTATAAAAGTACTAATTTTATCATGAAAAAATATCTTGGTTCATTTTTGGTTTTATTAAATGAAACATTCCTTTTCCATTTTACAATCTCTTTAATATTTTCCTAAAACTGCACTAAAATGTTTTATTTCTATATCTTCTTAATAACTCATGTTACATCATTTCACTTCAATAGGATGTAATTTATTCCCCAAATATAATTACAATGTCCTTAAAATTTCTTTTCAGGGATATGCATTCTGAAAATATGATTTTATGAAAAATACAAATTATTTTCCAAAATAACTCTTTTATCCAATGTAAAAGGGGTTTTTTCATATTGCTTTTAATTGTAAGATATTTCTTGTCTTGATCACCACATATTCATTTCATGTTGTGTATGTAATGCCATTTTATATATCAAATCATGAGACTTATTATTCTTATCTTATTATATGAAATTATGAATTATGTTTTTCAAAGTGGTATGAGGTACATTGGAATGTTTAATGACCATTTTCCTCTAGAATTTTCCAATGATTTAATTAGATTATTTTCATCTACGATTATGAATAAAATAATTAAATGAGGTATGGTAAGATTTAATTTAAATATATAACAATCATTAATATGAGGAATGAATTAGACTTAGAAAGTGATGGGTGGGGCCTACTATAGAACCTCAATTCATTAGTAGGTCTTATAAGGGAAAAAATTGGTTTTTGGCCAAGGCGTTACCCTAGTATTCTTAAAAGTATTGACTGAGGCTTCAATGATAGGTTTACGTTATCTGGAACATGAATTAACTCATTATGATATTATTATTTTTTAAATAATTTGATTATTTGACTTTTAGAATATCCATGTTAATCGTTCATGTAAAATGTTATATAGATTTATTTACCCATCATTCATTCTAGCCATATTATGATCATGTTTTTTAAGGTATGTGTTTTCAGTTATTCACCATGCCCAATGTTTATGTTTATTATAACTTCTTTTGTATTAATTAAACTTATTGAGCATATGATATCTCCCCTTTATTATTTTTCCTTTTTATAGGTTATTAAGAAGAAACCATTGAATAATCATTCAAGGATGTAGTTTATTTCATAATGTATCATGTCTTGATTCATTTTCCCAATGTATTATGGGTATCATGAATGTAATATGGACTTCCAATACTTGTAAACTGGACATTATTTATGAATTTGATTCCTTTTAATCATTCTAATTAATTAAAATAATGTACTGACTCTGGGATTCTTGGGTTGGAACGTTATAGCTGGTATCAAAAAATGTTTATTTTCAACAGTGGAAAATAGATTAATAAAATAAAGGATAGATAACATTGAAATAAGATAGAATTTTTGGAAAATAATATAAGAACATAGTAGGGTTTTGGTAAGTTATATATTATGTGGGCCTTCCTAGAAATACATCTCTATCTGGATACTATTAGCGAACATGGTTCTGGAATAGATGTACCTAGTAATAACAACTCTAACAAGGTGTTTTAGGGTTGACTAGTGGTAACTTAGTACATGAAAAAATCCTAACTGTACACCTAGTTTGAAACACATAAGGGATATTCTTATGATAATTCACATTTTCATTGAAAACCATTATAAAGGATTTAAAAGTTAATATGTCCCTAAAGAAACAATGTTTATGATTATGAGATTTCAATTAATGTTAAGTATTTCATGAGTATTGGAATTATAAATAATGTTTCATAAAGTAAAGGTCTAGTCTCATCCATTCCATTTTTTATAAATGGGGCCTACTGAGAATAATGCGAACCAAATTAATTCACATAATTCAAAGAGTAATAATGATCTTTTATTCGATAGGTTTAAGACAGTTTTTAAGGGAAATTGTCTCTCAAACATTATCATCATATGGGGATATAGTATCATGACATAACAAGATGTATAAAGAGTTTCAATTTATCATGGATTCATAAGGAAGCATGATAAGAAACAGACAACTGGGGAAATTAAAGATAAATGGAAGAAGGGAAAGTAATATCGTCTCATATGTGATAATTTTGAAAGGAAACACATTAGAATATGAATATGAAGAAAATGAATTTTCTAAATGCGTGGAGAAAAATTCCACCATTATAATAATTGTAAGTGAATGAATTATTATTATAGTATTCAATGCTTCAAATGTAAAAATACGTGGAACTACATAAATGAATTTACAATGTGTCAAGGAAATGTAGCTTTAAAAAATTATAGTGATCATAGTAAAGATTATGATGTTACTACAGTCTAATAGAATAATTAATGTATTTTTTCTTTTGGATTCAAGAACCAAGTTATGATATTCTTGTTATAAGAATTATGAGATACATAAGGATTGTACTACAGTCCCGTTTTATTAAGGATTTAAAAATGTATGATGGTACCAAGGAAAAGTGAATCAGTATCAAGTTAATATTAGGAGAAAGTATATGGTTGAGGTAAATAAAACCCTTCATATAGTCTTGATACAAAGATATATATTCTATTATAAATATATTATTTTTTTGGATAACATAAACCGGATAGAATGACTTATATTGGATCTATATAATGGACTGTTGGAAAAGCCTTAGAGTCTAAAAAATTTTGTACACAAGAAATTAATTAAAATAACTATGTTTTCTATAATTAATAATGAAGAATGAACATATTCAATAAGGTTTGATTTTAATTCAATTTTTTACCATGATTTAAGGGAATAATAGGATAATGTACTCACATGTTTGTTTTTAAATATAATTCATATTGTTTAATAAATTATTTATAGAAATTCAGTGATCTTCTTTCTATAGTGTTGGATAATTATATTTTGTAAAATTTAACCATTTATGAATGTTTTGAATTACATATTTAGTCAATTCTTTATAAATTATGTTACCCTATGATATAAATTCTCCCATGAAATGATGTAGGAATAGTTAAAGGAACAACTGAAGGATATGATTGTGTATCAAGTACTAGAATTTCCTTACATTATTGAGTGAAAGAATTTCTCAAGGTTAGGTAAAGTATCTTGAAACAAAAAAAAAATGTTATCCTAATGCCTTATTTTCTAATGAACCAAATGGCCCCGTATATTATTGTGGATTTATAGCATTCTTAACTTTCTCCGGACCAAGTCCTCTATCACTCTCCATCAGAACTTGATTGTTAGATTATTCATCAATGTCAATATTTTACCTTTTCACTAATTTATCCTATTATAATTAATAGTTTTCTAGTAACATATGAATTTCCCTTTCACTCCTATTTATAGGATTGTTTATTAACACTATTTCTGTTGTGGGTTTCCTATAAGGGAATTTTCAAGTAACAGACTTTCACTTTCAAATTGAAATTTTAAATTGTGAGGATGTAATTTTTTTTAGTGGGAATAATGTAACACCCCAGTAATTTACATTATTTTTTTGTGTAAATGATTATTTTAATATGAATATATGCATTTGATTATTTTTATTTCTGACGATTATTTAAATAAATATTTTATGAAAAATTTATATATTGACTATCATAATTATTTGAATAAATAATAAATTATGTTATTAATATATTCACTATTAATATGACACCCCAAGATTTATGGTATGTTTATTCATAAATAATTTCAATTCATTAGATAGATTACATGTACAGAAAAACAAGACTCTTTGAAACAACACTTTGTTACAATTATAACCCAGATGTTAAACTTAATTTTTCCACTTCTGTTATTTGAATTTGAAAAAATTGACATACATAGTTGTGATTATTAAGATATTTAGAGTCTCAACGAATCATAAAAAAAATTTTGTGAGGTGTATTTTACCCTTATGAATAGTAATGTTACAATTATGAATATTAATATAACCTTGATGAATAGTAATATGATGCTTATGAATATTAACCTCACCCATGATAGTATAAAAAAATTATGTACCATATAAATGAAAGAGACTATTTTTCAAATTAATAATTATGTGTTGGTAATTTATTCAATAATAATTATTTAATTGTAATTTTATAATTAATAAATTTTTTAAATATAGAATTCATTCTCTTAAAATTTATTCCATTGCAAATATTTTATTTTCTTATTCTTTTAGGATAATTTTATTAGACCTTTGTAAATTTTTTAGAGTGTTAAAAAATTAGTTTTAAACTGAAAATCTATATTTCTCATGTACATAATGAATTTATTTAAAGATTAAATTTCCCTAATTTTGAATATTATTTGGATATAATTGAGTAAATTTTTTAATTATACAAGTCAGAAAATGGTTATGGTGAATTTTTGGTATTTTTCTAAAAAACTTGAATTTTTTGTGTATATTTATATAAGATAATTTACTATAAATACTAAATACATGATTTATTGAGTCATGGTTTATGTGTTGATAATGTAGGAAGATTTGGTTCAAAATAACTTGCACACATTGCTTTATTTTATCCAACTAATCAATACAATATCTTTTAATAATCAAAATAATTAAATAATGAATAAGATATTAAAAAATCACTCCTCACTCCCTATTCTAATAACTCCTCTAATCCTTTATGATTCTCAAATATCTTCCCAAATAATCATACCTAGTATCTCTCAATGTCCAAGAGCTCTTGATATTTCATAAAGTCCAAAAACCCTTCCCTTAAGGAGGTTCTTAAGGAGGATATTTTGAGGCGTAAACCATCGTCCTTTTATCTTAATTTGATTTTGAAATTCCTTTCTTTTCTTATTTTCTCCTAAACCCCTATGTCCAAATGATCATGATAACTATAGTATAATATATATAATGGAATGATTTCATTTTAATGTAATATCATTCCTCAAAAAACTATCTCACTCTATTTTATTTAAAAAACGAAATCATTATCTCAGAGGTGCTGATTTACAACCTCTATGGACGACGAATTATCACTCTTAAGATTCTTCTTCTAGGATGGTCATGATTCCATTTTTATGGTTAAGAAAGAATATAATATATTTATATTAACCTATTCAGTAGTATGAATCTATTATAAATATACAATACGAATTATTATGACAATCTTTGTTCATGGTGATTGTAATATTGTCATAATAATCTAAACGATTATCACTAAATGTATTATCTAATGATTAATCATAATACCGTGTTAAAAATGAATGATATAACCATTTAATATTATTTATTTTCATTATTATCATATAAAATCAATTTTATATAATTATATTAATTCATAATGAACTCTATTACTTACAGACAGGCTAACCGATCATGAAAACCAAGAAAATTGAATCTTTAGAATAATGAAATTAAACTATATAACTCATAAATAATTCAATAAATGAATTTAATAAAACTTAAATTAAACTATTAAATTTATAAAACTTTATTATTTAAATAATTAATGGATTTAGTTTTATTATCTAGGACATAAAAGGTCAAGGGAAGAACACATTTGGACATATGGTAACGGTTTTCTCAACTCACTTTTATTTCCATTAAGTATGTCATAATATCCACTAATTATTTTGTGTGGTGTGTGTATAGTTTCCATTGATATATCATATCGGGAATATATTTATTTTAATTGTATTTAATGTATAATTTTAAGATTATTAATTTTGGGTCATATGATTCGATTGATTACAATGTTGTAAGGGTTTCTACCCGAACCTCTATTTTCATTCAGGTTACTTTCTTTTCTATATTTACCCCAATGAAATTATTAATTAATATTATATAGTTTTCAAATATTCTATGTTAATGTTTTATATATATATTTACCAATCATAATATGTCTTTATTTTATGTTGAGTTACATGATTTAAAAGGATCTTTTTCAAATTCTACCCAATAAACATGCTCGATTGACGGGGACTTCAAGAATTCATTACAATTTTCAAATGTACTATATAATCGATTTTATAGTTCCATTATTTCTATAAAATCACTAGTTTTATCATGAAAATTTATCATGGTTCATTTCTGGTTTTATGAAAACAAATATTCCTTTTGGTTTTAAAATATCTTTAATATTTTCCTGAAGCCGCACTAAAATATTTTTTTATAAAGCTTCTTGAAAATATATATATAGAAGATTTAACTTCAGTGGGACATAATTTATTAATAAAATATAATTCAAATGTTCATAACTTTTATTTTATGTGATGTAACTATTTAAAATCTTATTTTATGACAAATACAATTTGTTTTCCAAAGGAACTATTCATTCCAAATTAAAAAGGGTTTTCCCATCTCACTTTTTCTTATATAAGATTTATGAGTTGTCCAAATATTATTCCTTGAATGTGGTTATGTAGTGACCTTTGATATACCCAATCATGAGCCTTATTATTCTTATGATATTAGATTAAATTATGAATTAAATTTCTAAAAGTGGTATGGGAAACTCAGAAATGTTTAGTGATTATTTTCTACAAGTTTATATCAAGGATTTAATTAGAGTTTTTTCATCAATAATTCTGATTAAAATTTTTAAATGTGGTGTGAGATGCTTTGATTAAAATATATAATTTATCAGACATACAAGTAATTCATTAGACTTATAAATTGATGGGTGGGGTCTGCTATAGCCATTTTATGCATCAACAGGTATCATAGGACAAAAAAATTGGGTTTTGGCTGAGGCCTTACACTAGTATTTTTAAAAGTCTTGGACGAGGCCTTGATGGTATTCTTATGATGTTTAAAATATACATTCCCACATTATTTTATTATTAATTGATAAATCAAATGATTATTAGACTATAAGAACTCCCATGGTAATGTTTAATGTGATAAGTTATATGGCTTTATTTACTCATCTTTCATTCCTGCCATATTATTCTCAAGTTTATTTTTAAAGGAGTGCGTTTTTAGTTATTCACCATGCCTAATGTTTATGTTAATAAAAATTTATGTTGTATTAATTACCATTAATGATTGTCTGAGCTCACCCATTTATTATGTTTCCTTTATCCAGGTTACGAAGAAGAAAACATTGAATAAGCTTTCAAGGATGCAGTTTATTTCATAATGTATCCTATTTTATTTTCATTTGCCAACGTATTATGGGTATAATAAATGTAATATAGTCTTATAATACTTCTAAATAGATAGTTCCTTCATGTTTTAAATCCTTTTAATCATGCTATTGTATTGAAATAATGAACTACCTCCCAGCTTCTTGGGTCGGGATTGTAATGCCCCGACCCCAGTTTCCCCGAGCCGGTACATTATTTTATTATATTTTCATGATTAAAATAAATTAATATCATCAATTATTGAATATTTTAGTAGTTTTGGAAGACCAAATAAATACAGAATTTTTATATTTCAACTTGAAATGAAATACAATTTATAGGATCTATTAGAAACTCCCATAATTCTTATATTATCCCTACAAGTCATTCATAATACAATTACTTTCATCCTTGGGAAATATAAAACATAAGAAAGCTGTAATATCAGTTTATCATTAAGATTAAATAATATAGTGGAAGTAATCATAAATATAAATACCAGGCATGATGAATAACAAAAAACACATGCCTTTAAAAATAAACCTAGGCATTATATAGTAAGAATAAAAACTGATTTAATAATACCCTAAAACACAACTATTGATATTATAATTGTCAAATAATCATATTTACTATCAATAAATAGTTTCATAATGAGGTAATACATAATTACAGACATCATAATCTAACCGTCAAGCCCTAGGCCAAGACACCATACTTAATGGGTAAAATCTCAGGCTAGTTTTTCTCGTGATACCTACCGATGCATTGAGGGGTTATAGAGGGACCCATCCATCAGAAAATAATTCCAATGCATTCCTTATGTTAATGAGGATAAATATAAAAAAATATACATTCATATTGAAACTAATATATGAAATGTAATTAACTTTCTCCAATCATTAAACATAAACACTAGGCATTCAGAGTAATAAAGTGAATGGTATCAAGCTAGAACGTTCACATTCAAACTAATAATAATCCATTAAATAAAATTTGGTAGATGATATTATAAAATATTAATCTCAATTAAACTTAATAATCCACAATAGTGTTTAAATATATGAAAATAATCAGATAAAATCATTGAGTAATTCTTGAGATAAATACTCTTTTACTTTAAAAAGAATAGTTCTTTTGGAAAAATCACAGCATAAGACCTGAAGTTAATTAATGTAGTTTTTTCAAAATAAATTAGTGATTTTAGGAAAATAATTTTTGATAAAATAATATTATATAGTGAATTTTAAAATAGGCAATAATTCAACTAACTCCTTCGAAACTGGGTTGTTTATCGGCTAAATGTTTTGAATGATTATTTTAAAACATGTAACTATCCATAAAAGAAAGTTGGATTTTATTTGATACAAAAATATATAAAATTAGAAAATAATTAATGAGGATTAAATAAATTTAATAAATATTTTCATTGAGGTATTTAGAGAATAAGAGTAACACGAAAGAAAATAGTGTTTCAGGTAGAAAACCATTACCTTTTGTCAAAACATGTTCTTCACTTGACCTTAACATCATGGATAATAAAATTATATCCATTATTTAATTAATTAATAACTTTATCTACTTATATATGATTCATTATAGTTTTATTTAGGTCATTAATGGCCTTGGTGATAAGTTATATGATTGAATTTCATCTATCTAATGTGTTTATTTCCTTAATTTCATGATCGATTCTCTTTATTATATGTTATTGAGTTCATTTAAAATAGGTATAAATATATAGAAATCGAATTTCTTGTTTATAATAAGAATAATAGATTTTTATTTTGTTCTATATATTAATTTCTTAAATACTTTGAGGATTAATCATTAGATAATACATTTAGTGATAACCGTTTAGATTATTACGACGGTTATTGGTCATGACAGACTAATTTTGTTTTATCCCTTGATATTATGTAAATATGTTACATCCAAAACACAAAAAATATTTAATATTCATTTTAAAATCTTTTTAAAAAATTAAAATGGTTTAATGAATATCCTTTAAGTAGAAATTGAAAAATGAAATTTTTCCATCCCTGAAGGTTGTGAATTGGTACTTCCCGGAAGATGATTTCATTTTTAAAATACAAAAGAGAGTGACAGTAAATAGATTTTTTATTGTTATTATATTAAAATGATAATATTACAGTATATAAATGGTTCTAGAGTTATTATGAAAATTTGGATAGGGGAGTTGAGGATTGAACAATAAAAGAAAATAAAATGATGTGAAATTAAATGAAAAAGGAAGAGGGTTTACCTCTAGAAATATCCTCTTGAGAACCTCCTGAAAGAAAAGGATTTTGGTCTTTTGAAAAATAAATGAGATAATTGACATGGTTAGGGTCTACAGAAGATTATTTGGGCAGAACTTAGATAAGCTTCAAGGCCCACAAGACTGATGAGAAGAGGGGGTGAGGGGTTACAATAATAGTCGAGGAGGGGGAGGGTTGAATATATTATTCCTTATTTTATTATTTTGATCAATAAAAGCAATATTATTGTGTATTTTGACTAAAAACAGTAATAAGTTAATGGGAGTTCGATCCAAGTGTCTTTGAATCAGCAATATCTCACCTATTACTCAATAAATCAAGCATTTTTTATTTATCGTTTATTATCATAATTTAATATTCACTGAAAATTCATGTATTTCAAAAAACCCAATAATGAAAAATAACCATTTTTTGAAGTGTAGAATGAAAAATGGAATCCATTTTATCAAAAAAAATTTATAAATAGGTGAAATGTAATTTTTATATAAAATCATTTTTAACTTGAAAATGTTGATTTAAAATTTAAGATAGATTTTATTATACATTCAAAAATTAACTGAGGTCACATAAATTTATCCTAAAATCATGGGACAAAAAAAATATTTTTTTAGGAATACATTTTATGAAAATTAATTTTACTTTAAATAAACTCATTAATATAAAATTTTAATTAAATATTTATTACTCCTAAAAATATCGACACTTAATTATTAATTTTTAAACTATTTACCATCATTTATAAGGTGACAAAATTTTATTTCTAACAACATGGGTTTGGTTACTCTTCATAAGGCTCATACTATAATTCATAAGGGTAAATTACTATTCATAAGGAACAAGTTACTATTCACTTAAAATGTAATTTGATCTTATCAAACTCTAAATATCTTAGATATCTCAACTATATATGTCCATTTTTTGAAACTCAAAAAAATAGAAGCAAAAAAATTATTTCTAACGCCCAGGTAATAACTATCTTCTATAATTAAGAATTATTTGTTTATGAGAGACTCATTGTTTCATGAATTCTATATTAATTTTTTTTGCAATTCCTTGGGGTTCTATGTTCTTCCCCCCTTATAAAAATTTCATCGTCGAAATTACTTGAATGGTACCTCATAAAAATATTTGGGTAGTTCTTCATCATAATCTCTTCAGCCTCCCGTGTTCCTCCTCAATTTCAAGAAATCTAAAAATTCCATTTACCATTTAATTTGTCTGATTCCTAGACACATTGTCTTTAGTGCGTAGAATCTGGATAGACTCTTCACAATAAGATAAGTCAGGTTCAAATTCTATACCTTCATAAGTGAGTACATTTGTTGGGTCTAGCATATAATTCTTTAACAGAGATATGTGGAACACATTGTTTACTTTAGATGTTCTAGGTGACATTTTCAAATGTTGAGCCACAACTCCAATTCTCTCCACAATTTCAATAGGCACAATAATCCTGGGGCTCAGTTTATCTTTCTTACCAAATATTATGACACTCTTCTAGGAAGAAACATTCATGAAAATGTGATCTCTAACGTGAAATTTCAAGTCATTCATTTTATTATCATAATATATTTTTTTCTACATTGAGCTTCTTTGATATGGGTTTGAGTATTATTTACCATTATTATTGTTTACTCCACAAGCTCTAGGCCTATAATATTTCTTTCATCTACTTAATACCAAGATACCATGATACGAAATATGTTTCCATACAATGCTTCATATAGTGCCATTTGAATACTTAAATATAAACTATTATTGTAAGAGAACTCCCCCACGGGTAAATACTGATCCCACATAACCTGAAAGTCAAGTGAGCCCAATCTCAACATGTATTCTAATGTTTAGATCATCCTTTCTGATTGCCCATTAGTTTGAGGGTTGTAAGAAGTACTCAATCAAATCTCATTAGTGAAATATTTCTAAATCCTTTTCTATTATTTTTATGTAAATCATGGATCAAGTTCTTAAAAAATTGAGGTAGGTTCTCCATGAAGTCACAAAACATCATTAATATAGATTCGTTCAAGGCACTCAAGTGGAAAATCATCTCTTATAATGATAAAATGCGAATATTTGGTAATTCAATCAACAATCACCCATATTTAATTATTCCTCGGAGTTTTTGGAAATCTAGTGAAAAAATACATAGTGGTGTTTTTTCCATTTCTATGTAATAATAGGAAGCATTTTCATGGCTCCTATAAGATATTGTCTTTTAGACATCACTTGTTGACAGACTAATCATCTTGATACATAATCAGTAATTTCCTGATTCATGTTGTCTGACTATAAATGTTCCTTAAAATCACTATACATTTTAGTGCTACAAGGTTGTATAGAGAAATTCAAACTATAGGCATCATCCAATAACTCCCTTTTTAGCTCAGGGATAGAGTGAACTTCTAACCTACATGCTAATTTTTTAATTCCTTCCCCTCAAATGAAGTCAATTTACTTCCCATCATTCACAACATTAATTTTATGATGAATATTTTCATCATTAGACTGAGAACTATTAATTCATTCTAATAAATATGGTTGGCCGGACAATTAAAAAAGTTGTGATATTTCACATTCTTTTATAATTATCATATCTATCCTCACTATATCCATGCACATAGGATCCTTGTCAATTCTCATTTTGTTTAAAACTCCTTGATACTTCCTTCTCAATGCATCATTGAACTTATGCACCTTTTCTTAGTGTTATTGAATAGAAAAATCATAATACATGAGTAGATCGAGCCATATATTTTGCCTCATGTTGATTTATTTCTAGAAGAATATAAATTTTAATCTCCTTTCATCCATATATATCTCACATCATTCTCTATAGAGATAGTCTCTCCATATCATCAAATAAAAGATCATATATTCTAACTCAAGAGCAAGAGTTGGATAGTTCTATTAATGAATTTTAACTACCATGATGCATAGTAAATAACTCTATCATTCTACATAAGGACAAACCTTATTCTTTTCATAGATGAATCACTATAGATAAAAAATCTACCCTTCCCCGATGGTAGAGTCACGATCAGAGCATTCAATAATCACATATTCAATTCATCAAATCATTCTTATCATTATTTTTTCTATACAAACATAACCCCTTTATTAGTAATCTTGGTTAATGGGTTGGCTAATCAGAAATTATTTTGAATGAACCACTGATAATATCCTGCTAAACCAATAAAAGTATAAACCTCATTAATTTTTGTTGGTGTATTCCATTCTTGAACTTCTTTTAGCTTCATATAATCTACTAAAATTATATCCATAGAGACAATATGACCCAAAAAAGAAATAGTTTGAATCCATAATACTCAATTACTAAACATCCCATATAATTTATTTCATCTAAGATTCTTCGGAATAATGTGCAAGTGATTATCAAGATATTCATAGCTTTTAGACTATACTACAATATTATCAAAAAATACCACAACAATGTCATAAAGACATTCCAAGAAAACTCTATTCATTATATAGATGGAAAAAGATGTTGAATTAGTTAGTATAAAAGAAATTACTATAAACATGTAGTTCCCATACCAAGTTCGAAATGTTCATTTTGTAATATCGTCCTTCCTCACATGAAACTAAAGATATCCAGGTTTAAGTTCAATATTAAAAAAATATTAAGCTTTATGAAGTTGATCAAAAAAATTATCAATACTAGGAATATTATTCATTTTCTTTATCATAATAGCATTAATCACCCAGTAGTCGATGCACATTCTCATAGATCCATCCTTCTTCTTAATGAAATATAAAGGGGATCCCTGTAGAGAAACATTATGGTGGATAAATCACTATCAATAAATTAGTCAAATTTTTTTACTGCACCTTTACTGACTCCGCAGTGGCCATTCATAAAGGAGTATTTGATATATATCTTGAACCATGAATTAAATCAATAGAGAAATCAACTTTCCATTATGTAGAATGTCAATGTAAGTCCTCTGGAAAGACAAAATGTATTTTTTTCATAATATTTACATCCTTAATTTGAAGATTTTGTTCCTCACAAATATATATTGTGTTCAAATCCTCCCTAAGAATTGAATTAAATAGAGAAAATTGGGTGGATATAGATAATAATCAAATGCTAAAGTTTCTATACTAAAGATAAGGGATTCCACACCATTCCCAAAAATTGCAACCTTTTTATTATCTCAATATATTCTCACATCGTAGCCTCAAATCCAATTCATATTCTGTATTATATCAATGTCAATCAATAGTATAATGATAATGTCAACAACTAATATATGTTTCTGTATCATAAAGGGGAATTATTGACACATATTTTTTGAATTGATTCTTACCTTTGGAGTTTTTATGGAAAAATATTTTATTAAATAAAGTTGGAAATTTAAATATTATTAGAAAACTAGGAAGTTATAAAATAATGTTATGGTTTAGAATAAAATAAATCATAGGTTATGTTTCAGTAAATGATTAATGTACCTACTACCACAACATTAAGAACATAAAACATAGTAGTTGTGATCTCATAATCTTGGCTTTGCTCCATTAGCCTTATCTCGGGAATGTTCCATAGAAACTTAAGACAATCAATTTCATAATGTATAATCTCTTTGATATTGTAAAATTGAACATTGGTCGCTTCTTTCTTCCCTTTATAATCATGGTATTGGTTTCATTTTCCTCTATACTTTTAACAAACACCCATACCCTTTAGGAATGCACCAGGGTATTTCTTCCCCCAATTATCATAAGATGGAAATTTAAGTTTTCCCTTATTACTCTTTTCCTTATTTCATTTTATAGAGAGTTCAAAAGATCACTTATTCTATTTAATTCCTTTAACATCATAAGTCTTAGAAAATTAATTTTCTATCTTGATAGCACGTGGGGATAAATCTTCGTACAATGAAAAACTTTGGGAGAATAGTTCCATTGGGAGGAATAGTTTTAAAACAAAAAATAATCATTCGATATTTCTCTATTGATTATGTATATAGTCCACAACATTACTTTCTATAATTTTGATGTTATCTTCATAAATTTTAATAATATAATCCTCTTTTTTCCTCAGATTGAGAAACTACCTTTCCATATCATCTTTTTGTTCAGGAGGAATGTATTTTTTCATGAATATTTCCTTAGAATCCCTCTATTTAATATTTTCATTCTCTTCTTTCTCTTTTTTGTTTTTAATCAATGACCGCCATTGATCATCATCTGCCAATAGATGATAAAAATTCATGATAACCTTCTCCCTTTCGTTACTTCCCAAAGTGGGAAATATCTTTTCTAAGGAATTGATCCATTGCTCTGTTGCGAATGGGTTTGTAGTCAAATTAAATCTTGAAGGTTTTTGTCACATAAACTTGTCTAACATCAATCCAAAACATTGTGGATTAGGATGATCCCTATGATTAACATTATTTTTCATAACCAAAGCGAGTTGTCCCAGTATAGTTTTATGATTCTATGTGCTAGCCACAAAAACATTATCCTGTGTATGAGTGCAATCCCTACATGGGATAGGTGCATTCATGAAATTTCCATTCCTTCCACCAGGAACCACTTCTAAATAATGGTATTAACTATATTAGGTTATGAATCATAATGTATAATCTCAATAATAAAAATACATATAAAAAATCTAAATCCTACGTATAACTAATCTAATACTAATAAACATTGTTTCTTTGAGGAAAAAATTCACTTTTAAATCCATCATAATGGCTTTTAACAAACATGTTAATTATCATAAGCATATACGCTAATAGTATCAAACAAGGAGCATAGTAAGGCATGTTGTGGTGTAATAGGTTATCCCGAGTCAGGCATAGGACACCATTTTAGATATGTTACTCCTATGCACATTTGTGACAGAACAACATCAACATGTAGTGTCTAAATAAGGATGTATTTCTTAGAGGATACACATAATATATTACTTAACAAAATTCTAGGATGTTATTTAATGCTTATCCTTAGAGTATACCATAGATATTTTCTCCCTAATCAACATTTTATATATCTAGATTCTAGGTTTTCTACCAGACATCCTTTAATACCAACTGTAATGCCCCTACCCTATTTTCCCAAAGCCAGTGAATTATCTTATAACATTTTAATAGTTAAAAAAATCACATCTTAAAGTACCAAATAGTTTAGTAGTTTTTGAAGACCAGATACATACATAAGTTTCACATTAAAACTTGAAATGAAATAAAATATAGCCAATCTATTAGTAACTCTCATAACTCCAAGATTATCCCTATGAGTCATTCATAATACACTAAATTACATCCCAGTGAAACATAAAAAATAATAAAGGGGTGATCTCAAATTCTTAGTAAGGTCAAATAAAAAAACATAAGTAATCACTCACATAAACAATAGGCATGATTAATAACTAAAAACACAATCATTTAAAAATTAACTTGAGTAGAATATGGAATTAATAAAAATAATTATATAATGCCATAAATCATAACCATGGATATTATACTAGTAAAATAATCACCCGGACTATCAATATCTAGTTTCTTAATGAGGCAATGCACAATATTGGATATCATATTCATACCTTCAAGGCCTCAGCCAAGTTACCATAAATAATGGGTAAAAACCCACGCTTGTTTGTCTCATTAGACCTACCTATGAATTGAGGGGATATATTTTTCCCGACCCATCACATAATATGTCCAATGAATTACTCATATGAGAATGGATTAACAAAAACATCATATAAATTTATATTTAATATTACATAAGAAAATAAATTAACTTTCCCAAATCATTTAACCTAAATACTAACCATTCAGAGTAATATCGGGAATGGTATCAATATTTTACATATGTGGTCAAATAAATAATCAACCATTATATAAAATACATTAGACGATATCATTAAATATTAATCCCAATTAAACATAAGAATCAATAAGAGTTATCTAATAGATGAAAACACTCATATAAAATCATCAAGTAATTCCTGGGATACATACTTTTTTACTTTGAAACGAAGTGTTACTTTGGAAAACTATTTAAATATTACCATAAGTGAATTAATGTAGTTTTTTAGAAACAAAATTTGAGATTTTAAAAAAATAATGGTAGATTAAAATAGATTATACAGTTCAATTAAAAATAGGTAAAAATTGGATTAGTTCTTTTGAAATGGATTGACTATAAAGAATAATTTTGGAAAGATCATGTTAAAACATGTAATTCCCCGTAAAAGAAGGAAGGATTATATTTGGTCCACATATATAGAACATTAACATAAAATTAAAGAGGTGTAAATCTGAATAATTAATAATTTCATTGAGGTGTTCATATAATTAGAGTAACGCGAAAGAAAATGGAGGTTTGAGTAGTAAAACCTTACATTATGTCCAAATATATTCTGTAATTGACCATAATGTCCTAAATAATAAAATTAAATAGGTTAATTAATTAATTCATAATCTTATATACATACATTTGATCCATTATTGTTTTATTAATTTGATTTATTTCTTTATTCATAAGTTATATGATGGAATTCCATCATTTCAAAGTGTTTATTTCCTTGATTTCATGATCTATTCGCTTGATTATAAGTAATAGAGTTCATTTAAAATTGGTATAATCATTCATAATAGGAATTAAATGTTTTTAATTAGAATATAAATGTTTAAATGGTTATATATATCATTTTGTAATATATTATGAGGATAAATCCTTAGATAATACATTTAGTGATTATTGTTTTGATTATTACAACACTTATTGATCATGACAAACTCATTTTTTATTATCTATTGGAAATTTTGTAAATATTTTAAATCCATAACATAAAAACAATTGTTATATTCATTTTAATTTTTTTAAACTATTAAAATGGTTTAATGAGTAGGCCTGAAGGAGAAATTAATGAATGAAACATCATCATTCACGAAGGTTGTAAACCAGCACTTCCCGGATGATGATTTTGTTTTTAAAATAAAAAATAGAGATAGTAAAGATATTTATGATGATTATTCCATTAATATGATATAATTATAGTTTGTAAATTATACAAGGGTTATAATTATCAATTGGAGTGAGTAGGTAGGGGTAGAAAAAAATAAAATAAAATGATGTAAAATTAAAAGAAAATGGAAGAGGGTTTACTTGTTGAAATATCCTCCTTGAGAACCTCTTTAAGGGAAAAGTTTTTGGTATTTTGGAAAGACCAAGAGCATTTGGACGTGGTGAGATACTTGGGGAGAGTATTTGGGTAGAACATTGAGAATATTCAATGCTCAGAGGAGTGAGTAAAAGGGTGGGTGTGGGTGGATTTTAAGTTTGAGGAGAGGGGTGTTTCATGAATATCTTTTTCATTATTTTATTATTTGTATCAAGACAAGAAATAGTGTTTATTTTTGTGACCATAACAATTAATAATTTCATTTGAATTTGAACCATGTTTTCTTAAATCTTCCATACATCACTTATGACTCAATAAATCATGAATTTAGCATTTATCATTTATTATCATATTTAGTTATTAAATAAAAATTCATTTATTTTATAAAAATCCCAAAATGTAACCCTAACCAATTTTTGATATGTGTAATTCCAAAATGATCTCCATTTTATCAAAACAATTTTCTAAATATGTGAAATATAATTTTTAAATAAAATATATATTTACTTGAAAAATACAAATATAAAATTTAAAACTAATTTTATAATACTTTCAAAAATTAACTGAGGTCTCATAAAATTATCCTAAAATTATAAGATACAAAACATTTATTTAGTAAAAAATTATATGAAAATTAAATTTATTTTAAATAAATTTATTAATTTAAAATTCTAATTAAATATTTATTACTCACAAAAATATCAACAATTAATTAATGATTTTTAAAATATCCACTCTCATTTATAAAATGCCTAAATTTTATTTCTACTTACATGGATGAGGTTACTCTTCCTTAGGGTCATATTACAATTCATATGTGTAAATTACAAATCATAAGGGTCAAGATACTGTTCATAAAATATGAAAGTTGATCTTATCATTCTCTAAATATCTTATTGATCACAACCGTGTATGCCCATTTCTCAAAATTAAAAACACAGAAGTGGAAAAATTATGTCTAAAATTTAGGTTATAAATAGATTCTATAATATAGAAGTTTTTGTCTATTAGAGACACTGTGTTTTATGAATTTTATAGAAAATTTATTTGTAATTTCATGGGATTCTACATTCTTCCCCCTATTCAAATATTTCATCCTAAAAATTACCAGAAGGTAACCTCATAAAATGTTTAGGGTAGTTCATCATCATAAGCTCCTCAAGATCCCATGTCAGCTCCTTAATTTTACGATTTTCCCAAAGAACCTTTACCAACCAAGTCATCTTATTCCACAACACCTGTTCTTTAACGTCTAGAATTTGGATAGACTCTTCATAAAAAGACAAGTCAGGTTCAAATTATAAACCATAAAAAGTGAGTACATGTGTTGGGTCTGGAATGTACATCCTTAATAGTCAGATGTGGATCACATTGTGTACTTTAGATAGGATAGGTGGAATTTCCAATTGATAATCCCCAGCTCTAATTCTCTCCATAATTTGAAAATGTCCAATGTACATGGGGGCTTAGTTTCTATTTTATTCTCCAATCTTATAACACCCTTCCATGGAGATACATTTAAAAAATGTGATCTCCCACTTGAGATTTCAAATCCTTCCATTTATTATTAGTATATCTCTTTTGATAGCATTAAGATGCTTTGATTTGGGTATGAATTGTCTTTACCTTTTCTGTTGTCTCCTCCACAAGTTCTGGGCCTTCCAACATTATTTCACTAACATCATCCAAAAATATCAGTTTATGACTGCACCTTCCATATAATTATTCATTAGGGATATTTTAATAATTTAATGGAAACTATTATTTTTGGGTAACTCCAAAAGGGTAATTAATTATCCCATATACCGTGAAAATCAAGTGATCACAATCTCAACATTTATGCTAATGTTTCGATTTTCCTTTCTTATTGTTCATCAGTTTAAGGGTGACAAGAAATACATAATCAAAGTTCATTACCAAAATATTTCAGAAGAATTTTATATAATTTTTATGTAAATCATGTATCAATATCCTACACAATTGATATGGGTTCTCCATGAAGTGTCACAACTTCATTAATATAGATTCATGTAAGGTGCTCTAGTGTAAAATCCTCCCTTATAAGGAGGAATTGTTCAAATTTGGTAAGTCGATCAATAGTCAACCATATTTCATCATTCTTCCATGTTGTTTTAGTTAATCCTGTGAAAAAATACAGTATAATGTCGTCCCATTTCCATGTAAGTATAAGAAGAGGTTGTAGGACTCCTCTAGGAAGTTGTCTTTCAACTTTAACTTGTTGATAGACTAAATATCTTGATACATAATCAAAAATTTCCCACTTCATGTTTTCCCAAAAGAAATGTTTCTTCATATATCTATACATTTTAGTTCTACCATGGCATATAGATAAATTAGAACAATGTGAATCATCCAATAACTCTATTTTTCCCAGAGATAGAGGAAACACATAAACACCTCCCAAATATTAGAATTTCATCATCACACACGAGTTACGCTGACTTCCAATCATTCAATGCTTAAATTTTTGTTATAAAAATATCATTCTCATACTAAGAACTTTTTAATTTTTTACAAAAAATATGGTTGGGAATCCAATTGAAAAGGTAGTGATGTTTCCCCTTTTTTAATAATTCCCATATCCATCCTTGATAGATCCATGTACATAGAATCCTTATTAATTCTCATTTTCTTTAATACTCCATGATCATGCTAGTTAAATGCATAAAATACCTTATTTTCTTTTCATGGAAGGTATTTTATAGGTAAATAATAATCCTTGAATAGATTTACCCATCTCCTTTACCTCATGTTGAGTTCTTACAGGGAGAAGATATATTTTCAGCTCTTGTGATACATATATATATCACATATTTATCCATAAAGATAGTGTCTCTCTATATTCATAGAAAAGATCACAACTTCTAACTCTATATCACAAGTTGGATAGTTTTGTTCATTAATTTTTAACTAACATGATGCATAGGAAATTACTATGTCATTCTATATAAGGACACACTTGAGTCCTTTTTTTGACCCATCACGATATATCACAAATCTACCATTCCCTGCTGGTAGAGTCTAGATCAGAGCATTCAAAAATCTCCTCTTCAATTATTCAATGTATTCTTGACATTATTTTGTCCATATGAATATAACCCTTTTATGAGTAAGCTTGGTTAATGGGTTGGATAATTGGTGATGTTCTGAATGAAACACCAATAATAAATTGCTAATTCAATAAAATTACATACCTCAGAAATGTTCATTGGTGTATCCCATTCACGAATTCACTTTTTCATCATAAGATCCAATAAAATTATATACATAGATGAAATATTACCCAGAAAAGAAACGTTTTTATTCTATAACTCACACATGATAAACATCTTATATAATTCATTTCTACTAAGAGTCTTCAAAATAATGCGCTAGTGAATCTCATGGTCTTTGTATCTTTTAGATTATTCTAAGATACCATCAATAAATACCACAAAGAAGTCATCAAGATATTCCTTGAAAACAATATTCATTATATCTCTGAAAATAGAACGCACATTAGTTAAAAAAATGCGTTACTGTAAACTCGTAATGCCCATAAATAGTTTGAAATTATGTTTTTGGAATATCTTCATTTCTCACACGTAACTAATGATATCAAGATCAAAGGTCAATCTTGGAGTAATATATAATCCATTAAGTTGATCAAATAAATCATCAATGAGATGAATAGGATTCTTGTTCTTAATTATCATAGAATTGATCTCTCTGTAGTCAACGAACAGCCTCATAGATCCATCATTCGTCCTGATGAAATCAACAAGGGCTCCCCAGAATAAAACACTAGGGAAGGTAATTCCTTTATCACTAATTTAATCTATCTATTTTTTAATTTTACTAACTCTACAATAGTTATTCTATAAGGTGTTTTTGATATAGTTCTTGAACCAGGATCAAAATCAAGAGTGAACTCAGCTTCCCACTATAGAGGATGTCTTAGTAAATCCTCTCAAAATCCATCAATGTATTCTTGAAAAATAGTTACATCCTCAATTTGAAGATTTTATTCCTTACTCATACATATTGTGTTATCATCCTCCCCATTAATTTAACTCAATAATGCTACTTATGGTGGATCTAGATAAGAATCAAATTATTAGGTTTCTTCAATAAAGATATATGATTCTGTATGATTCTCAAAAATTGTAACCTACTCCATGTTGTAATAGATTATTATATCGTAGTTTAAAATCAAATTCATACAAATAATTATATAAAATTAAATCATTGGTATGATGATAAGGTCATCAACAGAAGTATGTTTGTGTATAATAAGGGGGGCATATTGAAACATCTTTATTAATGATACTTCTCATAGGAGTTTTGACTGAAAAAGCTTTCTTAAAATCAAATTAGAAATGCCTAATTTTCAAAGAAAACATGGATGATATAAAATAATGCAATGATATATAATCCAAACAATCATTTCCTAGGTTTTAGGAAATGATTGAAGTACCTTCCATTACATCATTAGGGACATCAACCTCAGCAGTTGTGATCACATAAGCTTGGCCATGATCCCTTGGCATTCTATGGGGAATGATTCCATGATGCTTCAGACAATAATTTAAATAATGTACCATCTCATTGAGATAGTAGAATTCAACATTGGTGTATCCTTTATTTCCCTTAAAATAAAAGGATTAGTGGAATTTTCCTCTACACATGTTAAAAACACCCATACACATCAGGAAAGTACCAGGGTGTTTTATCCATCAATTTTCATTGGATTCAGAATCAATTCATCCCTTATTCCCCTTTATAATTATTTCCTTTTATAGAGTTTTCATAATTCCTATTATTATATTTCATTACATTAATATCTTAAGTCTTATATAATTATTTTTCTGTATTGATAGCATATGAGGCTATTTCTTCATAAGGTGAGAATCATTGGGAGACTAGTTCCCTTCAAAAAAATGGTTTTAAACAATCAAATAATTAATAAATATTTCTCCTTGGATTATATTTTTAGTCCTTGTCATGACTTTATAACCTTTTGGTGTTAGTTTCATACTTTATGACATTCTCATCTTATTTATGCCTCAGATTCAGAGATCGCCTTTCCATATCTTCACGCTATTCATGAGGGATTTTTTTTCTAAGAATATTTTCATAAAATCACTCCATTCTATATTTTAAATACCTTACACCACCTTTGTATTTTGAATCAATGACCACCATTTATTAATATCTCATGAGAGAAGATAATATTTCATGAAAACCTTCTCCATTTCATTCCTTCCCAAAGAAAGATATATATTTTCTAAAGAACTTATCCACTACATTACTATGAATAGGTTTATAGTTCCATTAAATGATATAGAATATTGTTGCATAAAGTGTTATGACATCGCTTCTCCACATTGTTGATCAGGATGATCCATATGGGTGAGGTTATTATTTATAACCTGAGTTAGATTTCCTCGTATAGTTATAAGTTTCTCTGCACCAGTTGTAGCATCATTGTCCTGTATAAGAGGTAAACCCCTACATAGGATACACATGTCATGTGGTTTCTATTCCTTCCAATATGATCCTTTTCTAAATAATGACATACACTAGATATGTTTATAAATCATACATTATAATCACAACTAAAACAATTGTTATCATAAATTGAAATCTTATGCGTAGAAAATATAATAATCCTAAAGATGGTTTTTTGAGGAAAAATGTTTTTTAAATCTTTCATAATGTCTTTTAAATAAAATTTGAATTAACCAAAGCATATCCCCCCGAGAGTTTCAAACCAGGTGTACATTAAGGCCTATTGTTGTGTACGATGTTACCACAAGTCAAGCCTGGAATACCTTGTCAGAGTTGTTACTCATTTCTATATCTTTTCCAGAACAACATCCACCAATAGTATCCATACAGGGATGTATTTCTAGGAAAATTCACATGTTCTATTCCTTACCAAAATTATATGATTTTCTGGTTTGTGTATTCTCAAAGTCTACCTTTTGGATTTGGTCCCTAATTTTCATTTTCTATATCTAGTTTCTAGATTTTCTTCAAAAATTTCTTGTAATTCCAACTGTAACTCCCTGAACTAAGAAGCCCTATGTAGTTGTATTATTTTATTACTATGGCATGATTACATGAAATAAAATCCCAAAGGACTAATTTTTTTAGTAGTCTTGGAAGGCCATATTACATTCATGATACCCATAATACATTTAGAATATAAAATAAATCATAATACAATATAAAATAACCTGATTCATTGAAATATTATTCAATGTTTTCTCTATCTCAAAATGAGGAGGGGAAACATAAAATACATTTTAGATTACATTATTTGTAATGGTAAGTAATATAGAAGATGTTACCATAAACATAGACATTAGTCATGGTGAATAACTGAATATACAATCCTTTAAAAATAAACATGACAATAATATAGTAGGAATGAAGGTTGAGTAAATAAATACATATAACTGATCAAATGAAACAATACCATGGATATTATAATAGTAAAATAATAAAATGATTTACCAAATAATAACACTATTATGAGGTAATCCATATTCCATACATCATAAACCTATCGTCAAGGCCTCATCCAAGACATCTTAATATACTATGGAAATGCCTCGGCCAAAATCCATTTTTTTGTCTCATGAGACCTATCGATGAATCATGGGGATATAGCAGGCCCCACTGATAACTTACTTTGTTTAATTAATTTCTCATATGAGAAGGGTGAAACATATACAACATATTCATTTTTATTATAAAACTATCATATGAAATGTGAATACATTACAATAAACAATGAATGGTATCAAAAAGAACATCCATAGTAAAAATAATCATTAACCATTAAAAAACAAATGTTAAATGGTATTATAAGAGATAAACCTCAATGAATTACAAGATTAAGTGAAGGAAGTTGACATTTATGAAGATTATATTAAATATTTCTCAAGGAAATTAATCTTTAAAAATTCCAAAGTGTAACATACAACTTGAAAAATTCAAATCATAATAACATATAATATCATGAGAATAATGAGACTATTGATATGGTATATAAAAGGATATTAAATAAACCAAAAATAGAAGGAATAATTGGTTAACAATTCATATATCTTATAGAAGTAAAACTGAGATGAGAAAATCAATTTTAATTCGGAAAAGAAGCGTTCTTTTGGAAAATCATTTTTATTTTTCATAAAATTAGATGGTAAACTTATATATATAATAAAATAAACATAAAGGAAATTTAAATTCTATTTGAGTCATAAATGATGTCCCACTGAATTGAAATCTTGTAAAAATAGTTTTTATGAAACCTTATAAATTAAACATTTTAGTGTGGTTTAAAGAAAAATATTAATGAGATTTTAAAGTGAAAGGGCATGTTTAATTTAATAAAACTATAAATAAACCAAGATATATTTTCATGATAAATTTTTTTATTTTATAAAAATAATCATGGATTAAAATTGATTAAATATTGAACGTTAAAATGGGTAATAATTCAAGAATTTCCCATGAATCTGTCTTGTTTATCAACAAGAATTGTGAAGGGAACCATTGTAAAACAAGTAAACCTCATTAAATAAGAAGGATATAATATAGATATATGAATTTGGAACATATATACATAATGGAGATGAAATATAAAAAATTAAATAAGAATTACATTTGACTAAAGGTAGATAAAATGTAACCTGGAGGAAAAAAACAGGGGTTTGAGTATATTACCTTACCATTATGTAAGAAATCGAATAACAATACAAAAAAATAGTCATAAAATGGTAAATTTAATAGTATGAAAATAAATATATTCATGTTATTATACATCAATGAGAAGTAGACATACACCATACATTATAAAGGAATCGTAAAATAGTGTGGAAATCAGGTTTGAGGGTTTCTACTCACGAGTAGTGGAACCTGTCTTCTCGAGTGTCGTGGGGAGGGAGATGACGAGGTGCTATGAAGCTAAGACCATTGGGGTTGACAATGCAAGTGGGTTTCGACCAAGTTGTGCTGATTTTTAGTGGTCATAGACCATTACAAGGACTTTGAAGATACGAGTAGTGTTGATGATTTATCGGGTGTGTTTAGGGTTTGACCAAGATCTAGTTCTGAGGTATTAGATAATCTTCAACATACCAAGGTAGATATTTTGTTCTATATTTTTTGTGTTTTTATATTTTGATTTTCCAAAATAGTGGCTTTTTTTATCAAATGTTGTTGTGGACTATTCCACCAATTTCATAGTTTTTTTCTTGACTTTTTATAGAAATCTTTTTCTGCCAACTCACGTCCCCATATTTAATATATCTTCTTGTGGTAATATATTATCTGTATTTTTGATTGATATTTTTAGAATTTTTCTACCTCAATCATGGATTTGTTTAGGCTATTAATAGAATGAAATTTTTCTTATTTTCTATTGTAGTTTGGATATCTGGTAGTGTTAATTTAATAATTAATTTTTCAAGACTTTTCTATCTAAAGTTATATGCCAATAATCGTTGGAAAGAAAGAGTGTATAGAGTTTATGGAAATAAAATCCAGTTTACTGGTTGTGTAAATACATTTTTTTGGGAAACTCAATTTGGAGTCTGCATCAATAGAAGTTTAGTTTTGTTCCAATAATTCATGTAAGGAGAAATTTTAAATTCAGGTTTCCATGTTTTTATGTATGATTATACTCTAATGAATTTGAATTTTGATATATGTGTAATTTCAAGACATTTTTATCAAAACTATATATATATATATAATTATTATTTTCCAAACCAAGGATTATTTATTTCATTCTTAAATTTAAGAGAGATTATATTTAGTTCAAATTAAAATTTCATATTCTTTTGACATTAATTATGTGTGAAAGTGACAAAATTATTCTCAATATATAATACCTCTTTACATATATATATATAATTGGATAAAGGGGTCATGAAAATATTATTTACCTCAATCAAAAGACTAAAAATCTTAAGATAAAGTATGATTCCCATAATCAAAGTCACCAGCAGACTCTAAACCAGACTCATACTTTTCCCAATTGAATATCTTAAGAAAATTTACATCCCTCTTTTTTTACACATTTGAATATGATCTAGTAGACACATTCTTTAGAATATGGGAATAGTCCATTGGAGGTCTCCTTTTTTGGAAATATAGGTAAAACCCTCACCATCATTCATCCTTGCCAAACCACATAAGATAACATTCTTGAAGGATATAGGTGGACCGCTTCTTGGAGGAAGGGTACCAATGTTTCCTCTTTCATCATCAGAGACATTTCCCAATTTCCCAGTAACATTAGAAGGATTCAAGAGCTTTTTAATTTATTAGTTATAGTCAGTGTGTTGCAATGGTTCATTTTGATTAGAGAAATCAACTAGAAAGGGCACATGAATTATTCCCTTCATTGAAGTAACTTCTTTAGCCAAATCAACATGAATATTAGAGAGTCCAATATGAGATATATCTAGAGACACATTAATTATCAACTCTTTTTCCTTAAAAAGAGACAACATAAAATCATGTTTCCGTGAAAGTAACCCAACATCCACATGGGGAGTTATTTCTTTGAGGGGGACCATCCTTATTAGCATGTTTTAAAAAATATGAGTATTTCATATTTGGATTTCTTTGAAGAAGGGTTGTAGGATAACCTGACATCCCACACACCTTTCAAAAACCCATTTTCAAGCATAACTCTACTGAGTTCTTAGTGTCCATACATTCTGAGTAGTAGATGTAAATTTTTTCATAATCAACATCAATTTTAATGTTATCAGACAGAGTAAAGATGGTTTCCATAGAAATAAGAGTGGAGTTGAGGTCAACCTCCACTAACATCCTAGAAAAGTGCCCAAACCATGCATCCTCACTCTCGTTATCAAGATGAATATGATTCCTAATTTTCATTCCAATGTCATGCAGAATATTTGGATACCAAAGGACCATGTTAAGACCATATAGTAAAACCTAAATATGAGGAAAATTATTTCTTGCACGAGAGACATTGAAATCCAAATACCATTCATTTAAACAAATCCAACCATGTTTTAGTAATAGTGATCAAATGCCCCATGCATGAATCTTAAAGTCATCAGATGAAAAAAAGGAAGTAACAAAACCTTGGACCCATAAAAAATATATATATACTGATTTATACATATTCTTGTATATGAAATTGTTTCAATATATTTTATGTACATGTTTTTAATAATTAATCAATTTTTTTCCAATTATCTTTTTTCAATAAAGATGTACATATATGTGTATTTTTTACCCATGAAATGTAGGTTTCTAATTTAAAATATAGTCATAATATGTGATTATAATTTATGATATAAAATAGAAAATAGTAATAAAACCCAATTTTGATTTTCTGACATAAAATACTCGGGCAAGGCCTCATCCAAAACCCAATTTTATTTCGTCTCATGAGACCTACAAATGCATCTAGGGCTATAGCGGGAGACACCTACCACTTGCTAAGTCTAATACATTCCTAATAGTTTTAATAAATGATATATTTAAATCAAAGGGTCCCATACTAATTTTAAATACATTAATAATAATAATTAATGAAAATACTCTAATTAAATCACTGATAAATGTTTTAGGGAAATGATCATTAAACGTTCAAAAGTGTCCCATAACACTTTGAAAAGTTTAATTTATAATTCCATATAATAACATAAGAATAATAATACTCATGATTTGATATGTCAAAGATAATTTCATACACCACTTGCAAGTAATACGTGGTGAAAAAGTATTAAATCTCATATAATTAAAAGTTAGATGAGAAAAAATCATTTATTTGGAAAGATGAGTTCTTTTGGAGAATCAATTTTCTTTGTCATAAAATATCATTATAAATAATTATATCCACGAAAAAAAATTAAAGGAAATGATAATTATATTTGAGTCATAAATAATGTCCCACTGAAGTGAAATCATGTAAAAAGAGTTTTTAATAAGCTTTAGAAATAAAATATATTAGTGCATTTTAAGGAAAATATTAAAGATGTTTTAAAATGGAATGTCGAGTTTGTTTTAATCAAACCCTAAATTAAATTAGATATATTTTTATTATAAAATTATTGATTTTATAAAAATAATGGATTCTCAAAATAGATTACAAATTATTCTTGAAAATAGGTAAGAATTTGAGAATTTATATTGAATCGGGATTGTTTATCAACGAGAATTTGAAAAAGATCATTTAAAAACATGTAACTACAAATAACATAATGAATAATTCTTATTGGTACACATATATATATAATTAAAAAATAATTTATAAAAATTAAATAAAAATAATTTATAATTTCATTAAGATAAGTAGAGAATAAGAGTAACCAAAAGAAGATGGAGGTTTCGATAGAAAACCCTTACCGCTTTGTAATCAATCAACTAATATTCCCCAAAATTAATAATAATAAAATGATACATATAATACCATGAAAATAAATATATTCATAATATGATACATCAGTGGGAATTATACAGACACCACAAACACGAATTATTGGTGAATAAGGCATATCTCAACGAAATGAAAGTGAGTTAAGAAAACCCTTACATTATGTATGAATGAGTTCTACAGTTGACCTTAATGTATTATACAATAAAATCATATCAATTAATTAATAATTTTAAACCATTTATAAATGTACTATTTTAATTATATTTCTATTGAGTTAATTTATGCCCATATTAATGAGTTATATAGTTTAAATTCATTCTTCTGGAGCATTCATTTTCTCTATTTTCATGATCGGTTTGCTTCCTTATAAGTTATGGAGTTTATCTAGAATGGATATAATTGTATAGAATTTATTTTATATGATACTAATGAACAATGTTAATATTAAATGTTTATATTTATTATTTGTATATATGGTAATACGATGAATCATTTGATAATAAATTTAGTAATAATAGTTTAGATTATTATGCCAGTATTTCGATCACCACAAATTAGTTTTGTCATATGAATTAGTATAGTGAATATAAAATGGATTCAGAACATCAAATAGGTTAAAATACATATATTATAGTCTTTTTTATCCATAAAAATGATATAATTACCAGCCTTGATAAAGAAATTGAAGAATAATAGTTTGCCACCCATGATGGTTTTGAATCGACACCTCATAGATGATGATTTAGTTTTTAAAATAATATATATATATATATATATATAGAAAGTATTTTGAGGAATGTTATTATATTAAAATGATATCATTAAGGTTTATAAATGATACTGGAGTTATCCTATTCATTTGGACAGAGGAGGTGAGGATAAGATAAGAAAAGGAAGTAAATTGAAAATGAAAATAAAAGAAAAGGAATAGGGTTTACCTCTTGAAATATACTCTTTTAGAACCTCCTTAAGGGAATGGATTTTCTTATTTTTGGAAATACCTTGAGCTCTTAGATGTGGGCAGAGACTAGGGAACATTATTTGGGCAGAACATTTAGAAGCTTCAAGGTTTAGATGTGAGAGTGTATGATGGAGTGAGGTGCAGTTTTTATAGTGGAGGAGATTGATGATTTTTGAATATCTTATTCATTATTTTCTTATTTTTATTAATATAATAAATAGTAATAATTATTGTGAAAAAAATTGTAATAATTTCTTGTTATTTCAATCCAAGTGTTCTTACATTAGCCATAAATCACCCTGGTCTCAATAAATCATGTATTTAACATTTATCCTAAATTATCATATTTGACTATTCACCAAAAATTCATGTATATTAGAAAAATACCAAAAATTATGAATAACCATTATTTGACGTGTAAAATTAAAAAATTGAGTCAATTTTATCAAAATAATTTTCTTAAATATGTGATTTTTTATAAATAAAATCATTATTTACATGAAAAATATATATTTTAAATTTAAAACAAATTTTATACACTCATAAAAATTAACAGACGTATCATAAATTTATCCCAAAATATCATGACAATAAAAAAACCTATGATTGTATTTATTATAAACTTATTCACATCTTGGAGAAATATAAAACATAATAAATGGTTTTTATCAAATTCTCAAAAAGGGTAAATAATACAACAGAAGTAATCATAAACATAAACACTAGGCTTGAGGAATAACTAAAAACATATGCCTTTAAATATTCATTTTAGAATAATATGGAAGGAATAAAAACAGCTTAAATATTTCAATTAAACATAACCATGGATATTATACTATTCAAATAATCACATGGACTATCAAATACAAGTTTTATAATGAGTGAATTCATAATTTCAGACATCACTATCATACCGTTAAGGCCTCAGCCACGAAACCATACATAATGGTTAGAAACCTAGGCTAGTTTTTCTAATGATACCTACTAATGAATCCAGGAGATATAGAGGCCCCCAACCATTATGTAATAAGTGAAATTTATTCTTCATATTAATGGGGATAAACATAAACAATATATACATTCATATTGAAACTAACATTCGAAATGTAAATAACTTTCCCCATTCATTAAAAATAAACACTAATCATTCGGAGTAATATGGTGAATGGAATCAATAATTCACATCCACATTCATTATAATCATAAACTATTCAATAAAATATGGTATATGATATAATAATATATTAATCCCTATTAAACATAAGAATAAATAAGAGTATGGAAATATATTGAAATACTATTATAAAATCATTAAGTAATTCTTGAGAGAAATACTCTTTTACTTTGAAAAGAAGAGTTATTATTGTATTATATTTTTATAAAACCATAATTGAATTAATAATTTCATTCATATATGTAGATAAAAAGATTAACTTGAAAGAGAAATGAATTTTGGGTATAAACCCCTTAACTTATTTTCGAACGTGTTTTATATATAACCTTAATGTCCAAGATAATCAAATTAAATCCATTAATTAATTAATTCATAACCTTATCTATATATATTTTATTCATTATAGTTTTATTACATTCATTTATGGCTTTATTTATAAGTTATATGATTGAATTAATCATTTTAGAGTTTTTTCCTTGATTTCATGATCGTTTCAATTGATTATAATTAAATGAGTTAATTTAAATTTGGTATAATTATTCATAATTGGAATTGAATGTTATTAATCAAAATATAAAATTTCAAATGGTTATATATATCATTTTTTTTACATAATAGGAGGATGAATCATTAGATAATACATTTATTGATAACCCTTTAGATTATTACAGTAGTAATTCATCATAACGTAATCATTTTGCATTATCACTTGGTATTATGTAAATATTTCATATCTAGAACATAAAAAAGTGTAAATAATTAAATTAGAATTTGATTCAAATATTAAAATTCTTTAATGAACATCCTTGAAGAAGAAATTTAGGAACTAAATTTTTTTCATCGACAAAGGTTGTAAATCGACACTTCCCAGATGATGATTTTGTTATTAAAATAAAAAATAGAGAGCGTAAGAAGATTGTTTATGGTAATTACATTAACATTATATAATTATAGTATATAAATGATATTGGAGTTATCTTGATCATTTAGATAGAGGAGGTTAGAATAGAATAATAAAAGAAAATAAAATGAAGTAAACTTAAATTCAAAAGGAAGATGGCTTACCTCTTGAAATATCCTCATTGAGTACCTTTATAAGGGAATGGATTTTGGTCTTTTGGAAATAACAAGAGCTCATGGACATGGTGAGAGTCTAGAGAATATTATTTCAGTATAACTTTGAGAATATTCATAGCTAATATGAGTGAGGAGAAAATAGGGGAAGAATGTATCACTATACTAAATTAGAAATAAATTTATTATAAAATGCGTCCAACACATAGTATCTATGAAAATAAATCTTTTTTATAAAAGAAGATAGTTATGAACAAACCCTTAAATATAATATTTATGCTTCTGTGTTTTGAATTTCAACAAACGAACATACACGGTTGCGATCAATAAGATATTTGGAGTTTGATAAGATCAACAATGATTATTAGTTAATAGTAACATAACAATTAAAAATAGTAATGTGCATTTATGAATAGTAATATGCCCCTTATTAAGAGTAACATCACCCGTGTAGGTAGAAATAAAATTTAGGAACCTTATAAATGAGAGTGAATGTTTTAATAATTAATAATTAAGTGTTGATATTTTTGTGAGAAATACATATTTAATTACAATTTTTAACTATTAAATTTATTTAAAATTAGTTTCATTTTCATAAAATGAATTAAAAAATTTATATTTTTTGTCCTATTAATTTAGGATAATTTTATGAGACCTCATAATGTTCTAAATGTATTATAAAATATTTTTTAAATTTAAAATCCATATTTTTAACGCAAATAATGATTTTATTTAAAAATAAAATTTAATATATTTGTAAATTTGTTTTGAGAAAATGGAGTCCATTTTTTAATTTGAAACATTGAAAACTGTTTATAGTGAATTTGTTCTATTTTTCTAAAATGCATGAATTTTTAGTGTAAAATATGATAATAAACGATTAATGCTAAATAAATGATTTAATGAGTCTTAAGTGATGCATGGATGATGTAAACACTCTTGTTTTGAAATAATATGAACTTATTACTGTTTTTGGTCACAATAATCAATATTATTACTTGTCTTGAGGAAAATAATAAAATAATGACTAAGATATTTAAAAAACACCCATATCTTCCACTATAAAATCCACCCCTCATCCCCTATTATCTCACTCCACATATCCTTGATGATTATAAAAATTCATTCCAAATAATCTTGACTAGCCTATTACCACATCTATTTGATCATGGTATTTCCAAAATACCAAAATCCATTCCCTTATGGAGGTTCTCAATGAAGATATTTCAAAAGGTAAACCCTCTACCATTTTAATTTAATTTCTCTTCATTTTATTTTCTTTAATTATTATATCTTCACCTCCTCTGTCCAAATGATTGTGACAAAAAAAGTATTATTTATATCCCATAATACAATCATGTTAATAGAATAACCATATTAAATATTCTTACTGCCTCTCTGTTTCTTTTATTTTAAAAACCAAATCATTATCCAGAAATTGCTGATTTACAACCTTCGTGACAGTGACATTTCATTCTTTAATTTATTCTTCAAGGATATTCATTAACCATTTTAACTGTTGAAAAAGATTTTAAAAATAATATTAAAACCCTTTTTTATGTTCTTTATGTAACATATTTACATTATACCAAGAGATAATATAAAATTAATGTGTTATGATCAATAACTTCCATAATAATCTAAATGATTATCAATAAATGTATTATCTAATGATTCATCCTAATAATATATAAGAAAGATATATATAAAACCATTTAAAATTATGGATTCTAATTAACAACATAAAATTCTAATTATATGTTATTATACCAATTTAAAATGAAAAACATTACTTATAATCAAGAGAAGTCATCATGAAGTCATAGAAACAAACACTTCAGAACGACAGAATTCAACCATATAACTTATCAATAAGGCCATAAATTAACATAATAAAACTAAAATGAATCAAATATATGTACATAATGTTATTATTAATTAATTAATGGATTTATTTTTATTATTCGGGATGTTAAGATCAAGTGTAGAACATGTTCAGACATAAGGAAAGGGTTTTCTACTCAAACATCCATTTTCATTTGGGTCACTCTTATTCTCTACATAACACAATGGAATTCATAATTATTCTTATGTAATCCTCATGAATTCTGTGTGAATGTTCTATATATGTGTACAAAAATTAATACTTCTTTCTTTTGTGTGGATTTTCATGTTTTAAAAGGATCTTTTAAAAATTATTCCCGATTAACAAGACTGTTTCAAAGGAACCTCTATGATTCATACCTATTTTCATATTTTCTATATAATATTTTTTATCCACATTTGTTTTTATAAAATAAATATATTTATTATGAATAATCTAAATTAATTCACATAAGGCTTAATTCAAATATTTTCCCAAAATTAATATTCTTTATAAAGTAAAGGAGTATTTATCTCAAAAATCACTCAATGATTTTATATGAGTATTTGCATCTATTTCAACCTACTTTTTGATCATAATGTGTAATTGGGATTTATATTTTATGATATCATCTACCATATTTTATTTAATAGTTTATGATTAGTTTGACTTGGGATGTGCTATCTTGATACCATTCCCCATATTACTCTGAATGGTTAGTGTTTGTGTTCAATTATTGGGGAAAGATAATTACATTTCATTTGATAGTTTCGATATGAATGTATATTTTTTTCATGTTAATAAAAAATAGTATTTGTAAGTAATTGGACTTATTATGTTATGGTGGGCCACTATAGCCCTTTTTTACTTCAGTAGGGCTCACAAGACAAGCTAACTTTGGTTTTTACTAATTATGAATGGTGTTTTGGACGTGCCCTTGACGATGTGATTATAATGTTTGGAATTATTAATTCTCTCATTATGAAACTAGATATTTATAGTACATGTGATTATTAAACAAGTATAATATCCATGGTTATGGTTTATACCATTATTTTCTCAGTTTTTATTTCATCTATATCATGATCAACTTTATTTATAAAGGCAAGTGTTTTTAGTTATTTATCATTCCCAGTGTTTATGTTTATTATTACATTCACTATATTATTTATCCTTATTGAGAATATTAAATCACCACTATCGTTTTTTTTATTGTTCCCCGAGATGAAATGAAGTGTATTATGAATGACTTGTAGTGATAATCTTAGAGTTATGGGAGTTACTAATGGATATGTTATGTTGTATTTCATTTCAAGTGGTAATGTTAATATTATGTATGTATCTGGTCTTCAATAACCAATACACTATTAGGTCCTTTGAGATATGACTTTCTCGTAATCATGCTAATATAATACAATAATGCACCAGCACCAGGCATCTGGGTTGGGGCATTAAATGTAGCACAAAAAAATTTCAAATAAATATAATATAGAATGAATTAAACACTAAGTCTCTCTGAACCAACTACTTTTCAATTATAGGATACAGTTATAACCTAACAATTAGACATAATTTTTCCACTTCTGTGTATTGAATTTTGAAAAATGGAATACACGATTGCGATCAGTAAGGAAATTAGTGGTTGATAGGATCAACATACTTTTTGGTGTATATTTACATGACCCTTATGAATAGTAATGTACCCTTATGAATATTACTATGATCCTTATAAAGTGTAATCTCACCCATTTAAGGAGAAATAAAATTTATGCACCTTATAAATGAGAGTGAATATTTTAAAAATTATAAATCCAGTGTTGAAATTTTTTGGAGTAATAAAAATTTAATTTCAATTTTCAATTAATAAATTTATTTGAAATTAAATTAATTTCTTAAAACGTATTAGATAAAAAATATTTATTTTACCTATGATCTTTGGATGATATTATGAGACCTCATCTTATTTTTTAAATTATTATATACTCAATTTTAAATTTTTTAATATTTATTTTTCAATAAAATAATGATTTTATATAAAAACTAAATTACGCATATTTAGAAATTTATTTTGATAAAATAGAGTCCATTTCTAAATTCTACACATTGAAAAATGGTTATGGTTATTTTTTTGGAATTTTGTAAAATACTCAAATTTATAGTGAATAGTAAAATATGTTAGTAAATGATTAATGGTAAATACATGATTTGTTGAGTCCTATGTGATGTATGGATGATGAGAGAACACTTGTTTTGATATCACATTCACTTATTACTATTTTGTCACATGAATTAATATTTTATCTTCTCTTCATAGAAATAATAAAAAAATGAATAAGATATTTAAAAATCACCCATCTCCTCCAGTATTAAATCAATCACTCACTCCCTCTTCTTCTCACTCATATATTCCATGAAACGTTTCAAAGTTCAACCCAATTATACTTCCCAACCCTCTCCCCGCATCCAGGATCACTCAGTCTTTCCAAAAGTCCCAAATTACAAATGGCCATCCCCTAAGGTGGTTATCAAGGAGGATATTTCAAGAGGTAAACTCTCTTCCTTTTTCATTTAATTTAACTTAATTTAAATTTATTTTGTAATTGTACCCTCACCTCTTCTGTAAAAATTTCCATAATAACTGCAGTATCATTTATATATTGGAATTATATCATGTTAATTTAATAATTTTCATCAACCTCATTACTCCCTATAAATCTTGTTTATTTTAAAAACTAAATAATCATTTGGGAAGTACTGATTTAAAACCTTCATGGATGATGAATTTCATTTAGAATTAAAGGGTTATAATTAAACAATTTTAATTTTCGAAAAAGATTTTAAAATGAATATTACATCAATTTTTATGTTTTAGATGTAACAAATTTATATAAAACCAAGCAATAATAAAAAATGAGTTTGTTATGATCATTAACTGTCGTAATAATCTAAACGATTATCACAAAATGTATTATCTAATGATTTATCCTCATAATATATAATCGAATGATATATATAACCATTGAAACTTATTTATTATCCTTAAAAAATCCAAATCCAATTCTATAGAATTATAAAAATTTTAAATGAACATCATTATATATAATCATGTGAAATGATCTTGAAATCAAGGAAACGAGCACTCCAAAATAACATAATTCAATAATATTTCTTATCTACAAGGACATAAATGAAAATAATAAAACAATAATTATTAATGTATATGTAGATAAGATTATTAATAAATTAATTAATGGATTGAATTTCATTTTCTAAGACATTGAGGTCATGTTCAGAACATGTTTGATTATAATGTAAGGGAATTCTACCCAAAAATCCATTTTATTTTGGTTTACTCTTATACTCTTCAAACCTCTGACCCCAAATTCAAAAAATCCGGTGCATTAAATTATTAAACATTCATTGTTATAATAAATTTTTAACTTGAAGAACTAAATGGTATAGTAGTTTTGCAAGACCAGATACATACACAAGGTCAACATTACAACTTCAAATGAAAAACAATATATAAGATCAATTAACAACTCCCATAACTCATTGATTATCCATCTAAATCATTCATAATACAAGTACTCGAATCCAGGGGAAATTTAAAACATAAGCAATGGGTGATATCAGATGCCTTGTAAGGGTAAATAATACATAATAAGTAATCATAAACCTAAACACTAGGCATTATAAACAACTTAAAACACATTCACTTAAAAATAATCATGATCATAACATGACAAGAATAAAAAAAATTATTAAATAATACCATAAAACATAACCATGTATATTTTAATAGGTGAATTAACACGTATACACTCAATATCTAGTTTCATAATGAGGTAATTCATAATGCCACACCTCATAATAATATTGTCAAGGCCTTAGCTAAGACACCATAAATAATAGGAAAAAACCCCGACAGTTTGTATCATGAGATCTACCGATGCGTTGATGGGATATATTGGGCCCTATACATGACATAATAATTCCAATTAGTTCCTCATATGAATTTGGATAATCATAAACAAAATATAAATTCATATTGGAACTAACAAATGAAATTTAGTTAGCATTACCCAATCCTTAAACATATACACTAACCATTTAAAGTAATATGGTGAATGGTACCAAGATAGAACATACCCTTTCAAACTTATCATTAACCATTAAATAATATATTTTATATGATATCATGAAATATTAATCACAATTAAACATAAGAATAAAAAAGAGTGTTTAAATAGATGAAAATAGTTACATATAATCATTGAGTATTTCATGGGATAAATATGCTTTTCCATTGAAAAGATGAGTTCTTTTGGATAAATATTTACATAAAACCAGAATTTAATTTATTTATTTTTTCATAATAAAATTATTTATATTTGAAAAATAATGGTATATAAAATAAGATTATATAGTTTATTTGAAAATAGTTAAGAATTCGACTAGTTACTTTGAAACCGTCTTATTTATTAGGAAGTATTTTTGAAAGATCATATTAAAACATGTAAATCCCCATAAAATAAATAATGATTATGTTTGACACACATATATAGATCATTTAAACATAATTAATAATTTTTATATAAGTATAATTAATAATTTCACTGGGTTATTTAGAGAATAATATTAACCCGATAGAAAATGGAGGTTCCGGTAGAAAACTCTTACCATATGTCCGAACATGTTCTGTAGTTGACCTTAATATCCTAGATAAAAATCCATTAATTAATAAATTAAAATAATTATATAGATATATTTTATTCATTATTATTTTATTATGTTAATTTATGAAATTATTGATAAGTTACATTATTGAATTCTGTCATTTTGGAGGGTTTGTTTCATTGATTCATAATCATTTCACTTGATTATAAGTAATTGAGATCATTTAAAATTGGTATAATTCCCAAGAATTTCAATTTCATGTTGATAATTACAATACACATGTCTAAATGGTTATATATATCATTTGGTTATATATTATAAGGATGAATAATTAGATAATACATGTAGTGATAATCATTTAGATTATTATGGCGGTTATGGATCATAACAAACACATTTTACATTATCGCTTAGTATTATGTAAATATGTTACATCCAGAACCTAAAAAATTAATATTTATTCTACATTTTGTTTCAAGCATTATAATGGTTTAATGAATATCCTTGAAGGATAAATTGGAGAACGAAACTTCTTCATCCACATAGGTTGTAAATCAACACTTCCTAGAAGATGATTTTATGTTTAAAATAAAAGATAGAGAGAGAGAAAGTAAGAATATTAATGATGGTTCTTCCATTAACATGATATAATTACAGTATATAAATGATACTGAACTTATCATAATCATTTGGATATATTAGATGATGATATAATAATAAAATAAAAAAATGAGGTCAAATTAAATCAAAAAGGAAGAGGGTTTACCTCTTGAAATATTCTCCTTGAGAACCTCCTTAAGGGGAGGATTTTTGGTATTTTCGAAAGACCAAGAGAATTTAGACACGTGGATACACTTGAGAAGAGGATTTGGGTAGAACATTGATAGGATTCAAGGCATATAGTAGTGAAAAGTAAAGGGGGTGAGGGGTGAATTTTTCAGTGGAGGAGCGGGGTGATTTTGGAATATCTTATTCGTTATTTTATTATTTAGATCAAGAAAATAAATAGTGTTTAGTATTTTGAAAAAAAGTAATAAGTGCATGTGAGTTTGAACCATGTGTGCTTATATCAGCAATACATCACCTATGACTTAATAAATCATGTATTTAGTATTTATCATTAATTATCGTATTTTACTATTCACTAAAAATTCACATATTTTAGAAAAATACCAAAAATTCACTACAACCACTTATCTAAATGAATAATTAAAAAATAGACTCCATTATATCAAAATAATTTTCTAAATATGTGAAATTTAATTTTTAAAAAACATTATTTACTTGAAGATACTGATTTTAAATTTGAAACACATTTTGTAAAACATTCAGAAAGTAATAGTTGTCTTATAAAATTTTAAAAAAATAATATAAAAAATATTCATGTAGGAAAACATTTTATAAAAATTAATATTATTGTAATAAATTTATTAATTTTAAATTGTAATTTGGTATTTATTACTCAAGAAAATATCAACACCTAATTATTAATATTTAAAACATTCACTCTCATTTATAAGGTGCCTAAATTTTTTTTATACCTACATGGGTGAGGTTAATCTTTATAAGGGTCATATTACTATTCATAAGGGTACGATACTATTTATTAGGGTCAAGTTACTATTCAATAAAAATGTATGTTTGTCCTACCATTCTTTAAATATCTTACCAATCGCAATGGTGTATGTCTGGTTTGGAAACTCAAAACACAGAAGTTGAAAAATTATTTCTAACATATATGTTATAACTATATGAAATAATAAAAAAGTGTTTTTTGTAGTGACTTAGTGTTGGATGCATTCTATATTATATTTATTGGTAATTCCTTGAGGTGATACATTCTTCTCCCTTATAAAAATTGTATCGTCAAAATTACTAGAATGTTACCTCATAAAAAGATTTGGGTAGTTCATCATCATAAGATCCACTGGTATCCATGTCTCCTCCTAAATTTTATAATTTTTCTAAATTATTTTCATCTTTGATTATGATAATAATATTTCAAAGTGGTATGGGAGAAATCAATTTAATAATATACTTTCTTATACATATGAGTAATTAATCAGACTTAGAATGTGATGTGTGGGGTCTACTATATACCCTCAATGCTTCGGTAGGTCCCATAATACAAACCAGAATTGGGTTTTAGCTGAGGCCATACCCTGTTATTTTTATAAGTCTTGGTTTTCCCTTGATTATAGGTTTAAGATTTTTTTAATATGAATTCCCTCATTATGATATTAGTATTTGATAAATCATGTGATTATTTGACTAGTATAATATCCATGGTAATGTTTCGTGTGATAAGTTGTATGGATTTATTTACTTAGATCCAACCATATTATGCTAATGTTTATTTTTTAAAGGCATGTGTTCTCAATTACTCATCATGCCTAATGTTTTTATTTATAATAACTTCTGTTGAATTACTTACCCTTACATAGCATCTGATCTCACCCCTTTCTTATGCTTCATTTCTCTAGGTTATAAAGAAGGGAACCTAGAATATTCATTCACGGATGTAGTTTATTTAATATTGTATCATGTTTAATATTCTTTTCTTGATTTATTATGGGTATCATGAATATAATCTGGTCATCCAATACCGCTAAACTTATCAGTACTTTTGGATTTTATTCTTTATAATCTTGCCAATGTATTAAAATAATGCACCAATATTGGGCTTCTAGGGTCTGAAGATATTGTTGGTATTAAAGAAGGTTTAGAATAAAATATGGAAACTAAATTTAGAAAATATATATTAGATAACATAACCCTGAGATAGATTTTGAGGATAATAATAGAAGAAAATCATATAATTCTGGTAATGTATATATTATGTGGTTATTCTTATAAATACACCCTTGTATGGACACTTCAAGTGGCCATAGTTCTGGAACATATATACATACGAGTAACAACTCTTTCAAGGTCTTCTAAGACTAACTTGGGGTAACCTGGTACACAACAGTGGGCCTTATTGTGCACCTATATTGACAATCTCGTATGATATGCTTAGGATAATTCAAATTTTCATTTCAAACCCTTATGAAGAGTTTTAATGTAAATATGACCCTAATGAAACCATATTAATGATTATTGGATTTAAATTTATGTTATGTATTTAAATTTTTTTTGAATTATTAATTATGTTTCATAATGTTATGATCTAATCTAGAGTATGACATTGTTTAGAAATGGCACTTACTAAAAGGAAAGGGAACCATGTAAATGAACATAATTAAAAGAGTAAGAATGATCATTTTTTTGATGGGTCTAAGTTAGTATTACAAATGGTAATAGTCTCTAAATTTTTTTCATCATATGAGGAGAAATTATCATGTCATAGTAAGAAGGATAATGATTTTTCAAATTATTATATCTTTTGAATGAATAAAGGGAATAATGGGACAACTAGAAAAAACATAGATAATTGTAATAATGGAATGTATTATTCTCCCACATGTAAAAATTATGGAAGGAAAAAAAATTGGTATATGCTGAAGAGGAAATGTTGTTTTCATTATGAATGGAGATAAAGGACACCATTATCATAATTTCAATAGATTCAAATAATTTTCTAATATTCAACACTTTAACTGTAAGGATATAGAGAGCTATGAAAATGAATGTCCCAAGTATCATGAAAATGTATCTTTGAAAACATAATGGGGTCATGTTAAAGCTTATGATGATACTTTGGTCGAAGTAGAATAATTAATGCATTTGTGTTTTCGGATTCAAGAAAATTGTTATGATATTTTTGTTATAAGAATTATGAGATACATAAGGGTTGTACTACAATACTATTTCTTTAAGGATTTATGAATGTACTATGTGTAAGTGTTGGTGTCCTAGAACCAATTGGTTTAAATTTTATTACATGGATATTTAATGTATTATTACACATTATTCATTGTTTTTTTATGATTTTGATGTAATAATGTCATATAGTATTTGTTTCATTGTTAAGGTCATGGTGGTTCCCTACAATGATGAGAACCTTGAAATGCAATGACAATATTCTTAAATATTGTTTTGTGGTTGGGTGACATGCTATGATGGGACACATAGAATGAAGACAGTTAGGTGTGAGTACTCATAAGAAAATGAGACTTCCTCCCATGAGGTTCACACTTGATAATCTCCAAGATATGAGATTATAAGAACAGACCGGATAGTAAGAATTTGGCATGTTTTAGTGTCATTTGATATTACTATCTTCATGTGTGAGTAATTATCCTTAGGCTTCATGATTATCATTAATACATTTCATGACTTATACATTTTTATTTACTGACGAAAACTGCCATGCAGAGAGTTGGCAAGAAATAGGGTACATTGGGTGTGTCATGAGTGGCATGTTATTAATGTATAAGTCGAGGAAGGATTTTCCCTTCCATTTATTAAAGTTGATATCTCAGCCCTTTTACTGAAATAGAATCCTCACGCAAAATTTCCTGGAAATTATACAATGAAGAGTTTATTTCGGGGGGTCAAGGAACGACATATCAAGCATAAAAGATGATGACACAATCATGAAACTTGCATGATAAGATATTGAGACAAAGGGATTATTTTACACAATGAGCGTTTGTGGGTGGATGTCATTGTTGTGCCATTATGTTCTTTCTATTGGGTTCCTTAACCCATTTCAATACAGTACTATTGGACTTTTGGCATGCCCTCCTCATGCCAATGAGAAAGAATCCTAGAGGGTCACATAGTAACCGTTTTTGGTGGTCTCAGTTAAATTCAATTTGAATTTAATTAATGAAATAAATTTTAATATCAAGACTGTGGAATAATTTTTTCAAGTTAAAATGATTGCATAAATTAAATAAAATATATTTATTTATTTTGTTGAATATTTAATAAATATTAAAATACTAGTTTATAAGTGAAATATTTATTTGAGAGAATCAATTATTTATTTATTTATTTGATCATTCATTAAATAGAAGTGCAGTTCGAGCGGACCAAGGTCAGTCCTGTAGTAAAATAATTAATTACAAGACGGTAAATCGTTATTTTACTAGTTAGCCCAAATCAAAATAACGCAGCTATTATTTTGTGACGCAGAATTTTATTTATAATTCAGTTTTGTGCAAGTTGGAGCACCATAGATAATGACACAATATTATTATTAAATGCATGGTTTATCTCAATATTCATGAATGTATTTAATTTTCTCTATAAAATTAAATATTGTAACTGAAATTCTATGTTTATAAATAAGAAAGTACACCTACTATGCCATACACCACACCACACACATCGTAAATTGAGAATTGTTAAGACAAACAATTTATCTCTTGAATCCTCTTCTGTCCCCTCTTAAGAACTAGTGATGTTATTCAAGACCAAAGAATAGGCGATCAAGTACGAATGACACAAGAAACTCAATTTAGCACGCTAGCACCTGGAGAATGATTTGTGTCGATTGGAGGTCATCAGAGAACATGTGGATCACTGCTAGAGGAATTTTAGTTTGGATCCTTGCAAGAGAAACAAGATAATCTGGGAGGGTCATTTCAGATGATCAACATCATCAAAGAAGAAAAATACCAAAGATCCATGTATTATTTAGTAAATTAATATAATTAATTAAAAACATGATATAAAATATCCCTTCTAAAGGTTTCAGGTCCCTTTATTCATTATCTAAATCTTCGATTATATTCTTTGGAGGCTGGTGTTCATTATCGAATTGGTCCCAAAAAAATCATTGATCATGGTAAAAATCAAAAATAGTGGTCATCCCAACCATGCTTCCACTTCACCCGGAACCTTTATGTGGTATCAAAGGGGTTACATCATAGTTTATAATTATTTAAATATTTCATTGATGACTTACACATTTAATAATTTTGTTGTTTCAATTCATGTTAATTGTTCTAAAAATATGAATCTTGAGATCTATTCCATCAGTTTCATTTCTCGTCCACCATATTGAAATGGTCTTTTATTTTAATTTTGATTAATATAAAATATAGTATCTCATTTATAGGTGCCAAAGAATCATGGTCGTACAATACCAGAACACATGACTTGTATTCGGCAGTACATGCCATATAGTCAAGATTCAATGCATCAAACAGGTACTCCAAACCAATCCTTGTGTTGGAGTCTTTCTAAGTCTTAAATGACTTCATGTGTTGATTAGAAATAGGTGGCACATAGTTTCTGGATTGCACGTCATGTGGCCCAATGGACACGCCATGTAAACCCTTCGGGTTAGGGTTGGACCGTGTACCATGTACACGGCTTGATTGGCTAGAGACCGTGTAACGAGGAACTACACGACGTGTGGCCCACTACACATGCCATGCACTCTGAAGATTTCCAAAGTATAATCACACGCCATTTCCCCGGTCGTGTACTTCGGATTGACTGAAAAAATAGTACACTCCATGTAGTTGGAACTACACATTGTTTACTCATCCAAATTACACAGATTTTTTTTAAATTTATTTTTATATTATACAAACCCTTGAGATGTGTACCATCATGTGGGCGTAAAGATAAGGCACAACATGTGATAGGTGTTATATATATGTGTGTTTAATTTAACATCTGTGTAATGTTCATTTCTACTCTTATGGTAGTTTTGAATAAGAATTCATCAGGTTGCCTCTAAGGTACAAGTTACATTCAAAGATAATTTTAAATGAATTTATTTGTTTATAATTATTATTGATGAGAATATCACAGAATGTCAGAAAAGGGTTTAAAATAAAAAGATTGATTAATTAAAGATGATAATTAACTGATTCGGGCATGATTTATCTTAGACAATAATGATTAAATAATTGACTGCTAGTTTTATTTATGAGTAAATTTCATTGCATGTATGGATGATCATGAGCTAGGCCAAGACTTTTGTATGTGGATTTTTTCTTTTAAATTTTTTATTTGATTTAAATTTGTTGGTCTTCGAGTCTTATCCTCATTAATATTCACTGACTGCGTGCCCAAGGTTTCTTTCATGTAAAAACCCTTTTTACTCTTCACCTATATATGAGTTAAAAAAGAAATATGTAATGGATGGAACTCCCATTCTGGTGGAGGTGGTTCATGCTAGAGCCAAGACGTAACCAATCCCAGGAGATACATAGGTGGACAGGTGGAAGATGAAAACACGAACCCAAATGGTTCAAGGTGTTTCTACCCTATGTCAGGGTTAGTTTATCAACCGATAGATAAACTAACCATTTGAAAAGATAATGATAATTCCATTTACTTTATTTTATTTTTTTCAGTTTCACGGTTTATCATTATGGATGTGTTGTCACGATGCCATAATTAATGAATTAAACAAGTATACAATATGAAACTAAAATAAACCAGACATGTGTGTATATATTATCAAGACATGGTTAATCACATATGTATGTTCCACATAGTATTAACAAGTGTCTGATAATTATGATAATTAATTCATGTATAATAGATAAAAATACCTCAAATAAAATATTAAGTCAGAACAGTACTTATGTTACTTGATTAAGGGAAAAACATAATAAAACAATGTGTTTGACCAACCTTTGTTGGGACACTTACTTTTATATAGGAATACCTTATAAAAGGTTTCTGGTTGACTTAACCATATTACATCAAGATGAGTATCCCTTGCTAGACATTGTGTAATAATGGAGGTAGGAGTTGAGGAAATCCAAATTCATGATTTATGGATTTGGGAGTCCACTCAACATATCAAAGAGCTACAAGCTAGCAGTTATAAATAAACTTCCTACCTAAATACCTTCTAATAGCTTGGCCAACCCTTTTTGTTGTTATGAAAAAGGGAATATTAATCCTTGCCACTAGAATGTCATGGAAACTAGTCATTCTGAGTTCAATGTTTAGGGCTATTAAGACATGATAAAATAGTGGGAGACTTTATAAGATTTATTATTTGTTATAAAATGTAATCAAAAATGTACTAATGATCTAATATTTTAATTGTAGAATAAAAATGAAAAACTTTTCAACCACACTATCCCTACGATCAATTATGGATAAAGATAACATCCTCACTGACAGTAACATCCAATATTGGTTTACACACCTTTGGGTTATCCTATTCCATGAATGGAACTCTTACGTGCTAGAGTCAGTATTACTTGATCCTCCTGCCAAAGAGGCTAGTGATGATGACTTCTTGGTCTACGAGAAACATATGAATTATGCGGTCGGCGTTGAATGTTTGATGCTACCATAAATATTTAGTGAGCTCTTGAAGTCTCATGAAATCATGGATTCTTATAGCATGCTCGAGCACCTCCGTGGTCTTTAATAGGACAGAGAAAGACAAGAAAGGTTTGAGATCTCTAAGGAACTATTTTAGAGTAAGAATAGAGATGGTTCCCCATCTGGACCTCAGGTAGTGAAGTTCATTGGCTATATTGAATGCCTAGAGGTTCTAGGGTTTAATCTCCTCGAAGAACTGGGCACCTATCTCATTCTCACATCACTCCCTTAGAGCTTATCTAACATTGTGGTCAATCTCAACTTGAAAAATATTTCAGAAGTCTCTATCTGATCTTCTTATCCTCATTTGCCAAGTGGATAAATATATGAAGCCCGAAAAGCCTTATGTCCTTATGGTGAATAAGAGGAATGGGAAGGTGAAGAGCTTTAAGCCTGAAGCTTCTTTAAAGCCTTCCTTGAAAAGGAAGATCAAAGGGGAGACAAGGCAATATGAGGCTGTTTGTTTTGCATATGCCAAGAAGGTCCATTAGAATAAGAACAACACCCAGCCTAAGAAGCAAGGGGAAGCTTCAGGTTTGTTTTTTATCGAATGAAATCTATTTGTTTCTAAAAATTAGGTATCTGATACATATTTTGGTCTCATATATGTATTCAAATATAGGAACAAAGTAGATTCAAGAAGATCTATCGGGGAGAGGTAGATCTCTGAGCACCCTACAGAGCCAGAATTGTTGCTGTAGCTATTGGGGACTACCACCTCTCAGTGCCAACTGGGATGATCTTGGTGTTAAAGGGTTTTTTTAGTTGCCTTCTGTAACCAAAAACATAATTTCTGTATCTAGACTAGATATAGATGGATTTATTTTCATGTTTAAAAATTAATGTTACTTCTTTTATAACGATAGCATTTTTTTGGTATAGAATATTTATAAAATGGTCTTTATTTGTTGGATTACACAAACCAAGTAATGGAAATTGATGAAAAATATAATTCACATGACTCATACCATGCCCAACATTGGTATCACCAGCTAGGTCATATAAATTAGAAACACTTGACAAAGTTACTTCAAGATGGATATTTAGATTCTTTGGAACTAAAACCACTTGGCATATGTCATGCATGTATACAAGGAAAAATGACCAAATCCTCATTTGGCGGGAAAGGAGAAAGGGCTTAATAACTTCTTCAATTGGTTCATACTGATGTGTGTGGACCATTTCCTATTTATGTAAGGGTAGGGTAATCTTACTTCATAACCTTTATAGATGATTTTAGTATATATGAATATATCTTCTTAATGAGGTATAAGTCATATTATTTTGATATGTTCAAAGAATACAAGAATAATGTTGAGAACTAGGTTGGTAGGATGATTATGAAACTCTACTCAGACCGAGCTGGAGAATATCATAATCAATACTTCATTGATTAGTTATGGGAGTTTGGGATCCTATCCCAACTCACTCCGCCACACACACCCCAGTGTAATGGTGTGAGATCAATTATGAGTCATGCGAGTCTTCCTTTATCCTTTTTGGGATATGTGTTACAAAGAGAAGAAAACATACTAAACCAAGTACCAACTAAATCGATAACTGGTATTTTATACATGTTTTGGAGTGGATGAGAATCCATGTTATCAAATTTTCATGTGTTGGGTAGTGAAGCGTCTATTAAGGAATATTTAAGTAACAAACTCATATACTGAGGCACAAAGTGTACCTTTATAGGATACACGAAGGAAACAAGGGGATATTACCTATACTCCCCCTTAGACAAAATATTTTATCATTAAAAGACAGTCCATATTCATTGAGAGGTCGAAAATCTCTACAAGAGATAGTGGGAGCGAGATAGGATTCTATGAAGTCGGGGCTCAATGTACACAAGAGTTGGTATATGAACAGAATCCATAAAGCCTCGTGGAAGAAGAATCTATTCCAGAGAAAAAAAGTACCGCATATGATTACAAGAAAGGTTAGACAACCAAAATGGAATGGTTTTCTAGTTACCATGGATAGTGACTCATTATTAGTTGATAATAATGATCATCTAGCCAACAAGGACGCAGTAAGTGGCACATACATTTCCAAGTGACAAGAAGCCATGAATTCTAAAATGAATTCCATGTACCAAAACCATGTTTGGATTTTGGTTGATCTTTTAGTTCATGTAAATCTTATTGGTTGCAAATGGGTATTCAAGAAGAAAATAGACATGGAAGGAAAAGTCAGTACCTATAAGGAATGAGTAATTGCAAAAGGTTTTAAACAGCATCAAATAATTGACTAGGATGAAACCTTTTCACTCGTTACAATCTAGAAATCCATCAGAATTCTACTTGGAATTATATCTTACCATGACTATGAGATTTGGAAATTGGTTGTCAAAATATCATTCCATAATGGGAACCTTCAGGAATATGTATACATGACAAAACCTGAAGGATTTGTGACTCCAAAGGATTCCAATAAGGTATGAAAGTTGTAGAAATCCATTTATGGATTAAAGTAAGAATCTAGGTCATGAAACATTCATTTTGGTGAATCCATAAAAGAATTTAGTTTTATCAAGAATGAATGTGAGCGTTGTGTATACAAAGGGTTTAGTGGGAGTGCAGTAATATTACTAATAGTATTTGTTTATTTCATATTACTTATTGGAAACGAGATACCAGTCTTATATTGTTTTAAAGAATGGTTGAATTAATGCTTTTCCATAAAATACTTGGGTGTGGTAGAGTATATTAATGGGATCAAGAAACATCGTAATGGATCCAAGATATTTCAAGTCCTAAGTTAACATACGTACATCGATAAGATACTGAAGAGATTCAGTGTGGAAAAATCCAAGAGGGGATTGTTGACAGTGTCACATGGCATTCATCTTTCTACGAAAATGTGTCTTCAGACACATGAGGAAAGAATGATAATGTCAAGAACTCCATACATATCAACGATTAGGTCAGTCTTGTGTGACATACTATGTACTAGTCTAGACGTCGCCTACACATTGAGTTCGGTATGCAGATATCAAGCTGACCCAGGTGACCACCACTGGATGGCAGTCAAGACTATCCTAAAGTTCCTGTGGTGTACTAAAGATATTTTCATGGTTTATGGTGGATATGAGGAACTAGTCATCAAAGAATACGAAGATTATAGTTTCTAGACTGATCAAGATGACATGAATTCACAAATAGGATACATATTAACTTTGAATGGAGGTGCAGTGAGCTGGAAGAGCTCAAAGTAGAGTGTGGTCGCAAATTCTATAGTAGTGTCAGAGTATATAACAACTTCTGATGTAGGAAAATAATAATTTTGGATGAGAAGCATCATCCAAGAGCTAGATGTGATACCAAGCAGTAAAGATCCCATCACATTGTACTGTGATAATACTACAACGTTGGCTCCCACAAAAGAGCCAAGGTTACATCAGCGGATGAAGCACATACTTCAGAACAATCATATCTTGATGGATTTTTCTTAGAGAGGTGAAGTTGCAGTGATAATTAATTCCCTGGAAGACAACATGGAAGACCCCTTGACTAAAGCCTTGAATCATCAAAAACAAGATCATCATGTGAGGTCTAGTAGACTGAAAGTTTTAGGCATTTGGCTCTAGTTCAGGTGGGAGTTTGTAGGAGTTGGTTTCCTAGAACAAACTGGTTTTACATTGATTACATGTATATTTTATATATTATTACATATTGTTCATTTTTAGGCAGGGTTATGATGTAATGATTTCCTAGAGTATATGGTGCATTGATAAGGTCATGGAAGTTTCCATCTATGATGAGAACCTTGAAATGCAATAAAAATATTCTTAAATATTGTTTTTCAGTTTGATGACATGGTATGATGGGAAAAATAGCATGCAGATTGTCAGGTGTGAGTACTCGTAAGTAGATGATATGTTCTCTCATGAAGTTCTCACTTGGTAATCTCCAAGATAAGAGAATATGAGAATAGACCTGCAAGTTCGAATTCCACATGTTTTGGTGTGATAATATATTTAAATCTATGAGTGTGTGTAATGATCCTTATAAATTATGATTATCATTAATATGTGTCATGACTTATTCAATTCGATTTACTAATGAAAATCGTCATGTAGATAGTTGGAAAGATGTAGGGTACGTTGGTGCATCATGAGTGGCATGTTATTAATGGATAAGTTGATAAAGGATTTGTCCCCTTAATTTAGGGAAGATGAAATCTCAGCCCTTTGATTTAAATAGAATCATCGCATGAAATTCCCTGGCCATCGTATAACGACGAGTTTATTTCAGGTAGTTAAAGGATGATGTATCAATCATAAAAGGTTATGACACAGTCATGAATACTGCTTGATGAGATATGAAAAAAAAATGATTATATTACACAGTGATCTTTCATATGTGGATGTCGTTGTTTCAACTTTACGTTCTTTATCTTGGGTTACTTCACCTGTTTCTAGACAGTACTCTTGGAATTCAGGAAATCCTGCCTTATGTTAATGAGAAAGAATCCTATAGAGTCAAACACTAAGAATTTTTGGTGCTCTCGGTTAAATTCTCTTTGAATTTATTTAATTAAATAAATATTACTATCAAGACCATAGAATAATTTTATTCATGTTAAAATAATCACATAAATTTGAAAATATATATTTATTTATTTTATTGAACATTTAATAAATATTTATTTACTAGTTTGTAGAAAAATATTTATTTAAGAGAATAAAGTATTTATTTATTTATTCAGGTGTTCAATAAATGGAAGTGGAGTTAGAGCAGATCAAGGTCGGTCTGGTAGTAAAATAATCATTTAAAAGATGGTAAATAATTATTTAACTAGTTTGAACAAATTAAAATAACACTGTTATTATTTTGTGATGAAAAAATTTATTTATAATTCCATTTTTCACAAGTTGGCGAACCATAAATAATTATTCGGTATTATTATTAAATGCATGGATTTTCTCTAAGATCATGAATGTGTTTAATTGTTTCTAAATAATTAGATATTGTAACTAAATTTCCATGTATATGAATAGGAAAGTACGTCTATTGTGCCATACACCACACCACACACCTAGTGAATTGAGAATTGTTGAGCCAAACAATTTCTCTCTTGAATCCTCTTCTCTCCCCTCTCAATAATGAGATACATTAGTCAAGGTCAAAGAATAGAAGATCATGAATGACCTCCACAATACACTTGATTTACCATGCTAGGACCTAAAGAACATGCAGTGTCGATCAGAGGCCATCATAGCACGTATAGATCACCACTAGAGGGATTATAGTTTGGATCCTTACAAGAGTAACAAGATAATCCAGAAGGTTCATTATGGATGATCAAAATCATCAATTAAGAAAAATACAAAAGATATAGGTATAATTTTTCATTATGAAATTAATTAAATTAACTATAAAAAAGATGTGCAAGATCCTCTCTAAAGGTTTCTGGCCTCTTTATTGTTTATCTAAATCATTGATTATATTCCATGGAGATTGACATTCATCATCGTATTAATCCCAGAATAATCATTGAACATGGTAAAAATCAAAACTGGGTGTCGTCTCAATCACTCTTTCACTACGCCTGGAACCTTCATGATGGTATTGAGGAAAAGTTACTCTATAGCAAGGTAATATCACTGAAAATTTTATGCTATAGGTAATTATATCCACTAATATATTCTTGATACTAATATATAGATTTTAGAATAAATAGATGATTTTTTGGATAACATAAATATGATATCACTTAATATCTTAGATATAAATAATGGATTGTCAATAAAATCTTAGATTTTACAACATTTTGAACATAAAAAATATCTCCAAATTACTATGTTTTATATACACAATAAGGAATCATGAACATAGTCAATATTTTTTTAAGGTAATTCAAATTTTTACTATGCTTCAAGAGAATACTAAAATAATTTACTCACATGTTTGTATATAGAGCCAATCCATATTGATTAATAAGTTTGTTATAGAGATTTAGTGAACCTATTTCTAAATTGTTGGATCATTATAATTTGTAAAATATAACCATTTATGAAATGGTTGAGTTTTATCTTTACACATGGTTTTAAAAATTATTTTACCCAATGATACAACTTGCTCCAAGGAAATAAGTATGAATATTTAAAAGAACAACCGATGGATAAGATTGTGTAACAAGAACATATATTTCCTTACATTATTGAGTGAATGAATATCTCAACTTTAGGAAAAAGACATTGAAACTAAAAAATGATTTCCTACTACATTCTTTTCTGATTAATCAAACTTCGTCTGATATCATCGTGGATTTAGGGATTTTTTAACTTCCTCCTATTCATGAAATACATCACTCTCCATCAGAAATTGATTATCATGTTATTCTCAAATGTCCATATTTTAAATTTTCACTAATATATCCTATTAGAATGTGTAGTTTTTTGGTAACCTATCCATTTCCCTTTGACTCATATTACGTCGATTATATATTAACGTTATTTCTGATGGGAGTTTCCCACACAAGAATTTTCAAGTATGAACCTTTAACATTCGAAGTGAAATTTGGAATTGTGAGGACCCAATTATGTTGATGGATAATAATGTAACACCCAAACAATTTTTTTATAATTTTAGATATATTAATCTATTAAAAATAATAATGTAAAATAACATTTTTTTTAATCAATAATTATACTTATAGACAATTATATTTCAAATTTATAACATATGAATTAATTTTAAATTAATGTTCTAAAAATAAACACTATTTTAATGTATTATTTTGTGTAAAATAATATTTTTATATGAATATATGTATTTTATTATTGTTTCCCAATATATTTTTCAATTAATTTTGTTAATAATAATGCATATATTGACAATTGTAAACATTTTGATAATTGAAAAATTATGTTATTGATATATTCACTATTTATATGAAACACCTTGATTTTATGGTGTGTTTCTTTATAAATAATTTCATATCATTAGATACATTATATGAACAATACACTAATTATCTGAAAAACAAAAATTTATAATAATTATAACCTAGCCATTAAACATAATTTTTCCACATCTGTGAGTTGAATTTCGAAAGACGGACATACACGGTTGCAATTACTAGGATAACTAGAGTCTAATCGAATCAATATAATTTCTGTTTAATAGTAACCTACCCTTATAAATATTAATTTTACCCTTGTGAATAGTAATTTTAACCTCATTAATTGTAAAATGACCCTTGTGAATAGTAACATCACCAATGATATTATTAATAAAATATAGGCACCTTATAAATGAAAGAGAATATTTTTACATTAATAATTAAGTATTTGTATTTTTGTGAGTAAATAGTAAATAATAATAATTTTATTATTACAATATATATTTCCAATAAAATTCATATTCAGAAAAATTATTCCTAAAACGATATTTTTTTTCTTTTTATTTTAGGATAATTTTATGGGAACTTTGTATTTATTCAGAGTGTTATAAAATTAGTTTTAACTTTAAATTCTGTATTTTTCATGTAAATAATGATTTTTATTAAAAATTAAATTTCACATATGTTTAATGGTATTTTGATAATATAAAACTATTTTTGAATTCTGTATGTAAAAATGGTTATGGTGAATTTTTAGTATGTTTTTAAAATACCAGATTTTTTGGTAAATAGTAAAATACCTTAATTAATGATAAATGATAAATACATGATTTATTGAGTCATGAGTGATTATGGTTGATGTAATAAAACATGTTTTGAACTAACATGCACTTATTAATCTTTTTTATCACAAGAATTAACACTATTTCTTGTCTTAAGCAAAATAATAAAATAATTAATAAAATATTCAAAAATCACCCCTCTTATTTACTATAAAAACACACCTCACTACCTATTATCCTCACTCCTCTAAGACTTTAAGATTATAAAAGTTATAGAAAAATACACTTTCCAAGTCTCTCCTCACATCCAGGTGCTCTTGTTCTTTCCAAAAGAGCAAAACCCCATCCATTAAGGAGGATCTCAGGGGAGATATTTCAAGTGGTAAACCCTCTTCATTTTCATTTAATTTCATTTCAATTTACATTATTTTCTAATATTATCCTCACTTACTTTTTCTAAATTATCACGATAACTCCAGTATCATCTATATATATTAATTATATCATGTTAATGTAATATTCTTTCTCAAACTACTATCTATATCTCATTTATTTTAAAAATAAAATCATCATCTGGGAGGTGCCGATTTACATCCTTTGTGGACTATGAACTATCATTCTTCGATTTATTCTTCAAATATGGTAATGAAACAATATTTATGGTTAAACCATACTATAATATATTTATTATAACATATTTAATGTTATAAATCTAGTACATATACCAAATACTTATTCATAAGACAAAACTTGTTCACGGTGATCGAAATACCGTTGTAATAATCTAAACGATAATCACTAAATGTATTATCAAATGATTCATCCTCACACCATGTAAAAAATGAATTATATAACAATTTAATATTATTTATTTACATTAATATCAAATAAAATTAATTCTGGATAATTATATCGATTACACATGAACTCTATTACTTATATACAAGTTAACCGATCATGAAAACCAAGAAAATGAATGCTCGAGAACGATGAAATTAAACTCTATAAATCATTGTTATGGGGATAAATTACCATAATAAAAATAAAATGAAAAAATAAATATTGAATAGTTTTTCCATTAATTAATTAATGGAGTTAATTTTATTTTTTAGGACATGAATTTTAAGTGTAGAACACATTCGTATATAAGGAAAAGGTTTTATCATCCCACTTTCTTTTTCATTAGATATGCCTTACTGGACACTAATTATCGTTTGTGGTGTGTGTATACTTCCCATTTATGTATCATATCATGAATCAATTTATTTTCATGGTAATAAATATTTATTCTATATTTATTAAAATTGGGTAATATGATTTGATTCATTACAAAGTTGAAGGGTTTCTACCCGAACCTCCATTTTCTATTGAGTTACTATATTTTCTATTTTTATTCCAATGAAATTATTAATTGTTCATATAAAATACTCCAAAATTATATTATAATATTCTATTTATATTTACCAATCATAATATTTATTTATTTTATGGGGAGTTATAGGTTTTAAAAGAATATTTTTCAAATTATCAATGATAAACAATCCCGATTCATGGGAACTTCTTTAATTATTACCTATTCTTAAGCGTACTCTATAATATGTTTGAAGACACCATTATGTTTATAAAATCACCTAATTATTCATGAAAATATATCTTTCTTCATTTCTGGTTTAATTAAAACAACCACACCTTTCTCATTTAAAAACTATTTAATATTTTCCTTAAACCGCACTAAAATGTATTATTTATAAATCTTATTAAAGACTAATTTTTTATATGATTACACTTCAGTGGGACATCATTAATGCCTAAAATAGAATTTCAATTTCCTCCACTTTTCATTTCGAGGATATACATGTCTATAATCTAATTTTTTGACAAATAGAACTTCTTTTCAAAAATAACTCTTCTTTCCAAAGTAAAATGGTTTTTTTCATATCACATTTAATTTTATGAGATTTATGACTTGTTCACCAATTGTCCCATAAATGTGGTTTATGTAGTTACCTATGATATGTAAAATCACAATTATTATTATTCTTATGATATTATATAGAATTATGAATTAAATTATTTAAAGTGGTATGTGACACATTGGAATGATTAATGATCATTTTCCCCAAGAAAGTTTTAATGATTTAATTGCAGTATTTTCATCTAGGATTATGATTGAAATATTTCTATGTGGTATGGGATTCTTTGATTTAAAGATATAATTTATTAAACATATGAGGATTAGATTAGAAATATAAAGTAAAGGGTGGGGCCTACTATAGCCCCAACAACAATTCCATGAGTTGGTGCATTATTTTGTTACATTGGCATGATTATAAGAATGTTTTATCCCGAAATACTGAAAATTATATTAATTATGGAAGACCAGATTCATGTGTAATTTCAACATTTCAACTTGAAATAAATATAGTATAATAGATCCATTAGTAACTCCCTTAACACTTAGATTATCCTGGAAAATCATTAATAAAACACTACATCACATCCTAGGGAAATGTAAAACATATGAAATGAGGGATCTCAAATTCTTGGAAAATGGTTAATAATATAGTAGAACAAATCATAAATATAAACACTAGGAATGATTAATAACTAAAAACACAATCCATTATAAATATACATGAGCATAATATGGAATTTATGAAAATTTATTACATAAGGCTATAAAACATAGCCATGGATATTCTACTAGTTGAATAATCACATGGACTATCCATATCTAGTTTCATAATTATTGAATTCATATTTTTAGAAATCATAATCATATCCAACTTTAATATATCCATGTTGATATGATCATTTTCAATTATCATTTTTTTAAAACTCTATGATACTTCCTACTCAATGCCTCAGATACCTTATTTCCTTTTATTGGGTGGTAATGTATAGAACAATCGTAGTCTGTATGTAGCTCGAGCCATCATATTTGATTCATGTTGAGTTATTTATGTGATAAGATATATTTTAAACTCTTGTGATCAATATATATGTCACTTATTTCTCCATAGAGATAGTGTATCCATATCATCAGAGAAAATATCACAACTGATATGTCAAGATCAAGAGTTGTATAGTTATATTCTTGAATTTTTAAATTCCTTGATGCATAGACAATAACTCTATCATTCTGCATATGGACACACCCGAGTCCCTTCTTTGATGCATCACTATAGATCAGAAATCGACCATTATCTGATGGTAGATCCTAGATCAGATAATTCCATAATCTCATTTTCAATTATTCAAAACATTATTCATATTCTTTTGGCTATATCAGCTTAACCCCTTTATGAGTATTCTGGGTTAACAGGATGGCCAATCAGGTGAAGTTGTAACATCCCAGGTAAATAAAGAATATTTCTTTTTCATGTTTATTAATATTTGTTAATAAAATATTAATATTACTTTAAAGGGAACGCTATGCTCGATGGCGTACCCAATATGAAACAACGAGTTTCTATGAAATCTTACGTTGCACTTTAATAATAAAATAATATTATTTTAAATGGTAGTTAATGTCTATCCGTTTTATTGGCAGGAATGAATAGAAATAACTAAAATATTATTTTATATTTTTGTTAAATGTTTTTACATTTATCTAATAAATGATAAAGTCTTAAATTAAGAAAAGAATTCAATTTTAAGCATAAATACTCTAAAATTCACTAAAAGGTCGATTTATCACCTTTTGATGGTGAACCCTATTTAATATAGTTTTGGTCACTCTTATATATTCTACTAGACCAAATAAAATTCTTCTTTAGAATCGGGACATCAAAATTTACTTTGTGTAAATTTTTGGTATTTTTCCGATAAAGTTCTATTTTTAATGAATAGTGAAAAATGTTGTATTTTAATTCAAACCCCCTTTTTAATCTAATTTATTTATATGATTATATTATCATTTGAATTTGTTTTAAAGAACAATTATAATATTTTTTACCATTTAATCTAATAGTGGTCATTGGAATTAATTTCACTTTGAAATTGGACTTAAACTAGTGTCAATATTTTGATATATATTGTTTCATAAAAACACGCTATTTGTTCTAACAACAAGAATTAATTATTAAATTAATTAATTAAACTTATATGTTTTGAATTTTTTAAAATAGACATCATTTTTTAATTTGGAATATCAAATATAGCTTAGGGTTAATTTTTGGTATTTTTCTGAAAAACTTCAATTTTTGATGAATAGTGAAACCACTAAGTGGTAGTTAAAAAACTGATTTTTCGTTTAAATGAAACATTACCACTTCTGTGATTTGAATTTCAAAAATCCAACATACATGGTTGTCATTAGAATTTAAAATTCGGTTCAATGGGATTAAAATAAATTTTTGGTGAATAGTAACTTTTATGTTTTATTAATCGCGATTAACGGTAGTTAGTGTCATTTAAGGTAAAGAAAATGTTATAATAATATGAAAAGACCTTGACACATGTCCTACCATTATTTTATGAGTCATGGCCGACTAGGAAAATCCATGGGTCAGATTGAGGACTCCATAGAACCACTTTTGTAGGAAAATGACATTAATAACTTTTTAATTAAGGTTAAAATTAAAATGTCACAAACATGTATTGTTTTACTAAAACAATTTTTACATCAGGGTATAAAAGTAATAGATTTGACTATAAATATTCATTAGAAAGATAAAAATATTTCCTACATCATGATATTTTTATTATACTTTTTATACATTAAATAAATTAATTTATTTATGACATCGTGATAATGCAGTGATTACCTCATAAATGAACGATTTAAATAAGATGAGAAGATAGAGTAAAATCTAAGTCTTACACTTGTCACAAACCTATTGGATTAGTGGATTTAGAAACCTTATCACCTTATCCTAGAAATATATCCTTTTGGGACCTTTAAAATAATAAAAGAATTTTATAATAAAGTAATATCTTATAACTTTCCAAGAGTTCCCCTCCTCTTATCTTATAAATGGCCCCCACATCTACCACCTTACCCACACCTCTCAAGCCTTTGGCTCGGCAAATATCTGCCCATATTTTTTCTCCACATCCCTCTCTTCATCCTAGAAGCCTTACCTTAGGTATAATGCTCTTCAAGAAACCCTTTTGGTTCAAACGAAGGGGAGTTACCTGATTTAAAGTTGAAGTCTTCGCTAATGTTCTTTTGTTTTATTTTACTTCTCCAACCCTCTAAACTATTTTTATTCCAGTCTTTTGTAACAAAAACAGTATCTTAAATATACTAGGATGTTTTTATGAGAAATATTTCTAGCTACACATACACACACCTCTGTCTATTGGTTAAATAACATACTGTTTCTGTGGATGGAAAATTACTACCTCACAAAACGATGATTGTTCTATATTCTCCTACTACCTCTCATGGTGGCCATTATTATGGAACTATTTTTATATGATATATATTATATTTATTTCCTCTCTATGCTTATTTATTTTATATTTAAAACATACCTTTATACTTTCCATGTTGTGCAAATGCGATAATTTCATATGAGGAAGTGTGGACTACCGCCCCCTCATGTGATGTGACTCGTTCATGCAATACATGGAATGTAAAAAGAATTAAATTAATTATCATATGTGACATATATATCATATATATTATAATGTAATTATAATATATATATATCTCTCTTTTATTTTTAATTCCATTAATATGACATAGAAATGAAAGTAGCGTTTATGCGTACGTATGGCCTACCGTCTCCATGAACGGTGTATTTCATTTATTTTTATCTCCAAATGTTATGGAAGAGTATAAAATGAATATGTACCAGATATATATGATATTTAAATCATTAATACTATTCTGGAGATTATTTACTTATTAGTACATGGACAATCATTTTCAAACAAGTTCATTTTTGACTCATGTACCAAACATCGACAAAAACGTCTGATATGAACTCACATTATTAACCAATTATTATAACATTATAATATGTGATATGAACTGAATAATAATATTTAAAAGAGTTAATTAAGCAATTATAAATTGAACAAAGCTTATTATTCAGGAATATATGGAAACGATCAAGATAAGTCTGACTTGAGGTAAGGGATCCTACCTCTCTCTTTCTTTTTAAGTACTCGTTTTTATGTAACTTTCTTTAAGATACTATTTATTATTTTGGGCTATGTTATATTATATTAATCTTAATTAAACTTTTATGTTAAATGTTGATAGACCCTATTTTATCTCATCCATCCATTTTTGGAAGTTTTATGTGGCGTCGTTAGGTTGCCGAATTTTCATTAGGGGATTTTCATCTCACTTTTTAATCCCGTGAGATTCATGCTACATTGACCAGTATTTCCTTTTGTGTGGTGTATGTACTTCCCATTATTTTACTATTCGTATAATATTCTCTCATTTATGGGTATTTACATCTTTATTTTATAACCCTTCATTCATGGGGTGTACATTTCGAATGTTTCCCAAATCGGTAAGGGAACCTTTCACACTCCTCTTTTTAAAAGACATATATTGTTATGTCTTTTAATTTACATATTTTTATGTTGGGATATGTTCTTCTATATAATTATTGATGTGAATTTTTTTAAGTGATGATCTACCATTTTCTCTCTCATCAACTAATTTTATGTATTTTAAGGTGATGTCGTTAGGCTGTCGAATTTTACAAAAGGAACTTCTAAACCCAATTTCGATTTCTTTGGGTTCAACTTGTAGTTATTGAATATGTCATCCTATGAATATGTTTGAATGACCTCTGGTTGTTTTACAATTAATATCCACTTATAATGGGTGTATTTATATTTTTCACACATAATTATGAGATTGATTTATCCTTAATTTTAGGATACCTTCTTTATAAGGGATTTCATCTCATTTTACATTTCTATTGAAACTTCATTGTTTTTATGCACCAATTCACTCTTATATGGTGTACATAATGTCCTTTCCAATATTATATCATTAATCCCTTTATTATCATGATATTATAAAGTTATCATTAAATTTTATTCCTCAATTATTGTATTCAAGTGTCTCTCATTTTGTTAAAAACCCTTTAACTAAAATATCATTTTAAATGTTTTAATGATTTATTCATATAAATATGTCTCATTAATATAAAAGTTTTAAAAATGGGTTAAGTATATAATTATATGGATATTAATGGTTTAAAATGTTAAAATCTTAAAAGTGGTATGCAACACGTTGAATCAAAAATATCTTTATTAAATGTTTTAAATTGTTTTGAAAATGGTTTTTAGAATGGATTCATTATTTAAATATCTTAAAATCTTATATTGTTATTGAAGTGTGGGAATGTTATAATTTCTTTATGCTTATGTTATGTTATGTGATTATGTTTTGGTTCTTGGGCATTGTTTATGAAGATGGTTGGTTCTGTGATAAACTAAGGGCTGGTGAGCCCGATATAGCTATCCAATGCATTTGGTAATGCGAAGGGGTTAAACTTTATGGTTTATCCAAAGAGATTTAGGGAATATACTGTGATGGGTATTCCAAACGTAACCATGAGGGTTACTTCCTACGTAATAATGTTATGAATGCCTCAAGTTACCTTTATGTCTTATGATTTCTATGATTTATTCATGATTTCATGAGGTATGTAATATTGATTATGTTTTATGAGTAAAGTATGATTTAATTGATTCTTATGTATACATGGACTAATGTTTTCTTTCCGTATTTTTATAACCCTTACTAAGATTTTTATGCTCATCCCATGTTTTTTCTTTGAATTTTTTTTCACAGGACATAAAGTGGAATATGGTCAAGGATGGGATCAAGGAAATGTCATGTTGTCTACAACAAGAACTAGACATGACTATTTTGTTCAAGAGTTTTTATTTTGTGAAAAAAATGGAAACTGAGTAGATGTTTTTACTTTGTAATCTTGGAGATGTAATAGTTGTGTCCTAATTCTCTAAAACTCTAAACCTGAAAAGATCCTCAATGTGAATTATTCAATTTAATTCAAGATTAAGAAATGTTATAAGGTCAGGTCCTTATAGTTGGTATCAGAGTTCGGTTTAGACAAAATTAGGGATTAAGAGTTTTCATTAAACAAATGATTAGTCCCCATGTTTATTATCTTAGTTAAATCCTTGTTTTATAACTTTTTCAGATCAAGGATATGGAAGCAGGAGGATCTCAAACGACATTATTATCTCTTCTTGATGACTTTATTGCAATAATTATTGCAAATTCATGTTCGGATGATTGTGAAAAGTTTTCTAGAATACAAATAATTTGCAAGAAGTTGTTTGAAATATCAAACACCTCCACTATACCTTGTTACCATTATGGATCCTAGGTTGTATTTATACAAATCTGATTTTCGAAATATTCTCATATTTTTAAGACAGGTAGATATTGTCAAGGCATTTTCATATATTTTACCTTATCACAAGATTTTGAATCATATTATTATTTTAAAGACGGTACTAAAGAAGGAGACCCTTTTGCAACCTATTTATATTTGATTTTAAAATATAGTCTCTTAGCACATAACTATGGTATTTTAAAAGGACCATTAATTGAAATTTTCAACTCAAATTTGGTCCGACTGTTTTATAGAAATCATGTTTTATCAAATTTCTGAAAATTATATGTCATACATGATTATTTTCCAAAACTGTTTTTCTGTGAACACCCATATGACCCATATTGTACAAGGTGTATTTGGATAGAAGAAGAAAATTATTTTGAAGGATCTCTAAATCATTTTTGCAATGCATGGACCTTCTACCTACGTGAACAGGATGACGATGAATCCAAATGGACACCATGATCAAGGTATGATGTTCTTCATTTTTGGGATTCATTTTATTTTATCTTATGGTGGTGAAATAAGACTTTAAGGATTAAGATGTTGAGATCGTAATGAATTTGGATGAAAATGGGAGGTATAAGGAAACCATTGAGGTTAGAACATGTTAGGGTTATTTTTGGAGTGTTATAGAATGGAAAACCAATTGGATGGGTGACAACCCATCGCATCTGGTAAGGCCGCAAGAATCAAACCAACAACTGAAGGGTGACAAGGGCGTATCGCCTACCACTGGACTACGTAAAGTCCCTAGTTAGTATGACTTATTATTTTTAGTTTTATAATTTTATGAATCAAGAATAAGTTTATTTTGGGTTATCTTGGAAAATATTGACCTATTATGGAGGATATATGATTAGGTTAATTGCTTTTCAATTTGAGACTTTAAGAGAAACTAATGTTATTTGGAGATAAATGTTAATTTTACCTTGGATGTCTATGTGTTTAAATCCTTCAAATATTTGGGTTTCAATCTTAGTTTGGTTTACTTTGATGAATTTTATGGACAAATTTTTTATCTAATGGTCTTCATTGATCTTTGGGTTTTGTTGTACAAATTTTTGAGATTAAGAATAAATTTTCTTTTTATAAAGGATTATCCTTTTTGGGTATTATATGATCCCGTACTAACAATTTTGGTTTTGGTTTCTGTCTAAAGACATGGGAAATATATAGTTCTCTTTTTTTTATTAAGTGATTTTATAGATGTTGATTATAACACTCTTAATGTGAACAAGTCGTTCTAAATACTCATCATTTGGAGAAAGTATGAGTTTGTGTTAGAAATATAATAAAAGATGAAAGTATACAAGACAAGTAAGTATGTTCCCTTAGTATTTATTTAAGATAATAAATAAATTCCTCAATGAAAATTAACTTAAAACAAAAGTTTTGTTCATTAAATTTTCCTACTGGGGAATCAAATACCATTTAACCCATCACAAGTTTGTGATTTTCTTGTGGTTAAATTTCTCCTAATAATCTTTTCTATCACTCTCCATAAGAACATGACCCTTTATTTTCTCTTCCATGTCCATGTTTTTCTACATGTAATCCTAGTATGGGTTAACTCGGGTGATCTTTGTACATCCCTTTATTTCTTTTAAAGTGATTGTTTAATTTAATCCTATTCTGATGTGGGGCTTTCAATGAAGTTTCCAAGCCCAATTTTAAAATTGTGAGGAAACGATTCCCAAAAGGGGGGAAGGATGTAACATCCCAGGTAAATAAAGAATATTACTTTTTCATATTTATTAATATTTGTGAATAAAATATTAATATTACTTTAAAGGGAATGCTATGCTAGATTAAGTACCCAATACACAACAATGAGTTTCTATGAAATCTTATATTTTACTCTAATAATAAAATAATATTATTTTAAATGGTAGTTAATGTCTATCAATTGTATTGGCAGGAATGAATAGAAATAAATAAAATATGATTTTATATGTTTGTTAAATGTTTTTACATTTATCTAATAAATGATAAAGTCTTAAAATAAGAAAAGAATTCAATTTTATGCATAAATACTCTAAAATTCACTAAAAGGTCAATTTATCACCTTTTGATGGTGAACCCTATTTAATATAGTTTCAGTCACTATTATATATTCTACTAGACCAAATAATATACTTCTTTAGAATCGGGACATCAAAATTTACTTTGTGTAAGTTTTTGGTATTTTTCCGATAAAGTTCATTTTTTTAATGAAAAGTGATAACTATTGTATTTTAATTAAAAAACCCTTTTTAATCTAATTTATTTATATGATTAGATTATTTTTTTTATTTGGGTTTAAAGTCCAATTATAATATTTTTTTACCATTTAATCCAATAGTTGTTATTGGAATTAATTTCACTATGAAATTGGACATAAACTAGTGTCAATCTTTTGATATATATTGTTTCATAAAAACACGTTATTTGTTCTGACAACAAGAATTAATTATTAAATTAATTAATGAAACTTATATGTTTTGAATTTTGTAAAATATAAATCATTTTTCAATTCGGAATATCAAATATAGCTTAGGGTGAATTTTCGGTATTTTTTTGAAAAACATCAATTTTTGAAGAATAGTGAAACCACTAAGTGGTAGTTAAAATACTGATTTTTTGTTTAAATGAAACTTTACCACTTCTGTGATTTTAATTTCAAAAAACTTACATACATGGTTTTAATTAGGATATAAAATGTGGTTCAATGGGATTAAATTATATTTTTGTTCAATAGTGTCTTTTAAGTTTTATTAATCATGATTAAAGGTAATTAGTGTACTTTAAGGTAAAGAAAATGTTATAATAATACGAAATGACCTTGGAACATGTCCTACCCTTATTGTATGAGTCATGGAAGACACAGAAAATCCGTGGGTCAACTTGGGGACCCCATGTAGCCACTTTGGTAGGAAAATGACATTAATAACTTTTTATTTAAAGTTAAAATTAAAATGTCACAAACATGTATTATTTTACTAATATTATTTTTATATGGGGTTATACAAGTCATATTTTTTACTATAGATATTCATTAGAACGATAAAATTATTTAATACATCGTGATTTTTTTTTAAAATTTTTATACATAAAATAAATTAATTTATTTTTTATACCGTGATGATGGAGTGTTTACCTCATAAATGAACGATTTAAATAAAATTAAAAGATAGGGTGAAATCTAAGTCTTAAACTTGTCATAAACCTATTGGATGGGTGGATTTCAAAACCTTATCACCTTATCCTCCAAATATATCCTTTTAGGACCTTTAATATCTGAAAATCATTTTATAATAATGTTATATTTTATAGCTTTCCGAGAGTGCCCATCCTCTTCTCTTATAAAAGGCCCCCACCTCTACCACCTTACCCACACCTCTCAAGACACTGGCTCGGCCATGATATGCCCATTTTTTCTCTCCAAATCCCTCTATTCATTTTAAAAGCCTTCCCTTTAGGAATAATTCTCTTTAAAAAACCCTTTTGGTTCAAACTAAGGGGACTTACCCGATTTAAAGGTAAAGTCTTCCCTAATGTTCTTTTGTTTTATTTTGATTCTCCAACCCCCTAAACTATTATTATTACATTATTTTCTAACAACACAAGTATATTAATTATACTTTGATTTTGTTTTGAGAAATATTTCAAGCTATACTTACACACACCTCCGTCTAATGGTTAAAGAACATACTGTTTCTGTGGATGGTGAATTTATGCCTCATGAAACAATGATTGTTCTATCTTCTCCTACAACCTCTCATGGTGTCCATTATGATGTAACTATTTTTATATTATATATATTATATTTATTTCCTCTCTATGATTCTGTATTTTATATTTAAAACATACCTTTATGCTTTGCATGCTGTGCAAATGTGATTATTTCATACGATGAAGTGTGGACTACTGCCCCCTCAAGTGATGTGACTCGTTTATGCAATACATGGAATGTATAAAGAATGAAGTTAATGAACATATGTGACCTATATAACATATATATTATACTGGAATTATAATATATATATATCTCATTTATTTTTAATTCCATTAATATGACAAAGAAATGAAAGTAGCGTTCATGGGTATGTACAGCCTACCGTCTCCATGAACAGTGCATTTCATTTCATTTTATCTCCAAATGTTATGGAATAGTATAAAATGAATATGTACTAGATATATATGATATTTAAATCATTAATACTATTCTGAATATGATCTAATTATAACTACATCGACAATCATTTTTAAACAAGTTCATTTTTGACTCATGTACCAAACATCGACAAAAACGTCTGATATGACCTCATATTATTAACAAATTATTATAACATTATAATATGTGATATTAACTGAATAATAATCTTTAACGGAGGTACTTATTCAATTATAAATTGACCATAGTTTATTATTCGGGAATATAAGGCAACGAATAAGACAAGTCGGACTTGAGGTAAGGGATCCTACCTCTCTCTTTCTTTTTAAGTACTCTTTTTATGAAACTTACTTAAAGATCCTCTTTCTTAGGTTGGGGGATGTTATTTTATATTAATATTTCTGTAAACATTATGTTAATATGATGAGAGACCCAATTTGATCTCATTAACCCATTTTTGGAAGTTTTATGTGGCGTCGTTAGGCAGCCGAATTTTCATAAGGGGATTTTCATCTCACTTTTTATTCCCGTGAGATTCATGCTACATTGGCGACTATTTCCTTTTGTATGGTGTATGTACTGCCCATTATTTTACTATTAATATAATATACTCTCATTTATGGGTATTTAAATCTTCATTATATTACCCTTCTTTCATGGGTTGTACGTTTCGAAAGTTGCCCAAATCGGTAAAGGTACCTTTCACACTCCTCTTTTTAAAAGACTTATTTTGTTATGTCTTTTAATATACATATTTTTATATTGGGATATGTTCTTCTATATCCTTATTGATCTAAATTTTATGTCTATGTGATGAGATACCATTTTCTCTATCATCAACTAATTTTATGAATTTTAAGGTGACGTTGATAGGCTGTCGAATTTACCAAAGGAACTTATTAACACAATTTCAATTTCTTTGGGTTCAACTTGTAGTTATTGAATATTTCATCCTATGATTATGTGTGAATTATTTATGGTTGTTTTACACTTAATATCCACTTATGTTGGGTGTATTTATATTTTCCGCACAAAATTATGAGATTGATTTATCCTTAATTTAAGGATACATTCTTTATAAGGGATTTCATCTCATTTTACATTTCTATTGATACTTCATTGTTTTTAGGCACCAATTCACTATTATATAGTGTATATACTGTCCTTTTTAATATTAAATCATGAATCCATTTATTCTCATTATATTATAATGTTCTGATTAAATGTTATTCCTCAATTATTGTATTCAAGTGTCTCTCATTTTGTTAAAAACCCTTTAACTAAAATATCATATTAAATGTTTTAATGATTTATTCTTATAAATATTTCTCATTAATATACATGTTTTAAAAATGGTTTTAAGGATTTATTTATATGGATATTAATGGTTTAAAATTTTAAAAGCTTCAAAGTGGTATGGAACACTTTGATCCGAAAATCTCTTTATTAAATGTTTTAAATGGTTTTGAAAATGGTTTTTATAATGGATTTATTATTTCAATATCTTAAAATGTTATATTGTTATTGCAATGTGGGAAGGTTATCTTTACTTCATGCTTAAGTTATGTGCTATGATTATTTTGTGGTTCTTGGGCATTGTTTATGAAGACGGGTGGTTACATGATAAACTAAGGGAAGGTGATCCCTATATAGCTCTCCAATGTATTGGGTAATGCGAAGGGGTTAAAAGTGAAGGTTTATCTGAAGAGATTTAGGGAATATACTATGATGGGTATTCCAAACATAACCATGAGGGTTACTCCCTACGTAAGAATGTTATGAATGACTCAAGTTACATTTATGTCTTATGATTTCTATGATTTATTCATGATTTCATGAGGTATGTTAAGTTTCTTATGTTTTATGAGTAAATTATGATTTCATTGATTCTTATGTATACATAGACTAATGTTTTCTTTCCGTATTGTTATAACCTTTACTGAGCTTTTTATGCTCATCCCAAATTTTTTTTTGAAATTTTCTTCACAGGACATAAAGTGGAATAGGGTCAAGGATGGGATCAAGGAAATGTAATGCTATCTAAAACAAGAACCAGACATGACTAATTTTGTTCAAGATTTTTTATTTTGTGAAAATAATGGAAACTAAGTAGATGTGTCTACTTTGTAATCTTTGAGATGTAATAGTTATGTCCTAATTCTCTAAAAATCTAAACCTAAAAATATCCTCAATGTGAATTATTCAATTTAATTCATGATTAAGTAATCTTATAAGACCTGGTCCTTATAGTTGGTATCAGAGGTCAGTTTAGACAACTTTAGGGATTTGGAGTTTTCCTTAAACACATGATTAGTCCCTATGTTTATTATCTTAGTTAAATTCTTGTTTTATAACTTTTTTAGATCAAGGAAATGGAATGAGGACAATCTCAAATGAAATTCTTATCTCTTCCTGATGACTTGCTTGCAATAATTATTGCAAATTCATGTTCAGATGATTGTGAAAAATTTTCTAGCATACAACTCATTTGCAAGCAGCTGTTTGAGATATCAAACACCTCCACTATAACTCATTATCATCATGGGTCATGGGTTTTATTTAGGAAAATCCTATTTTCACAATATTCTCATATTTTCAAGAAAGGTAGATATTATCAAGGCATTTTTAAATATTTTACTTTATCACAATATTTTGAAGCATATTATGATTTTAAAAAAGGTGCTGAAGAAGAAGACCCTTCCGCAACCTATTTATATTTTCTTTTAAAAAATGTCTCTCAGTACATACCTATGGTATTTTAAAAAGACCATTAATTGAAAGTTTCAACTCAAATTCGGTCCGATTATTTTATAAAAATCATGTTTTATCAGATGTCTTGAAATTATATTTCATAGATGATTATTTTCCTAAACTGTTTTTCTGTGAACACCCATATGACCCATGTTGTACAAGGTGTATTTGGATGGAGGAAGCAAATGATTTTGAAGGATCTATAAATCATTGTTTCAATGCATGTACCTTCTACCTACATGAATAGGATGACGATTAAACCAAATGGACACCGTGATCAAGGTATGAGGTTCTTTATTTTTGGGAATATTTTTATTTTATCTTATGGTGGTGAAATAAGACTTCAAGGATTAAGATGTTGAGATAGTAATGAATTTGGATGAAAATGGGACCATTGAGGTTAAAACATTTTAGGGTTATTTTTGGAGTTTTATAAAAAGGACAACCCGTTGGATGGGTGACAACCCGTCGCATCTGTTAGGGCTGTAGGAATCAAACCCACAACTGAAGGGCGACAAGGGCACATCACCTACCACTGGACTACGTGAAGTCCCTGGTTAGTATGACTTATTATTTTTAGTTATATAATTTTATGAATCAATAATATGTTTATTTTGGGTTATCTATGAAAATATTAACCTATCATGGAGGATATACGATTAGATTAATTACTTTTCAATATGAGACTTTAAGAGAAACTGATGTTATTTGAAGATAAATATTTATTTTACCTTGGAAGATTATGTGATTAAATCCTTCAAATATTTGGGTTTCAATCTTAGTTTGGTTTACTTTAATGAATTTTATGGACAGATTATTTATCGAATGGTCTTCGTTGAACTTTGGGTTTTGTTGGAAAAAATTTTGAGATTAAGAATAGATTTTCTGTTTATAAAGGATTATCCTTTTTGGGTATTATCTGAGCTCGTGCAAACAATTTTGGTTTTGGTTTTTGTCTAAAGACATGGGAAATATATAGTTCTCTTTTGTGGATTAAGTAATTGTCTAGATGTTGATTATAGCACTCTTAATGTGAACAAGTCATCCTAAATACTCATTATTTGGGGAAAGTATGAGTTTGTGTTAGAAATATAGTAAAAGATGAAAGTCTACAAGACAAGTAAGAATGTTCCCAAATGATTTATTTAAGCTCATAAATAAATTTCTCAATTAAAAGTGACTCAAAACAAAAATGTTGTCTGTTAGCATTTCCTACTGGGGAATCAAATACCATTTAACCCATCACAAGTTTGTGATTTTTCTTGTGGTTAAATTTCTCCTATTTTTATTTTCTATCACTCTACATCAGAACATGACCCTTTGTTTTCTCTTCCATGTCCATGTTTTCTTCCATGGAATCCTAGTATGGGTTTACTCAAGTGACCTTTTTACTTTCCGTTCATTATTTTAAAGTGACAGTTTAATTTACTCCTTTTCCGATGTGGGGATTTCAAAGAAGCTTCCAAGCCCAATTTTAAAATTTCGAGGACGCAATTCCCCAAATGGGGGAAGGATGTAACATCCCAGGTAAATAAAGAATATTACTTTTTCATATTTATTAATATTTGTCCATAAAATATTAATATTACTTTAAAGGGAATGATATGCTCTATAGCGTACCCAGTACAAAACAATGCGTTTCTATGCAATCTTACGTTGCGCTCTAATAATAAAATAATATTATTTTAAATGGTAGTTAATGACTAGTCGTTGTATTGGCAATAATGAATAGAAATAACAAATATATGAATTTATATGTTTGTTAAATGTTTTTACATTTATCAAATAAAAGATAAAGGCTTAAAATAAGAAAAGAATTCAATTTTAAGCATAAATAGTCTAAAATTCACTAAATGGTCGATTTAACGCCTTTTGATGGTGAACCCTCATTAATATAGTTTTGGTCACTCTTATACATTCTATTGGACCAAATAAAATTCTACTTTAGAATTGGGACATCAATATTTACTTTGTGTAGATTTTTGGTATTTTTCTGATAATGTTCAATTTTATAATGAATAGTGAAAAATGTTGTATTTTAATTCAAAAACTCATTTTAATCTAATTTATTTATATGATTATATTTTCTTTTTAATTGGTTTTAAAGTAAAATTATAATATATTTTTACCATTTAATCCAATAGTGGTCATTGGAATTAATTTCACATTGAAATTAGACTTAAACTAGTGTTAATCTTTTGATATATATTGTTTCATAAAAACACGCTATTTGTTCTAACAACGAAAATTAATTATTAAATTAATTAATGAAACTTATATGCTTTTAATTTTTTAAAATATACATCATTTTTTAATTTGGAATATCAAATATAGCTTAGGGTGAAGTTTTGGTATTTTTTAGAAAAACTTCAATTTTGATGAATAGTGAAACCACTAAGTGGTAGTTAAAAAACTAATTTTTCATTTAAATGAAACTTTACCACTTCGGTGATTTGAATTTCAAAAATCTGACATACATGGTTTTCATTAGGTTGTAAAATGTGGTTCAATGGGAATAAAATAATTTTTTGGTGAATAGTAAATTTTATGTTTTATTAATCACGATTAAAGGTAATTAGTTTCATTTAAGGTAAACAAAATCTTATAATAATATGAAGTGACCTTGAAACATGTCCTACCCTTATTGGATGAGTCAGGGCCGACCAAGAAAATCCATGGGTCAACTTGGGGACCCCATGGAACCAGTTTGGTTGGAAAATGACATTAATAACATTTTATTTAAAGTTAAAATTAAAATGTCACAAACATGTATTATTTTATTAAAACAATTTTTATATGGCATAATAAATGTGATATTTTTAACTATAAATATTTTTTAGAAATATAAAATGATTTCTTACATCATGATTTTTTTTTATAATTATTAGACATTAAATTAATTAATTAATTTATTAAACCGTTATGATTCTGTGATTACCTCATAAATGAACGATTTAAATAAAATGAGATGATAGCGTAAAATCTAAGTCTTAAAATTGTCACAAACCTATTGTATGGGTGGATTTGGAAACCTTACCACATTAGCCTTGAAATTTATCCTTTTTGGACCATTAAAATCTGAAAAGAATTTTATAATAAAGTAATATTTTATAACGTTCCAAGAGTGCCCCTCCTCTTATATTATAAAAGGCCCCCACCTCTACCACCTTACGCACACCTCTAATGCCTTTGGATCGGCAAAGCTCGGCCCATTATTTCTCTCCACATCCCAATCTTCAATCTAGAATCCATACCGTAGGCAGAAAGCTCTTCAAAAAACCTTTTTTGTTCAAACCAAGGGGAGTTACCCGATTTAATGGTAAAGACTTCCCTAATGTTCTTTTGTATTAGTTTGCTTCTCCAACCCCCTAAATTATTTTTATTCCATTCTTTTGTAACATCAACAGTATATTAAATATACTAGGATGTTTTTATGAGAAATATTTCGAGCTGAAATTACACACACCTTCGTCTAATGGTTAAAGAACATACTGTTTCTATGGATGACGAATTACTGCCTCACGAAACGATGATTGTTCTATCTTCCCCTACCACCTCTCATGGTGGACATTATGATGGAACTATTTTTATATGATATATATTATATTTATTTCTTCTCTATTATTCTTTATTTTATATTTAAAACTTACCTTTAGGCTTTGCATGTTGTGCAAATGCGAAAATTTCATACGAGGAAGTGTGGACTACTCCCCCGTCAAGTGATGTGACTCGTTCATACAATACATGGAATGTATAAAGAATGAAATTAATTAAAATTTTGACCTATATAACATATATATTATACTGAAATTATAATATATATATATATATCTCATTTATTTTTATTTTCATTAATACGACAATGAAATGAAAGTAGCGTCCATGCGTACGTACGACATACCGTCTCAATGAACGGTGTATTTCATTTCTTTTTATCTCCAAATGTTATCGAATAGTTTAAAATGAATATGTACTGGATATATATGATATTTAAATCATTAATACTCTTCTGGAGATGATTTACTTATAACTACATGGATAATCGTTTTCAAACAAGTTCATTTTTGACTCGTGTACCAAACATCGACAAAAACATCTGATATGAACTGACATTATTAACCAATTATTATAACATTATAATATGTGATATGAACTGAATAATAATATTAAAAGGAGGTCCTTAAAAAATTATAAATTGACCAATGTTTATTATTCAAGAATATATGGAAACGAACAAGACAAGTCGGACATGAGGTAAGGGATCCTACCTCTCTTTCTTTTTATGTACTCGTTTTTATGTAACTTACTTTAAACTCATCGTTCTTATGTTTGGGGATGTTATTTTATATATCTATTGATGTAAATTTTATTTTAATATTATGATAGACTCTATTTGATCTGATTAATCAATTTTTGAATGTTTTATGTGGCGTCGTTAGGCTGCCAAATTTTTATAACGGGATTTTCATCTCACTTTTTTTTCTAGTGAGATTCATGCTACATTGGAAACTACTTACTTTTGTGTGGTGTATGTACTACCCATTACTTTACTATTTTTATAATATAATCTCATTTATGGTTATTTACATCTTCATTGCATGACCCTTCATTCATGGGGTGTATGTTTTGAAAGTTTCCCAAATCGGTAAGGGAACCTTTCACACTCCTCTTTTTAAAAGACTTATTTTGTTATGTCTTTTAATTTACATATTTTTATGTTAGGATATGTTCTTCTATATTATTATTGGTGTAAATTTTATTTCCAAGTGATTATATACCATTTTCTCTCTCATCAACTAATTTTATGAATTTTAAGGTGATGCTGTTAGGCTGTCAAATTTTATTAAATGAACTCTTTAACCCAATTTCGATTTCTTTGGGTTCAACTTGTAGTTATTGAATATGTAATCCTATGAATATATGTGAATGACCTCTGGTTGTTTTAAAATTAATATCCACTTATATTGGGTGTATTTATATTTGTCACACATAATTATGAGATTGTTTTATCTTTAATTTAAGGATATCTTCTTTATAAGGGATTTCATCTCATTTTACATTTCTATTGAGACTTCATTGTTGTTATGAACCAATTCACTCTTATATGGTGTACATACTGTCCTTTGGAATATTATATCATGAATCCATTTATTCTCATGATATTATGAAATTCTGATTAAATCTTATTCCTTAATTATTGTATTTATGTGCCTCTCATTTTGTTAAAAACCCTTTAACTAAAATATCATTTTAAAAGTTTTAATGATTTATTTTTATAAATATTTCTCCTTAATATACATGTTTTTAAAATGGTTTTATGTATTTATTTATATGTATATTAATGGTTTAAAATGTTAAAAGCTTCAAAGTGGTATGGAACACTTTGATTCAAAAATCTCATTATTAAATGTTTTAAATGGTTTTTAGAATGGATTCATTATTTCAATATCAAAAAATGTTATATTATTATTGCAATATGGGAATTTTATCCTTACTTTATGCTCATGTTATGTGCTATGATTATATTGTGGTTGTTGGTAATTGTTTATGAGGACTGGTGGTTCTGTGATAAACTAAGGGCCGGTGAGCCCGATATAGCTCTCCAATGCATTGGGTAATGAGAAGGGGTTAAACGTTAAGTTTTCTATGAAGAGATTTAGGGAATATACTGTGATGGGTATTCCAAATGTAACCATGTGGGTTACTCCCTACATAAGAATATTATAAATGCCTCATTTTACATTTATGTCTTATGATTTCTATGATTTATTCACAATTTCATGAGGTATGTTAAATTGCTTATGTTTTATGAGTAAAGTATGATTTGATTTATTCTTTTGTATACATGGACTAAAGTTTTCTTTCTGTATTATTACTACCCTTACTGAGCTTTTTATGCTCATCCTGTGTTTTTTTTGAAATTTTTTTCACAGGACATAAAGTGGAATAGGGTAAAGGATGGGATCAAGGAAATGTCATGTTGTATAAAACAAGAACTAGACATGACTCTTTTGTTCAAGAGTTTTTATTTTGTGAAAAAAATGGAAACTAAGTAGATGTGTCTACTTTGTAATATTTAAGATGTAATAGTTATGTCCTAATTATATAAAACTCTAAACTTGAAGAGATACTCAATGTGAATTATTCAATTTAATTCATGAATAAGTAATGTTATAAGGCAGGGTCCTTATAGAAGTTATGAATAAAATGTTGATAATTAGCTACAAAACCAATAAAACTATGTGTCTAGGTAATATTCATTGGGGTGGGACATTATTTAAATTCTATTTTCTTCATAGGATCCACTAAAATTAGATACTTATAGACAATATAACCCAAAAAAGAAACTGTTTGAAGTCAGACTTCACACTTACCAAACATCCCATACATTTTGTTTCTTCTAAGAGTCTTCAAAATAATGTGCAAGTGATTCTCATGATCTTCATATATTTTGATGAATACTAATATATCATCAATATATACCACAATAAAGTCATCATGATATTCCATGTAAACTCTATTCATTATATCCATGAAAATTGAGGGTTTATTAGTCATCCCAAAAGGAATTACTGTAAACTCGTAAAGACAATACCTGGTTTGAAAAGATATTTTTTTATATCTTCCTGCCTCACATGCGACTGATGATATCCAGTTCTATGGTCAATATTTGGATAATATTTTGCTCCATGAATTTGATCAAATAAACCAACAATGCGAGGAAGGGGCTACTTGTTATTTATCGTAATAGAATTATTCTCCATATAGTAAATTAAAATCCTTATAGATCAATCATTCTTCTTTATGAAAAGAACTGGTGCTTTTCATGGAGAAAAACAATGGTGGATAATTCCTTTATCACTCAATTAGCATATTTGTTTCTTCAGTTCTACTAACTCTACAATGGAAATTCAATAAGGAGTCTGTGATATATGTAACACCCTGACCCTAGTTACCCGGAATCGGTGCATTATTACACAACATTGGGATGATACAAGAAATCATGTACTAAAATACTGATCAATTTATAAGCCTTGGAATTACTAGATATATACAAAAGTTTTAAATTACATCATGAAATACAAAAACAACATTTTCCCCCTTTGAACAATGCTATATCCCTTTTCCTATTCTTGTAGGTTAATCATAATATACTTATTTTTATCCTGGAAAAATTGAAACACAATAAATGGGTGAGCTCAGATGCTCATTAAGGATAATAATATTTTCAAAACTATCATAAATATGAATAAACATTTAAGGTATTGTATAAGACTAGAATACATGCCTTTTAAATGTAAACTTCAGTATAATATGGAAAAGATAAATAAAATAATTCCATTTAATTATTCACATGGATATTTTTCAAGTTTAATAATCACATGTGATATCAATATCCAATCTCATAATTATGGAATGCATAATGTCGGACATTATAACCACATAGTCAAGGGCTCGTGCCATGACTAAAAATAATATTTTTTCAATCCCTTGTGCTAAGACACTAGTATGTCTCATTAGACCTACCAATGAATCAAAGAGTTGTAGTGGGATCCACCTGCCACTTACTAGTCCAAATAATTCTTCATATGAATGGGTAAAGAAAAATCTAAACATTCATATTAAAACTAGCATACTAAATTTCATTATTTTATCCACAAACCATGAATGGCATAAAAATAGCACATCCGCAGTCAAATATTACTCAATAAATACAATATGGGTGATTGTTTTATGATAAATCAACCTTATTCAAGAATAAAATACACTGAAGGATATTTACATATATTAAAATAGTTATTAAATCTATTTGAGAGAAATATCGCCTTTTTATTGAAAACATTTAAATGTCACATTATTTACTAAAGAAGTCATTTAAAAGAGATTTTTTTAAATCAATGTATCTTATACCACATAGAAACTATTAAAAGGAATGATAATTTCAAAAAATTTATGTCCATATAAGTAAATAATTAAAACAATTTTTAAAATATGGAAATTAATGAGAATGATTTAGAAGAATATATTTTTAAAACATCTAAAACAATATTTCAGTTAAAGAGTTTCTAACCAAATAAAGGATGCTTAAATACAAGTAATTTATGAATAAAATTAATCAAAACATTATAATATCATGAGAATAAAGGTATTCATGATATAATATGTCAAAGGATAGTATATACACCATATAAAAGTGAATTGGTGCATAACGACAAAGAGGTCTCAGAGGAATGTCAATTGAGACGAAATACCTTATAATGACTGTATCCTTAGATTATGGAAGAATAATTGAAATAATTTTGTGTGAAAAATACAAATAAACTCTATATAATTGGGTATTCAGTGTAAATCAATCAAAGGACATTCATACATATTCTTTTAAAAACAAACCCAATGACTTGGATGTTTAACTCAATGAATGGAAATTTAGTTAAGATTACCCTTAAAAAGTTCATATCAATGGAATGTGAATTTATAAATGGAGAGATTATGTGTATCAAAGGTATATCCAAATAAATGGGAGTGGAAATTACTACATATGTAAATAAATATAGATTCCACACATAATCTTGGAGTAAAATGATCAATAAAGTATGCGTAAAGCCCGATTTGGGGAAGTTGAAATTTGAAATTCCATTACCAATTTGGTAAATTATGATACATACACACCATGAAAGACATATCACACAATGAAGATTCAAATAACCATAAATTAAATTACATTCCACAAATAATACAATCATGGGACATAGATACACCACACAAAATGAAATAGTGGAAATATAGCATGAATCTCATGGGAATAAAAAGTGAGATGAAAACCCCTTATCTTGTACTATTCCTTTGTATAGGGTAGGTTACCCAACTTAATAATGGTGAAATAATTGTTATTAAATTATAAAATAACAATATAAAAAAATATTATATCATATATGATCTTCTAATGTTTCTTTGTTAATGATATTTGAGTAGTACCATTGTTTTGGTTGTTAACTGATTCGTTTTCTTTTATATGTTTTGTTATGTAAGTTATTTTTGTTATGTATATGATCTATTTGATAAATATTAAGAATGATATTAAGTTCTTATGAATTATTTTTAATCATAAAATGAAAATTATTCTTGAATGATTACGATGGGGAATGAATCTCATCGCATTCTTGGAGATGGTAAGCTGTACGTACGTACGAGTGACAAATATCATTATATTGATGGTGAAATAGTATATAATTAGATGGTATATCATATATACAGAATAATTAACATGTTTTACTTTTTATTTACATCAGTTATACTCATTATTATACCCATCCAAGTAATGAGGTGTTTGAATAACAAAATACACTACAATGTGGAGACAGTAAGCCATACGTACAGACGTATGGTGAGATTTTCATTTATATGATGGATAGATTTATGAATATGGTTGTATCATATTTATAATAACATCACAATCTATAGAAGTTACTGGATTTATTATTTTGGAATGGAGAAAAAATATAAAGTTGAAGTGGAAGAAGAAAATAACTTGAAAGAGGGTGGTCAAATTATTACCTCTTCTTCAAGATTTTCCTATAGAGTTGATCAAGAGGGATCATTAGGTTGGATTTATTATCAATGTAAGGCCTATAGGTTGAATTGAGGGATGTTGGAAAGATATTTGGGATGGTTTTGTCTGAGCCAAATGGCTTTGGAGTTGTAAAATTAAGAGAAGGGGAAGTACCCATTTATAAGAGAGGTGAGGGTCTCTTTAGGAAAAGTGTTAAATATTATTTTATAATAAAAAACTTTCTAGTTTCTAATGGATCCAAAATAATTTATTTCAAAGATAAGGTGGGTATGGTTTTAAATAATCTCAAACCATATGTTTTATACATGTTGAGGTTACCATTTTAACCTTATCATTTAGATTCAATTCAAATAGTTTAACCTTTGATGTGTCTTCTTGTATTCTTACACTATATGGCTAATAAACATACTATAAAATTATAATAGAACCTCAAGTTGTTCAATAATAACATATATAATATTATTTATGACCTTTGTACAAACCTTATATTATTATGAATATTATGTCAAAAAATAATATAGTATTTTTTTTTAAAACCAATTTATGTCATTTTTGACACTTTGGTATTTTGTTTTTGTGAAAGTCATAATAATCATATAACTTCGAATAAAATTTATCTAATCAACCCTATCATTTCATATTAATCTAAAAAACTGTGGATGGAATGAAAACTTTTAAATTCTATTTATTTTAATATTTATAATATAAACTATTTTAATATTTCATTAAGAAGGTAATTACGGCATCATCATTGTGTCATAAATAAATTTAATTATTTATTCTAAAAAAATTATAAATAAAATATCTTTATGTAGGAAATATTTTTATATTTATAATTAATATACATAGTCGAATTTATCTTATGTATAACCCTATATTAAAAATTGTTTTGCTAATAAAATGTAAATTTAACACTTTTAACTATTCTTCAAATAAAATAATAATAAATGTCCTAATCTAATCCAAGTGGACCTAAAATATTATATTTTATTCCTATGGTGGTTTTTGGTCGAATTAAACTTATCCAATAGGATTAGGACATGTGTTAGATTATTATAATATCATTTTTATCTTTATTACCCTATTTACTTTTAACTGTGGTAAATAAAAATCAGAAGTTACTATTCACCCAAAATTATTTTCATCTTATTGAACCACATTTTACTTACTGATATTAATCGTGTATCCTAGATTTTTGAAATTATATTCATATAAGTGGTAAAATTATGTTTTATACAAATTTGAAAATGCTCTTAGAAGATTGGTAAAAGTAGGTATAAAGTTCAATAAACATTTATACATCTAATTTTATTATAAAATGACTCCAATGAATTACATTGAACTTATTTATGTATTATATATCTATTTTGTCTTAAAATAAGTTTTTAAAAAATAAGTATTTATTTAAATAAAAAGTCGGTTTTAAACAATAACGTAGAATTTTTCACTATTCATCAAAAATTGTATGTTTTAAGAAAAATACCAAAAATTTATCCTATGATAATTTTGATATTCCAAATTCAAAAATGAATTATATTTTACCAAAATTAAAAAATATAATTTTTATTAATTAATTTAAAATTAATTCCCATTGTTTAAACTGAAATGTTGGTTTTTTAAAAGTAAGAAGTATCAAAAGATTAACGTGTGTTTATGTCAAATTTATATGTAAAATTTCTTATACAGACCTACATTGTATTAAATGATAAAAATATAATCTAATTATTATTAAAAACCATTCAAATGCATAATTTAGCACTACAAATTATTTCAATTAAAAATGATGTTTTCAATTAAAATTTAGTATTTTTAGCATTCATCAAAATATGAAAGTTATCAGAAGAGTAAAAAAATTATCCAAAATAAATTTTTATGTCCATATTCTAAAGATTAATTTAATTTTATTAAATTTAAAATATAAGAGTGTCAGATATTGGTTTTAAAAAGGGGTTTCCATTAAAAGGAGGTAAATTATCATTTTTAAAAAAATACTTCTTTTATCTGAAAAAAATGATTTTTTTCTAATATTTTATCAAAGAAACACATAATAGGGATTATAAAATTATATGGGGTATATAAAATTCAAGATTTAGTTAATAATATTCATAACTGCTTTTTGAACGTCTAGTTTTGTAAGTCGTGGTGCTCTCGAACTCGGTGTTGCGTGTAGCGCAAGATATTATATTACTTTAAAGAAAATAACTTACTGTGAAATATTGGGGTGTTACATTCTTTCCTCCTTTTGGAAATTACATCCTCAAAATTGTAAATTTGGGCTTCTAAACTACATTGAAATCCACATCTGAAAAAGTGTCCATAAATATATCACTTTTAAATAAAGAAAGAGAAGTAAAATGGTCACCCGAGATAACTCATACAAGAATTAATTTTAGGAAAACATGGATATATAAGATAAACTAAGTGTCACGTTTTGATGGAGAGTGATATAGAAAACATGATTAGGAAAATGTTAACAATAATAAAACCACAAACTTGTGATGGGATAAACAGTCATTAGTTTTCCAGTAGGAAAATTAAATGGACTACGATTTTTATTTTAAGTTCCATTTCATAAAGTTTAGAAATTTATTTATGAGATTAAAAAATAACATAACGAGATATACTTACTTTTTAAGTAGAGGTTCATCCTTTAATTAATTTTTAACACTAACTCCTCTTTTTTTCAAACGATGAGTATTCAAAATGACTTGGTCACACCTGGAGCGCTAGAATCATCTTCTAGTGAATTACATTATCAAAATAGGATAAAATATATATTTACCTTGTCATTAGTGGTTAACCAAAACCAAAATGGTTAGTACAAGTTCATATGATCCCCAAAAGGTAAAATCCTGTAGATAAAAAAATATTAATATTAATTTCTAAAATTAAACCAAAAATACCCAAAGTTTAATAAATACTATTAAATAATGAATTGTCCTTAAAGTCCTTCAATATAATCTAGACAAATATTGAATTCCAAAATATAGAATAATTTGATCACATAGTCTTCCACGCTTAATTTTATCTCCAAATAACATCGACTACTCTTAAATTCACATACATAAAAGTAATTATCCTAATCACATATTCTCTATGATAGGTTAATCATTTCTATAAATAACCCAAATCTCTATAAATTCACAATGAAACCATGGATAAAAATCCACCATTACTCCTCAAATGAAATCCCATAATATTTAATTTTTCTTAGGCATATAGTGTTCCAAATAGTGAGAACACCTTCCAAAACAAAATTATCACTTAAAAACCAAATCATTTACTTATACTAAGGATATCCATTTGATAGGACATAAGATCCCAAATCAACTTATTATTGATCAATAAAATCATTTAACTAAAAAGAATTAGTCAAAATAACCAGGGACTTCACGTAGTTTAGTGGTATGTAATAAAATCCAATCGCACTCTGGTTGTGGGTTTTATTCTCACAGCTTTGTCCAAGGCGATGGGTTGTCACATAGTCTTTGTGTTATCCTTTATCAAAAACTATATTTTATAACATTCCAAAAATGTGATAAATTTTTCAAAATAACCTTAACATAATTTCACCACAAATGCTATATCATACCTCGCATTTTCATCCAAAAATTTAATAACATGTAATTTCCTCAAATTCAAGGATCATATAAACCCAAATGTTTATTTATAACTATATCAATAATAAAGAAGAGAATTCTTCCTCAAATAGCATTCTCACATAACAAACTGCAGGGTTATACATACATGTGAAAAGTATTCCAAAGTAATCACATCAACAAAGAGCACTAATACTTTTAATCTTTTCTCCATCCATTTATTTCCACATAGGTTCATCCTTGACCAAGAGGTTATCCTATAGAATAGGAAATTCACTCAGGTAATTTTGAGGTCCCCTACATTTATGTAAAATGACTGTAAATGGATTCTTGGGATCATTTTTATTTTCTTCCATAGTACTCTTCATTTTTTTCTCAGTAAATATTTAATTTATTTCATTATTTCCTATACATAAATAATATCTTAGTTCCATTGAGACACTTTCTTAGGTGTCTCCTTCCACATTTCCTACATGATGGAAATTGAGATTTATTTTCTCCATGGTCTTCACTACTGAAGATCTTATCATTCACCACTTTTCTCTTCTTTGTTGAGTCCAGGTGTTGGTTAAAATATATGTTTTTGATCATATTTTGGGAAAAATGATTTGGCATGAACACAATAACTTTTACACCTATCAGAATTCCATTTAATTGCTCATTTCCACCACTATGACCACCTTGTACATCGTGTTCAATGTTACTATGACTTCCTTTGAATCCATCCATTGACTAACACATTAAGGCATAGTGTGAGTCATTAAATCATTTAAAGAATATCATAACACCTTTTTTCAATTAATACACCATATAATTAACCAATATTATTTATTCTCATATTATATTAAAATCCTTCAAATCAGTTTGTAAAGAAAATGTGAATTATCCTAAGCATATCCTCCAAGGGTGTCGTAACCAGGAGTATTTCAAGGTCTGTTTTCATGTACCAGTATACCCTGGGTCAAGCCCAAAACTCCTTGTCGAAGTTTTCACTCCTAGGTACATCTCTTCCAGAGCTGCCTCTACCTACTCATATCTAGATAGGGAAGTATTTCTATGAAAACTCACATAATATTTACATTACCAATATTTTTGTGTGTTATTATTTACTAAATCTGAATATCTATCTTATGGTAGTGTTTCAAAATCAGAGTTTTTTTTTCTAAATCTAGCTTCCATGGTTTGTACTAGACTTCTTCTAATACTAACTGAAACACCCTGACCCGAGTTACCCTAAATTGGTACTTTATTACACAACATTGGCATGATACAAGGAATCATTTCCCGAAAGATAGATCAGTTTAGTACCTTTGAAATTACTAGATACATACCTAAGTTTTACATGACATCATGAAAAAATGTGTCCCCATTGAACACTCTTATATCCCTTATCCTATTTCTGCAGGTTAATCGTAATATAATTAATTACATCATGGAAAAAATAAAACATAATAAATGGGTGAGCTCAGATGCTTAGTAAGGATAAAAATATAGTAGAAACTCTCATAAATAAGAATAAACATTTAAGGCAATGTACATGACTAGAACAAAAAAAATTTAAAATTAAACTTCACCATAATATAGAAAGGATAAATAAAATAATTCCATTTACATATTCACATGGATATTATACTAGTCGAATAATCACATGTAAAATCAATAGCTAATTTCATAATGATGGAATGCGTAATGTAAGACATCATAACCATATATTCAGGGTCTCGTTCCAAGACTACAAATAAGATTTTTTCAAGCCTTGTTCAAAGACACTAGTTTGTCTCATGAGACATACCGATGCATTGATGAGCTGTAGTGGGCTCTACCCATAACTTACTAAGTACAATGAATTCTTTATATGAACGGGTGAAACATAATCAAAACATTTGTATTAAAACTATCATACTAAATATCAATATTTTATCCTCAAACTATGAATGGCATAAAAATAGCACATCCACAGTCAAACACAACTCATTCAATACAATATGGATGATTGTATTATGATATATCAACCTCAATAAATAGTAAAATACACTAAAGGATATTGAGATAGATGGAAATAGTCATTAAAACTATTTTAGAGAAATATCCCCTTTTTCTTGAAAACATTTAAATGTCACACTATTTATAAAAGTAGTCATTTAAAATAGATTTTTTAAATCAAAGTGTCCCATAAAAATTTTAAACTTTTAAAAGGAATTTTAATTTCAACACATTTATGTCCAGATAAATAAAAACTAAAAACCAATTTTAAAAGATGGAAATTAATGAGAATGATTTATAAGATTAAAATTTTAAAACATTTTAAATAATATTTTAGTTAAAGACTTCCTAACCAAATAAGAGATGCTTGAATAAAAGTAATTGAGGAATAAAATTAATAAAAACATTATAATATCATGATAATAAATACATTCGTGATATAATATGTGAAAGGATAATATATACACCTTATAAAAGTGAATTGGTGCATAACGATAAAGAGGTCTCAAAAGAATGTAAATTGACATGAAATACCTTATAAAGACCGTATCCTTAGATTAAGGATGAATCAATGAAATAATTTTATGTGAAAAATATAAATACACTCAAATATAATTGGATATTAAGTGTAAATCAATCAGAGGAAATTCACACTTATTCTTGTAAAAACAAAACGAATGACTTGGATGTTTAACTGAATGAATGGAAATTGAGTTAAGATTACCCTTAAAAAGTTTATATCAATGGAATGTGAATTTATCAATTGAGTTATTATGTGCTTCAAAGGTATATCCACAGAAATGGGAGTGGAAATTATTACCTATGTAAATAAATAGTGAATCCACACATAATCTTGGAGTAAAGTAATCAATGAAGTATGCGTAAATCCCAATGAGTGGAAGTTGAAATTTAAAATTCCCTTACCGATTTGGTAACGCATGAAACATAAACCACAAGAAATAAGTATCATACAAGGAAAATGTAAACACCCATAAGTTAACTATATTACACAAAAAAGACAATCTTGGGCCATTCATACACAACACAATAGGAAATAGTGGCAAAATAGCATGAATCTCACAGGAAAAAAAAGTTGGATGAAAACCCCTTACCTTGTACTTTTCCTTAGTATATGGTAGGTAAACCCCTGGTATAATTGTGAAATAATTTTTATTAAATTATAAAAGAACAAAATACATAAATAAGATATCATATATGATCCTCTAGTATTTTTTTGTTAATGATATTTCAGTAGTATCATTGTTTTGGTTGTTTAAGGATTCGTTTTACTTTATATGTTTTGTTATGTAAGTCATGTTTGTTATGTATAAGATGTATTTGATTCATATCCATAATGATATTATGTTCTTAATCATTATTTTTAATCACAAGATAATAATTATTCTTGAATGATTACGATGGGGAATTAATCTCATCGCGTTGGTGGAGACTATAAGCCGTACGTAAGCATGAGCAACAATATCATTACATTGATGGTGAAATCATATATAATTGGATGCTATATCATATATATAGAATAATTAACATATTTTATTAATTATTTACATCAGTAATACTCATTATTATTCCCATCCAAATAATGAGGTGTTTTAATAACAAACTACACCACGACGTGGAGACGGTAAGCCATATGTAAGCACGTATGGTGACTTTGTCATTTATAGGATGGATAGAATAATAAATATGGTTGTACCATATTTATAATAACATCAAAGAATGTATAGGGTACTGGATGTATTATTTTTTTATGGAAAAAAATAAAGAGGAAGTGGAAGAAGAAAAGAACATGAAAGAGGGTGATGAAATTATTACCTTTTTTCGGGTGTTTCCTTTTGAATTTATCAAAAGGGCTTTCTAGGTTGGCTTTTTTATCAAAGTAATCCCTCCAGGTTGAAGTGAGGGAAGTTGGGAATATATTTGGGCAGGGGTTGTCGGAGCCAAATGGCTTTGCATGTGTGAAATTAGGAGAAGGGGACGTACCCTTTTATAAGAGAGGTGAAGGTCACTTTTGGAAAAACATAAAATATTATTTAATAATAAAATAATTTTAGCTTTCTATTGGCTCCAAAATAATTTTTTTCGAAGATTATGTGGGTGGTCGAAATACTCTCATCCAATATGTTTTAAACAAGTTTAGGTAACCATTTTAACCTTATCTTTTAGATTTAACTCTTAGTTAAAAAAATTTATCTTTTATCATGTCTTCTTGTATTCTTACACTATATGGTTAATAAACATACTATAAACATTAAAGAGAACCTAAATTAGTTTATTAATTACATATATAATATTATTTAATCCTTTTTCCAGAACCTCGTATTTTTATGAATTTTATATCAACCAATAATATAGCATTTGTTTTAAAAACTAATTTATGTCAATTTTGAAACTATTTGGTATTTTGTTTTTTTGAAAGTCATAAAAACCATATCACTTCAAAAAAAATTATCTAATCTACCCTAACATGTCATATTAACCTATAAAATTCGTGGATGGCATGAAAACCTTTAAATTAGTTTTATTTTAATATTTATAATATAAATAATTTTAATATTTCATTAAGAAGGTAATTACTACATCATCATTGTGTCATAAATTAATTTAATTATTTAATCTATAAAAATTGTAATTAAAATACCATTATGTTAGAAATATTTTTAAATTTATTATTAATATTTAAAGTCAAATTTATCTTATGTATAACCCTATATGAAAATGGGTTTTTAAATAAACATTGAATTTTACACTTTTAACTCTTCTTTAAATATAATAATAATAAATTACCTAATCTAATCCAAGTGGACCTACAAGATCATATTTAATTACTATGGTTGTTTTTGGTATAATTACACTTATCCAATATAATTAAGAGATGTTTTAGGGTAATTATAATATCATTTTTACCTTCATATACTCTATTTACTTTTAACCATGGTTAATAAAAATCAAAATTTATTATTCACCAAAAATTATTTTCATCTTTTTAAAACAAATTTTACTTACTTATATTAACCATGTCTCTTATATTTTTGAAATTAAATTCAGAGAAGCGGTAAAATTAATTTTTATGCCAATTTGAAAATGCTCCTAGAAGATGGGTAAAAGACGGTATAATGTTCAATAAAATTTTAAACATATAATTTTATTATAAAATGAATTCTATGAATTAAATTGAACCTATATAGGTATTATATATCTATTATTACTTAAAATAAATTGAAATAAAATATATAAAAATTTAAATAAAAAATTATTTTTAAACAATACCTTAGTGTTTTCCCAATTCATCAAAAATTGAAGGTTTTAGAAAAATACCAAAAATTTACCCTAAGATAATTTTGACATTCATAATTAAATTATTAATTTTATATTAAGAAATTAAAAACCTAGAAGATGAATTAATTAATTTTAAATTAATTCCCATTGTTAAAACTGAAAAGAGGTTTTTTGAAAAGAAAAAACTGTCAATAGATTGACATGTGTTTATGTCAAATTTAAATGTAAAAGTACTTATAATGACCTATATTGTATTAAATGAGAATAATATAATCTAATTATACTTTCAAACCATTAAAATTTAAAATTTTATACTATAAATTATTTTGATTAAAAAAGTTTTTTTGAATTAAAATGTAGGAATTTTCATTATTCATCAAAATATGAAAGTTATCTGAAAAGTACCAAACATTTAACAAAAATATATTTTTATGTAAATATTCTAAATAAGAATTTAATTTCATAAAATTTAATATATACAATTTCAAATATTGGTTTTAAAAAGAGTTTTCCATTAAAATGTGGTAAATTTTCTTTTTTTTTGAAGAATAATTCTTTTATCTAAAAAATAAATTTGTTCTTATATAATTTCTATGAAACACATAATATGGTTTCTAAAATTATATGGAGTATAAAAAATTCAAAATTAAGTTAATATTATTCATAATCGCTTTTTTAACTGCTAGTTTGGTATTTCGTGGTGCGTTCGAACTCGGTGTTGCGTGTAGCGCAAGCTATTGAATTACTTTCAAGAAAATAACATACTAAGATATCTTGAGGTGTTACAATATAGGTCCTGAATGAGGAATTAAGTAAATCGTGAACTCAATTTTTAGATCTGTAGGATGTCCATATGAATCCTCTAGAAAGGCAACAATATATTCTTACACAGTAGTTCCATCCTCAATTTGAATCTTTCATTCCTCACCTATATATACATCATTAACATCCTCTCTAAGAACTTTATTCAGGTGATCTACTAGTGGTGGATCTAGATAAGAATCATATGATGAGGTTTCTTCCCTAAAGATAATGGACTATACACCCTTCTTTAAAATTGTGACCTCCTTATTCGAGCAATAGATTCATTAATTTTAGTTTGAAATCCAATTTATACCAATAATTATATAAAATTAAATCATGGGTATGATGATATGGTCAGAAAATAGAGTATATTTGTGTATCACAGTGGGGACTGATTGACATAACATTGTTGTAATGATCCTTCCATTACGAGTTTTGACTAAAAAAATCTTTTATTAAAAAAATTAGAAATGTATACTTTTTTTGTAAAACTAGGAAGATATAAAAGAATGTGATGGTGCATAATCAAAGAAATAATTGGATATGTTTGAGGGAACAATTAATATACCTACCACCACATGATTAGGAACTTCAAACTGTAGCAAATTTGATCGCATAAACATGGACTTTCTACCTTTTCCCTCTCAGGGGAATGTTTCTATGCTGTTTAGGACAATAATTTTCAAAATTTCCCTATCTTCACAATTATACCATTGAACATTGGTTGCTTCTTCTTTTCCCTTACAATGTGGGACTTGTTCCATTTTCCTCAAAACATGTCACAAACACCCCCACCATTTGGGGAACTAATCGGCTGTTTCTTCTGACAATTATCATGGGATAGAAAATAAATTATTCCATTCTTCTACTTTTCCTTATTTCAATTTCAAGAGTGTTCGAAATCCCTATTATTCTCTTGTATTACTTTAAATTCAAATGACTTAGAGATTTTTTTTTCCTGATAGATGATGATATTATATCTTTATATGATAAGAAACTTTGGGATACTAGTAACCTTAAAAGGAATGGTTTTATACCATCAATTAATCGAATAATCTTGCTCCTTGGATAACATATGCAGTCTTCGGCATGTCATTCTATCTTTATGAATTCATCTTCATACTTTGCAACATTTTCATCATATTTTTGCGTCTAATTCAGAAAATTAACTTCCAAATTCTCTTATTTCTCATAAGGAAAGTATTTTTCTAATTATATTTCCCTAAAATCCCTCCATTCTTCATTTTCAATATCTTCATCCTCTTATATGTTTTGAATCAATGTCCAATATTGATCAGCATATCCTGATATATGATAAACTAACATGAAAAACATCCCCCTTTCATTACATACTAATGTGATACATATATTTTCTATATAACTTATCCACTATTATACTACGAATGGGTTTGTATTCCCAATAATTGATGGTGGTCATTGTCTCATAAAGTGTTCTATAATCACTTCTCCATGTTCTGGACTTGAATTCTCCATATAGTTAAGGTTTTTATTCATATCCCGATTTAGTTGTTCAAGTATAATAATAAGTAACTCAGTACTAGTCGTAACATCATTATCTTGCATAGGATTAAAATTACTACATGAGTTTCGTACGTTCTTTAAGTTTCCATTAATTCAACTAGGTTCCATTTCTAAATAATGGAATACACTAGATTAGGTTATGAATCCTAATGTATAATCTCAATAAGAAAAATTCTTAACAAAAATTGAAAATTGATGCATAACTAATTCAATAATATGAAACATGGTTTCTTTAAGGAAAAATTTATATTTAAATCCATCATAATGGATTGTAAATCCTAAGAATATACCCCAAGATTTTCAAAACATGTGCAAATTAGTTCCTGTTGTTGTGTTCCAAGTTACCTCAAGTCCTGACCAGAACACCTTGTTGGAATTGACACTCCTAGGTATATCTGTACCAGAACCACATCCACTTGTATTATCCAGACACAGATATATTTGTATAAATATCCACATAATAACTTACTTACCATAATTTTAGGATGTTCTAGCATGATTATCCCCAAAATATACCTTTTTTATTTTTTCCCTAACATATATTTTCTATATCTTGTTTCTATGTTTTCTACTCAAATTCCATTGATACCAACTGTAACACCTCAACCACAATTTCCTGAAGCCAATGTATTATTTTATTAAATTGGCATGATTACAAGAAATTCATATCCCATAGTATAAAATATATTAGTAGTTTTGGGAGACCATAAACATACATAAGTTCAAAATTACAACTTGAAATGAAATATAATATAGAAGATCCATTATTAACTCCTATAACTCATCAATTATTTCAACAAGTAATTCATAAAACAATTATTCACATCCTGGAAAAATTTTAAAAATAATAAATGGTTGAGATCAGATTCTTTGTAATGTTAAATAATATATTAAAAGTAATCATAAACATAAACACTAGGCATGATGTATAACTAAAAACATGCATTTAAAAATAAACTTGTGCATGATATGGAATGAATAAAATCCGATTAAACAATTCCATAAACATAACCATGGATGAACTAATAGTATAATAATTACATGAACTATTGATATCAAGTTTTATAAGGAGGTAATGCATAATTTTGAACATCATGATCATACCTTCAATGCCTCTTCCAAGGAACCATACATAATGGGTAAAAAAACCTTGGCTAGTTTGACTCATAAGACCAATAGAGGAATTGATGGTCTATATTAGGCCCCACCAGTTACATAATAAGTACAATTCATTATTCATATGAATGGGGATAAACATAAATAACATACTTATTTATATTTAAATAAACATGTTAAATGTAACTGTCTTTATCCAATCATTAAACATAAACAATAACTATTCAGAGTGATATGGTGAATGATATCATGATTGCACATCGAAATTCAATCCAATCAAAAACAATTAAATGGAATATTTTAGATGATATCATAAATTATTAATCCCAATTAAACACAAGGGTCAATAAGAGTGTTGAAATAGATAATAATAATCATATAAAACCATCAAGTAGTTTTTGAGATAGATACTCTTTTACTTTGTAAAAAATTGTTATTTTAGAAAAATGTTTTCAAAAAACTAGAATTGAATTAATGTTAAGTTTTCTATAATACAATGAGTGATTTTATAAAAATAATGGCGGATAATAATATATTATATATTTCATTTTAAAATAGGTATGAATTTGAGTAGTTTCTTTGAAATGTGCTTTTTTAACAGGAGGAATTTTTGAAATATCCTTTTAAAACATGTAACGCCCCATAAAAAAATTAAGATTCCATTTGGTACAAATATATAAAAAAATTCACATATAATTATTTATTATTACATATGAATAATTCATAATTTCATTGAGTTTTGTAGAGAGTAAGTGTAACCTGAAATAAGATGAATGTTTAGGTAGAAAACCCGTACCTTACGTCTGAATATATTCTACACATGACCATAATGTCCTTGAATATCAAATTAAATCCATTAATTAATAAGTTAATAACCTTATATAAATATATTTAATTCATTATAGTTTTATTATGATAATTTATATCCTTATTGATAAGTTATACGATTGAATTTCGTCATTCAGTAGTGTTCATTTCCTTGATTTCATGATCAGTTTTCTTGATTATAGGTAATAGAGTACATTTAAAATTGGTATAATTCCCCATATTTTGAATTAAATGTTGTTAAAGGAAATAAATAAGTTTAAATTATTATATATATCATTTGTATATATATTATAAGGACGAATCATTAGATAATACATTTTGTGATAATTGTTTAGATTATTATAGAGGTTATTGATCATAACGAACTCTTTTTTCATTATTACTTGGTATTATGTAAATATGTTACATCCAAAACATAAAAAAAAATTAAGTACTCATTTTAAAATTTGTTTAAACCATTATAATGGTTTAATAAATATTATTTAAGGGTAAATTGATGAATTAAAATTTTCATCCACAAAGGTTATAAATTAGCACTTCCAGGAAGATGATTTCATTTTTAAAATAAAAGAGAGAGAGAGTAAAAATATTGAGTATGGTTATTCTATTATGATGATATAATTCTATAATATAAATAATTATAGAGTTATAATTATCATTTTTTCAAAGTAGGTGATGATATAATAATAAAATAAAATAAAGGGAAGTGAAATTAAATGAAAAAAGAAGAGGGTTTACCTCTTAAAATATCCTCTTTGAGAACCTAATTAAGGGAAGGGATTTTGGTATTTTGGAAATAAAAAAGTGATTCTAGATGTATGTAGATTCTAGTAAAGAGTATTTAGGAATAATAATGACAAGCTACATGGATTAGAGGAGTGAGGAGAAGATGGGGTGAGGGGTGGCTATTATAGTGTAGGAGAGGGGTGGTTTTTGAATATCTTATTCATTATTTATTTTTTGTCTCAAGAAAAGAAATTGAACCAATTATTATGACCCAAAATAGTAATAAGTTCACATGAGTTCATACCATGTGTGATTTAATCGTCAAAACATCACTTATGACTCAATAAATCATGTATTTAGCAGTTATCGTTTATTACCATATTTAATTATTCACTAAAAATTCAAGTATTTTAGAAATCTTCCAAAAAATCTCCATAACCATTTTTAAACATGTATAATCTAAAATGAATACTCTTTTTGGTAAGAATAATTTTCAAAATATATAAAATTTAATATTTAAATAAAATCATTTTTACATGAAAAATACAGATATTAAATCTAAAACTAATTTTATAATAAATTTAAAAATTAATCTGAGGTCTCTTAAAATTATCTCAAAATAATAGGAAAAAAAATTTGTTTGGAATAAATATTATGAAAATGAATTTTATTCTAAATAAATTTATTAATTTAAAATTTTAGTTAAAAATCTATTGCTTATAAAACTATCAATAGTCAATTATTAATTTTTGAAATATGCACTCTCAATAAGAAGGTGCATAAATATTATTTAGACATACATGGGTGTGGTTACTCATCATAAGGGTCATATTAGTATTCATAGAATAAATTACCATTCATAAGGGTTATGTTACTATTAACCAAAAATAAATTTTTATCCTATCAAAATCTAAATATATTACTGATTGCAACTGTGTTTGTTTTTTTTCGAAATTAAAAATAGAGAAACTAAAAAATTATAACTAATGGCTAGGTTATAACTATCTTATAAAGTAACAAAAGATTTTATTCATAGAGACTTATTATTTCATCTATTCTATATTAAAATTATTTTCAATTCATTGGGGTGCTACAATATCCATTATACACGAGTTTCAAATATATAAAAAGAAAATCAGAACTAAGGTAGGTGTAAATTTCTTGATCTCATTATTATTCAAGATTTTTTATATGTAATTACTTACTATAGAATATTTATCACCCATTTCTATGTTTCTTAAAAACATTTTTATTATTTTTCTATAATTGTTAATGTTATTTTTACTCAGGTGTAAATTTTTACTGAATGGTTTGAAAGAAATCATTTTTCCATTTTCTTAATGAGGTACTTTGTGAATTATCTAGGAAAAGTATGATAAGAATGTTTTTAACATATATGAAACTAATGGATTATTCTTATTTCATGATGCCTTATTTCCTTGAGGTTTCCCTTACTAGATTACAAGGTTATTTTGAAAGAAAATTATTTCTGTTAAAATTGTACAGCCTTTTAGGAAATAAAAATGTTTTCATATCATAAAGGATATATTCCTCAAGAATTATTTTCAAGTGATCTATCAAAATTACCTTCAATATATGATAACATTATTTCATGTTACCAATGTTTTTTTGGGGATATTTTTAAGGATATTATTGTTATAATAAAAATATTTGGTTTATGTTCATGATGGAAAAATATTTATAAGACTTATTTATTTTCTATGGATTACATTATGACTGATTGATTTTTATGAAATACTTATTATTCCATGGGTTCTTATATGATTGTTGAATTATATTATTTTGGAACACATATGTATTATTTTCCTCATGTGAAGGTTGGGAAATATATCTCACTCCAATGCAATTGAAAAATACATATTTTTGATGTGATAGACCTGATTGTAGTGAGGAGTAAACTCAGAAAAATAATACTGGATTGGAATGAGGGTAAACATGGTTCAATAATACAGGGTTGGAACTAGAGTAAACATGGATCAATAATACAGGTATGTAACATAGAATGAACCTAGTTTGGTAATAGTGTTTTTTTATTATGATGGTCATGGAAATAATCCTTGAATAATAGGGAAATTATTTTCATTGCTTTTGTGTATGACACAAATTCCATTTATAATTATATGCTCTCGTAAAATATATTCATTGGTTCTATATGAACATCTATTATTTATGACACAATATGATATCATTACTATTGATACATAGGATATGATTTTCAAATGATTTGTTTATTCTTTTTTCACTTACGATTATAATAATATTAATAACTCTCATTCTTACCCTTAATAATCAATTGATCTCTCCCTTTTCATTTTATTTATTTTCAAAAGATATAAACAATGATTTTTTATGTATTAATACTAAAGGGGAAGATATTTAAGAGGGATATTTATGATATTTCACCAAAATTGAATAATATTTTCCAGTCTCTCAAGGCACTAAAAAATTATGGTCCTCAATACTGTGTTTTTGAAATGTAATAAATATTCACCTAAAGAGTTTTAATATCCATAAGTGAAAATCTTGGGTCACTATAGAATTGCTCAATTAAACTTATGCTGGAAACATCACTATAAAACATTATATTATTAAGAAGTATAATATTTTAAAATAGAATATAAAGTTTGGAAAACATAAAGCATGAAATTACAGAAAATGTCTCATGTTGCTTGGTATGGAAAAAATTTAAAGCCTTAGAGACATCTTATAAAGGGTACAATGAAAACACTCTCTATAAAAATGTATATGTGGGCTAACATCATAATAGATTTTTTTTTATTTTAGTTCCTATGTTTTATAAGAAGAATAATAGTATTTCAGTCACTATGGATTCACATTCCATGTATAAACATTACTTACCTATAAGGGATGGTCAACCCCTTGAACATATTACATTAATCTACATCAATGATATCTTAAGGATTAAAGGTAAACCATTATCAACTATTTCTAACCATGACCCTCATTTCACATAACAATTTTGTATAAGTAATCAAATGGCATTGGAAACTGAGATATATTTGAGCACTATCTATCATCCTCAAACTGATGGGAAGTCTTAATGGACCATCCAATCCATAGAGAGAATTTTGAGTTCATTATCATTTTAATAACAAGAAATAAGGGCATAATACTTACCTCTAATATAATTAACATACAATATCAGCTTCAACTAAATATATAAAATTCTATTGTATGTGTATTTCTATGAAAAATGATGATGAGGCCCATCTTGTTGGGATAATGTTTTGGAAGGAAACGTAGATTCTCCAGAAACAATTTATGAAAAAATTTATATGGTGTAATCTATCAAGAAATTTATTAAGAAAGATCAAAATAGATAGAAATGATATACAGATATTCAAATGAATGACCTGGAATTCCAACAATGAGATCATGTCTTCTTGAATGTATTACTATAAAAGGAGTAATATTTCTTGGTAAGAACTGGATTCAATGTACAAGGTATATTGGCCCTTTTAATGTTTTTGAAATTATTTTATTATCAAATTATAGATTGAATTTTACACCTAACCTTTCGATGGTGTATAGTATCTTAAATGATTTTTTGTTAAAGAAGTATATATCAACCCAACCCATGTACTCAACACAAATGGAATAGTGTATCAACCTGAATTATAGTATAATTAAGAAAATATCATGATTCTTGAAACTCTATACCATTGGTTTTAGAATTTTACAACCCAACTGGTGAATGTTATTTATAGGAATCACATTTTGGAAGAAGAAACCTAGGAACCATAAGAAGAGATATGGAATAAATATAATATTTTGTTATATATTTACATACGCCCCAAATTTCAATGATGAAATAATTAATGGGAGGGGATGTAATACCTATTTTTATACAATAGTAAATTATTACTTCATCTCATAAAATTTGGAACAATAAAAAGTATATTATTTCATCAAAAAAGGACACCATAATAGAAAATCATGTACATAATTTAAGTTAAAACAAATATCCTAAATAATTTAGTAACTATATAATTATAGATTAACAATATATATTAAGATAAGTAATAATATCATTACACAAATGCACATGAAAATTAAAATGGGAAGTGTTTTTTGAGATTTTATTCTCACTGGATGATTTATAAATTCAAAATTATTTTTTTAATATTTAAATTTTACATAGATAAAAAATTATCTTTATAAAAAAATTTAAATTTGGAATTATCATGTCAAAATTATCCAATGGTTTATTTTCATAATTTATTGAGAAAATTTTTTTCATATAAAAAGTAAAATATTCTACGAATTTATAATATGTATTATAACATAATAATGATTTATAAATGATATAATGAATAAAATAAAGTCTTAACAAACCAATAATGCGTTAATTATTTAAAATAATATATTTTAATGTCATAAAATTAATTTTTGAAAATATAAAAAATCCTCCAAAACAAAAGGAATATTTTAAATATTTTAAAAATAATTCATTATGAATAAGAATAATTTCTACATCCAAAATAATATATTTTAAATTAATTTTCAACATAAACAATTTAAATTCAAAACCCAGAACATACAAGTCAAATACCATGATAAAATAATGGGATATATAATTTTATTTTTTAACCTAGGGTCCAAGGACTATGATTTTAAATTTAAAAAATAATCCCCCAAATTCACATTAAATAAACACCCTTCCTCTCATTATAATCAATAAAAAATTATTTAGAACGGATATCCTCAATTATCATCCTTAAGTGGTCCCTAAAATTTTTTTTAATGAGTCAATAATGCTCCTCTCAACCTTTAAAAACACATTTCTTGGTAAAAGTTCCCAATCCTCCTATCATACATTTTCAGTTGTAATCCTTCATTATTACATCATTTAAATTATATTTCATATATTTTCATTCTTTTAATTCCATAGTAATATTTTCCATTTTATGTATATTTAATGAGATATTAATTATTACCTCTCATTATATTCTTTTCATAATCCATTATTATACTGATATAAGGGCCCATAATCCCACTTTATCATTTCATTCTATAATCCTCTCCAAATAATTATCATTTTAATTAAAAATGTTTATATTCCACATTTTTATTCTATAATTTTATTATTGGTAATATATTTTAAATATTTTCATTATATATTGTCTTGATCTTTACAAGATACACAAAAAATGGGCCTAACTGCACACTTGGGTTAATACACCTAGGGATTATACTTTGGATAATCACAAGTACATTAAAAATCATAATAAATTATTTTAATATATCATTTAAACCTAATTTATATTCATATATTAGAACCATGAAAATACACTACTCCATTATATCAATTTCATTCCATTGATAAAGGAACTTTCTAATACATTGTGTATATCATACGGTTTCTAAGATAATTATTGGATATTCAACAAGAGAGTGAAAGTTTTCCACGATATAAGGATATATTTAAATTTAATATATACTTCATTTATTTATATGTACCACATTGATTACTTATCCATTATTATGTATGAGGTTTATTATGGGACATTATGATAGGTGTTGTTTTTCCATTTTAATCATATGTTGGATAGAGTGGACTTATTACAAGGGTGGTAGGGAAAATAATTTATCCCTTGGTTCATTAGTGGGTATCACGAGACCATCTATATAAAACTATAATATTATAGAATTTATTTTTTAATATAATATATTTGATAGCATGTAGTATACACAACATCACGCTTAAATGAACAGGAATATACTATTATTTAAATATGACCATTGTTAACTAAACGTTGGTTTGGTATATATGAATATGTATAACTATACCATAAAATATATCTTAAAAAATAATCCATATTAAAATGAATAATAAATATTTCGTTTATTATTAATTGGTTGAAAATAAAGATAAAATCTTTCAAAGGTAAAATGTATATTTTCCAAAAAAACATATTTCTAATTGTACAATATATATTGATCTTAATAGATTAAATTTAATACTATTAATAAATTATATTAATTAAATATTAATTTTTCTCCAATTTTATGAGTTAACATTCACAAAATTTTGTTTATTAGTAATGGAATGACAATAAATGCATTAAACATCAAGAATACATTTTCTTCAAAGATGGGTTTTATTATTATTTGTGTGTAGATGTTATAATTAATTTAATCTACTCTTTGATTTTTTTGGAAAAAATGGACATCATTTTTTAAATTATCATTCAATAAAATTATTTCAATTTTTTAATTTTCCGTAAATATTGATTTTTGAGTGAATAATGTGAAATTTCATTTTTTTACCAAAAATTTCCTTCCATTTCATTAATTTGGGCTATTTATAAGACATGATATATTTTATAATTTTGTTTTAAAAAATATATATCCATTATATTTAATATAAACTAAATAATTCTATATGATTCAAAATTATATTTTATTTTCGTATAAGTTCAATTTTAGGTACAAAAATGCTATTTTATAAAAAAATTTAGATGGTTTTTGTATAGATATATTAAAATTTAATCCAGCCTCTCTCATAAATTTAATTAGGAAAACTAGATTCTATAATTGGAATCAATATGTTATTATTTCCCAATAATTCTATTTTTGTCATTGTGAATTTTAACCATAGTGAGAATGTGACTCCATGGAAAAAGAGAAATTTGGTTAATTATGGAAAATACATTGTGATAATAAAAAACATTTCATCTTAAATCTTATTGGATGAGTTATTTATATCATTATCAGGGTATATAATAAATATTTATACTTTTTGTGACTTTAATTTGACTATATCATTTATATTAATTTATATTTTGAAAAATTACAAAACATTACTCTCTCTTTTAATATGTCTAATATGTTTTTATATTGGATAAAAGAATATATAAACAATTATAAAGACTTAATTTTAATATAAATAAATTATTTATAAGGTAATAATTTATTTTAAATTTTTATATATAGTATAAGTTCTTCTTATACTTACACAATATCGACGTAGTGTTTGTGAAAGCTGTAGATAAATCATATAAATAGATTTTACAATTATTAAATGTAATAATAATTTGTTTCTTATAGTGTTAAAATAAAATTAAAAATAAATATGATGTATAAGTTATAATAATTGTGTTTAAATTAGAATTACAAGGATATATTGATTCTCATTATGTCAAATTATTTAAAAAACATTAAAATGACATTAAATGGTATTTAATGGTTAAAAATTACATTTAAATCATTAAAAACTAAAAAATAAAATAAATAATTAATCAATTAGATGTAAAACTATTGATAAATTAATTAATGTATCATGTATGTTCCACATTTAATATCAAAATTACTTTCATGGACCATAAATATTGAAAATTTTGTTATAATTGTCAATGTTAAATAAGTTTAGTGAGGAGTTAAAAAAAATAGTTAAGGGTTTAAATAACAAATAATTAATTAAATTAAAATAAGATAAATTTATTTATACCCCATATCATTCAAATATATATTAGGATCTAATTGTGACCAAATTTTCCATAATAAAAACATTATATTATTTTATTTTTTATAATAATTACTATTGTTCCACCCAACTCACTTATAAATGGGAAACTCTTCCCCAATATTCCTCACATGACTTTGGTATTATATATCAACAAATACCTGACCAAATACCTTAAAAATGAACTCATTATTTCCTAGATTTTATTGTCCTAACAAAATAAAAACCTAATAAAGCTTTATTTGTATGTTTATGGAGGCTTTCCAAAGAAGACGTATATCTCTTACATGAGTGTTTCATATTAATTTCTTCTTTAACAAAATTCAAAAATTATTTTAAAATTTTGAAATAATAAATTAATTATGTTAAATATATTATAATTTTATAATTATTATGTTAAAAAAATTCAACTTCTTTTCCATCCTATAGAAAATGAAAACATCTCTCATGCATATGTCTGGTCGATCACCTATATAGAGCGACGTGTTTCATTTTTCATCACCAACTCAAAAGGAATGTTATTATCATGGTTCTAATGAATAAATATGATATTAATTAAATAATTAATATTTCCTAATTATAAATCATTTCATTCTTTGTTACCCTTCCATCTATTAAAAAATTATAACATCGTCTGTGCATACGTGGAAGCCACCACTTCCAAGAAGCGATGTGAACCATTTTAAAAATCATACATCAATATATGACTCTATAATTATATTTAAATTATTAATATGATAATTATTCAATTATTAATAATATTTATAGAATTAAAAATATGAACTATTTACCATGGTTAACCGAGAAAAGGTTTTTTGGTATTGTGAACTAAACGTCCTCCAATCATCTAGCATGAAATTAACTTGTTTTATAACAAGGTAAGGAATGTCAATAATGTAAATATAAGTAATAATAACAATTTAATAAAACATAAAATGTTTTTTAAATAAATAAAAAATAATACATGTTTTTTATACTAGATTTATAATAAGTATGTATCAATTTAGACTCATGATAAGGGACTTTCTTTTAGAAATATTATTTTGATGTTTTCCTTCCAACTAATTTTTTTCCTTATTGAGGTTTTTTTAAAAGTTTATAGAATTTATGTAATTATTATTCAATGTTTTTAAAAGTTATTTTTTAATTAATTTTTACATTCATTACAAATGATTAAAAAGAAATATAGTTTTAATTTTCCATATGGATTATTTTCTACTTTTCTCTAAAAGTGAACAAAAATGTATTTACATCATATTCATATTGAATTATTTTTACCATCGTAATAACCACGAATCATTATCAATGTTACTCTAAAATTTTATATGGTTTTTTTTAAATTAAATATTTCTCTCAATATTCATTAAATTTATAGTTTTATAATGTTTTTCTGTGAAACAAAATTTTTCTCATTTGTATGTGATATCTAAACTGATTATTACATATAAGAGTGAATAAAATTTAAAAAAGGAATAATGAATAGATTGAATTGTATTTTTTTTCTTCATTATATGATTCTAAAGAATTTTATATGAATTATAGGTGGGCCTAATATAACATTGATGATTGGTGAGCTAGATATAGCTCTCTAATGCACTCGATAATGAGACATATTTAACTGATATACATTAATCATAAGAGAATGTTGATAGATTTAGTTACACAAATGAAGTGATAAATTTAACTAATATTATTTAACCATAAAAGTATCAAAATTATACATTATGGTATTCTACGATAAATAAATTGTTCCCCATGTTTTCAACATTTTTTCTTTGTGCTTATAAATTAGTTTACATGGATTTTTTTTTAAAAAACATAGACATTGAGCTTTTGATTGAAAGGAATATATATTAAATTGTAAATTTGGAAGGATTTTTTATGATAAATATATCTTTGATTATTATTTTTCCTCTTATATTCCTAAAAAATTCGTTATGATTACTTTATGATTTGAATATAATATTATAAGTAGGAAAATTATTAATTTATTTCAAGGTTTATTGGGAAAAAACATAATATTTTTTATGATTTTAAAAAAAATAAAATTCTATATTGATTTTATGTTATTTTTATATACCTTATTGAGATTATTTTTCATATTCTAATTTTTATAATATTTTTTATAGGGCCATAAGAGGAGTATAACATATTATAATATCTATCTCTAAATCGAGTAAAATAGTCTTGAATGAGGCTTGTGTGTTAGTAAATAATAAATACTGTGAACTTAAGAATCCTATTTTGGGGGAAATTTTGATATTAAGTGGAAGTGTTAACTTTATTATGTAATATTTTATCCAAATATTTGGAAAGAAACTATTGTCATTGATGGGTAATCTAATGGTTCAAACCCATTGGTATATGATGGTGAACCGTTGATATAGTGTACACTAACTTTTTTCCTAATGGTTGGTTAGGAGGTAGTTGAAAAAGGCATATACCATAGTTTCTTAGTGATCCATTGGTATAACGTAATCCAAATTCCATTTTAACTAATGGTTCAATGTAAACCATTAGTTTAAATCTATACAAATGGTTTCAAAAATACTATTATAGACCCCCCACCCACAGTTCCCAAGCTAGAAGTAGTCGCAACCTACCCAAAGAACCTACAATTAATTTATAACATAGGATACCTAACCTAAAATGAAACCAACAAGTAATCGAAGAGTGAAAAACTAATGAGAATAAAACCACTAAAAAAATAATTTGAAATGAAACTAGTAGAACATCATAAATAGATAGAACCTACAAAAAATGAAAACAAAACCTCTAACCCAACAGAACATATAATACAACCCAAAAAACTTCTTCAAGGAGACACAAACCAATACACAAATAATTTTAACATAATAAATCAATTGATACATTTAACAAGTTATAACAAATTTAAAAAAACACTTATATTCACTCAAAAATATCATCAAAGATCTAATCTCAAAATATCAGTTAAAAACATATAGGATCAACCTATCCCTCATAACCATCACTATCGTCACTTCTATCCTTTTCCTCATCCTCATCCTTGTCCTTATCCTCATTCTTATTCTCATACTCTTCCTCTTCTTCACCCTATTAGTATCCCTCTTCCTCACCCTTTTCATCACCCTCTTTCTCTCCATACCCATCCTCAAGAATATATATTCTTGAAAACCAGTATAACTAGTGCCTGGTATACTATATAATATATGCATAATTTTTATATATTCATCAAAATCCACTGTCATATATGGTGTATGTGATAGACATCAAAATTACCAAAATTTCATGAATTCCTCATTGTCCCTTTGATTCCATTCACACACCTGCATGAACATATTGTTTTCCTTTTTTATGTGGTTCTATGCCTGTGCAACCCATGAATTATATTTTTCAAACTTTGTTCTATTAAAACAAATGCATGATATGGGCCAATATCTCACTGGGAAAATACTCTTCCCTAGATGACAGCGTACTCCTCCATGAATCTCATCTCTTCAAACCTGATATAAGTGATGATTTGTCCCAAATTTGTTAGCTTCCTACACATCAAGGACCTAAAAATGAAAATGATAAAAATATAAATGAATCATGTAGTTACAAAGTTGATTCTAAAAATTGTTAAAATGTCAAACTTAAAATCTATTTTTATTTTGGTTTGTTCACTACGCTTCCATATTTTTTCTTTCTATTTGAGAAAAATAATTTTTATCAATGAACATGTCCTTAAATATTCTAAACCTCCCTCTACAATGGAATTTAATGTTAGAATACCATAAGTGAAATTTAATTTTTAAAAAGGTGTTCCATAACTAAATAAAATGGATATTAATTCTAAATGATGTTGGAAATAAAAACATTTGGTATAAAAATTATAGTGAAAGAATAGATCACATTCTCTATATTTATCTTTCACAACATTCATATGAAAATTTCATTTATGCGATGTTGGTATACCATGGATGGACAAAATATTTTTATTTAGATAGTTTTTTGTAATTCATATTTTTTTTACAAAAAATTATATATAGCCACAAAATTTGAATTATTGTTCTAGTGACCCCTAAGCTTATATTGTGCAATTTTCTAAATTATATGTTTTATGGTTGGAGGATATACATTTATAATAAATCATTTAACCCATATAATACTATTATTCTATAAACTATTAATATTTTAAAATAATTTATTATAATTCATATTTCCTTGTATGGTAGAATACTTTACAATTAGATCAAAGGAATAAAAATATAATTATTATAAATAATGTTAAAATCAAGAGGAATGATAAAAATTGAACTTGATATAATTTTAACAATACTAATATTAGGATTAGGTTATATGTAAGAATCGTGAAAAAATAAGAGGATTATTTAGTCCAATTATCATTATAGAACCATAGTTTATAACAGGGAGCACCATGATACTTGACAGGTTGTATTTCATGTGTTCCATGAATATTTTTACTAAATTTTTTTAATTACATTAGAAACCTCAAAATTTAAAATGGTGTTCTAATTCAAGATCTCATACATTCATATTTATTATTCTTACATTGAATATTTTAATTGTTCTAGTAAATATAGATATTTTGAGTTTGTGATATCTATGTTATAACATAGATGATTATCTTAAAACATAAAATGATTTAAAAAATAATATTAATTGGGAATAAATAGGGAATCAAATGAGTTTTAAATATGGTTATTTGTGTATAATTTTACAAAGTAGTAAATATTAATTTTCCACTAAAAGGATATTCCATAATTAAAAATTCATATATTATTCACTCTAATTCTATTAATACTTTTTAATTAGGAATAAAAAATGGTTTTAAATGGTATCTAAAAACCTTAAAAAGTAAAATCACTCAAAAAATATATTTCATTTGATGGTGAATATGAAAAAGTAGCGAACATGATATCACACATGATAACATGTAGATCATATTATATTTGATAAATTATTCAACATTAAATATTTAATGTTGGAGTAAACAGGGAAAACTAATCCATGAAAGAGGAAGATGAGAAAACATGTTAATATAAAAACAAACATTCTAACAACCCACTACACAACTAATAATTGGAAGATAATGAACTATTCAAATGAGGTTCAAGGATGATTCCAAATTCAAAGAGTTTATAAATAATTCTAGTGTTTTTTGTGTTGGGTTTAGATTTATATGATAAAAAAGCAGTGGGAGGTTAGTAAATTGTTGTAATTAGTTTAAATATTCCTCATTGTGAATTGGGATCCATGGTGGGAATATAGAAATTTTTTGTTTTATGTTATTCCATTTTTTCCACATACATTAATAATAATAGAATTTTTAATTCAAGTACTTAAAAAGATAAATAAAGAATATTTCTAACATTTTTTCTATAACCAAGGAACATAGATCTATTTTTCATGTTAATTTTACATAATACATATTTATATAACTCTATGTGATTATAATATGTGTTTATATAATAATAAACATCATAGAGAGATATAATTACAAAGGAAAATCATGAAAAAGAAAATGTGATTATTATATTCAATAATGAACATCACTTAAAAATAAATTTCATCTTGTAATATTAAATGAGGGTTATACCTACTTCCTATCATGGTATGGAATTTTAGACTGCCCCAAAATGTGGAAAAATTTCATTACATCTTTTTCTATTTTGTCACGATTCTTCCTAAAAAAATAATTTTCAAAAATACAAAACAAATTATTATTGAAAATCATGGAAATTTTCATCCAAAAACCTCAAATTTTACTAATACCTAAAACTCATTACTTGTCTATTGAAAAATAATTTCTCAACAATATTTTACTTGATAGTAATTCATGATAGCTATGGAATATTAATACAAACCAAGTCTAGCATGAAAAGCACAATACAACTCATGCATATACAATCTCCACATCTTAGCTATTCCATCAGCAATGATCTCCTCGTAGCCTCATCTTTTGGATAATTTAAATGAATATGAAACCAAAATATTACTTCATATAAATATGATTACAATATATACTTAAAACTAATAAATTATTTACCTATATATACACACACATCCACTATCTTTTACTTTATTTGGAATACTTCTCTCAGAGAGTGGTATGACGTGAATGATGTCAGAGACTTTAGCAAGCATTGCTATAATAATCTTACACCCCTGCCCTATTTTACCAATAATTTTTTTGTACTCGTTTTTCTCTACCAAGTTCTGTGTGTAGTGGTTCCACACTATATGCATGAAAGATTTCCAACTCCACTTGTCTAAATACATAGTTATTAAAAATAACATTATATCAATATATCATATAATGAAAAAATAGTGTAATAATTTTATAAGGGTTCTATATGTATACCTGAGGTATGACAATTAGTGGGTGATGTTAGATCCCTATCATCTGAAGAAACATAAATTTTTATATATTTGGAGTGGGATCCAATGTATTTTTTGGAGCCTCAAAATATGGCAGAGTAGAAATCGAAGAAGCAGGAATGTAGAAGCTCATAGAGAAGCAATTATAAGAAAACATAAATGGAATATATGGATGTGAAAATGGATAATATGGGTGAGGAATATGATTTATACTCAGATTAGGTAATGATAGAATAGTGGGATTAGAAGAAAAAAGTGCTGAAAAAATGGATGACCAAAATATACTGGGTGTCTCTAACCAAACTGTAGGATCAGATGGTGTTGTAGATGGTATGGAAGGGGAAGGGATGAGGTACAATAAGTTACAAACAGTGGAGTGTATAACTCTAGAACAACCCCTTGTAACATCACCCTATACTCTAGAGACACTAGGATGGTCAGAGAATAGTTTTATCTTTAGTGGATAATCCTGATTAAATGTTAAAAAGAAAATTAATCACATGAAATTATTTGTTATATATATATATTAATAAAATAAAATACTCACAATGGGTACCATTGGCAGGACACTCATAACTCTCATTTAGTTATTATTTACAATCATCCATTTCAACATATATCCTCAATATTTTTTCAATTCCATAATTTTAAAAAAAATATATGGAATTAATTAGAAATACATAACTAATGTGTAAGACTAATAAGAAAGAATATGATATATGAATTAATTAAGGAATAAAAATTATCAAAAAATAAATAAATTATATGTAATGATATAAAAACATTTTATATTTAGTGGTAATCATTTCAAAACATAAGATATCTCACAGGAAACTAAATATGTTCAAATTTGAATACTTAACATGGGTATGATATAGTTTTCTTCTATTTTCAATTCAATCTGATTAAATTTTGGTTTGGTAATTTGGTTCATTTTGGTCAATTGATTAGGTCATTTTTTCATTTTTATTTGTATTGGTTCATGTGGTTTGTTTTTATCAATTTATTATGTCATTTTTTCATTTTTATTATTCTTAGGTCAGTTGGTTCATATTTTATTTTATGTCATTTTTCTATTTTTTTTCTTGGGTCATTTTTTACATTGGTTTTGATTTCCATAATAATTAGTCTAATATATCTAATTCAATTCATCTTGTTTTTTGTTATAATTTATTTATTTTATTTTTTTATTTTTGGTAGGTTAAAATATAGTTTAATTCAATATTAAATAATTAAACTCAAAGAAAATTGCAGCTGATAAATATTTAAATTTAAAATTAAGGTTAAGTTGGATACAAAAATATGTGTTGTAAATAATAAATAAATTGGAGTAGATCCAACATTAAAAAACAAGATTATATAATCCAATATAACTGATTTCCTAGATATATATTTATATATATTTCTAACAAAAACTTTTTCTTGACAATCAATTATAAAAATTGAACTATTGGATTCATCAGAAGTAATAAATCTATCGAGGCCAATGGGGGCAAGGATGTAGTCAATTCCATCCTCACCATTATCAAAAATACATATTCGGATTACGTTAAAAATGATAAAAATTTCAGGTCAATTATGTTCTTTCTAATGAAAACTATTTTTTTCATTAATATCAACATATACAGTTCATCTGTAGAAAGAGTGTGAGTCATGTTAGTAACTCAAAGTACACAATCATCTACAAATGTTCCGGGAATCATAATTGAATCAATACACTTTAATTTTATCATAGTGACTCAACCATGAGAGTAATAATCCAATATTAGTATTTTTACTCTGACACCATAATAGGATACATTTCTAAATCGATGTCAAATATCTGATTCATTGGTATAACAATATATTGTGGTAATTACCATAACACCATATTTTTTGTTATCATGTTAATTTATTTTTCAGGGATAATAAATGTGTACCTATTGATCACAATATATTTTCATTCACGAATGACCTAATTAGAACCAAAATAAAATGCTCTTATTTCCCCAATCACATGGTTTTAGGACAAATGAATACACGAAATGTTAATGAATATTAAACATAAATGAATATTGATTTTATTAATTTATTATAATAATATTTATACCTTCAATTTCAACCAAGTATAAACCTATTTTCTATGTATGTTATCTCTACATCTAAGATATTGAGAATAATGATTTATATTAATTTTTTTATGTCCTAGGAATATGAATTATTGAAATATTTTAATAGACATGTAAAATTATATGAGATGAGATAAGATATACCTGATCTATTTACTTACATGATATATTCATCGAGTAAATCATAGTTAAGAAAAACTGTGTGTTGTACCATCTCCCTCTCTTCAGAAATTAATGTGGTTAATGTATATGATCTCGGAATTTCACATTTTAATGGTAAGTGATAGAAAAATAGGTTCAACTATCTCATATTTATATTATTTATTTCTCATTAGTTTGTTTTAGGTCATAGTTAGATAATAAAAATACATTGAACATAAATCCATAAATTTTTTAGCCAAGTAATCGATCATGATTTAGCCTTCTATATGATTAAAGTTCCTAACATAAGACATTAATGTGTACATATTTATTTCAGCTTGATACATCCAATGAAATGAAATTTTTCCCATGAGAAGTACTTCAGTTTGAAGATTGACAGTTAGATGGACCATTCATGTGAAAATTATAGAGTAAATATTTTCGTAAACATGGAAAAAATTAATGGTTCTGATAAAAAAAAATTCTCAAAAAAGACCATGACAACATGTTTGCAAAACATTCTCTATAAAAATGGAACAACCGAATAATTTCACCGTTATATTATTGTAATAAAGATGAAATATTACTACTGGAATAAAAACATAAAGAAGGATGTGATTTTCATGAAACTCATATGATTCCATCTTCAACTCTCTTATATTGATACATTTTGATATGTTTCTTTAATATCCGTCACGAGCATCAATAGTATCTAGTAATTAAAAAAATTAGTTTATTTCTACTAGTTTCATCACAAAAGAAGCACACAAAACGTACCATTTATTTTCACTGATAGACGCAAGATATAATTCCTGATAAATTCCCCAATGCACCAAGTCACACCTAGATCATAAATAATATTTTTTGCTTTCTTTGAAATTTAAAAGTATTGAAATCAACATTTCACATATATTCTTTTCGATGAGAATTACGTCAAGGAAATGACGTGAAAAATTGTTTGAACAATTTTGAAACTCAAGGAAGACACTTATCATTTACAAATCATAACTGCATTTAGTGGAAACATTCATCCTCCTTTTAGATATCATATGACCCTTCCTGAATGAAAACTGAAATCTTGCATTTATTAAACTACCTTAGTTTTAGAAATATGTTGAGGTACATTTTAGGTCTCCCTAGTATTTCTAAATATTTGACTATTATACCTATACAGTTGGTCATTTGGAAAGAATAATAGACATCCCATAAAATTGTAACTATGATGATATTTATGTCTTATGGATTGTGTATTCTTCATACAAATAGGTCATGATAGTTTTTCATTTGTAATCTATCCATACATCATTTTATCATCCATAAAATCATTGATAATCCACATAATCATAGGAAACATCTAACATATTTCTTTCAAACCTAAATTGTTTGTGTTCACACCCATATTCCAAATATGTTTCAACGCATTAATTAAAATTTGAAGGTGCACATATATATCATTATCAGGATCATCAGTTCTAGATATGAGTATAATCATTAAAGTGAAAGGTTGTTTCATTCACAAACATGTAGGAAGGTTTTAAATGTTTATGTAAACTATTACATAGATTAAAATCATCACATGAAAGAACCAACCTCATGTTACACATGTAATATATGGAATTAGGATATTGAGCATCAAATTTCATCAATGAAAATAAATCTGTAGGGTGAACCACCTCATCATTATTCTTCTTTCTCTTGGTATCATGCCATCAATTTTATTAATATTTCATCATGCATGAAAATATTCTGAAGCCTATGGACCAATGTAAAGGGAAAATTTTAATTTTTTGGCATGCAGTATAGTGTTTAATCATCTTTTTCATTCCATTGGTATGTCATAAATTTTATAAAATCAATTTTTTCATTACTATCCACTAATGTAAGATGTAATATTTCAAGAAAGCATGATTTTTTTTAAATATATGTTATTAAACTAACATCCATTCCATATAATGGTTTGAGAGAATATTAGCACCATCTAGATGTAAGTCCTTCAAAAAGGTAAGAATGTAATTTATGGAATTATTATAAATCCCATGAATGGATTTCCCAAGAAACAATCAGATTAAAAATTCCAAATTTCTCATTTTACCACATTTCCAATATAGTGGTGTCATGACATAAACATTCATTATTTTCACCATGTATACATCATCATTTTCCTTAGATTCATCATCTGTGGTCGTATCGAATTCTTATTCAGTTATAATCCTTTCCTTCTCATGATAGAGAATAAACAGAAATCATCCATTCTAATAAATTCTCTATTCAAATACTCTTATTTGGATAATGAGAAAATTGAGATTGTATTTTCACTCCATTATGGTGACATAAATAATAGTTTGTTTGAAACTCACATTTGGTTATATGGTAGCTAACAACTTCTTGACTCAACCAAGGTCTTCCAAAAAAATTATAATAAGGGAACTGTATGTGACTACTTTCAGAAGCATTGTCAAATGAAAATTCAAAAAAAGATCTCCAACTTGTTTTAAAAATCCTTTGATATCAAATAATTTTCATACATCTAACGTATATATATTCTGTAAAAAATATATATTTCTCTGTGTATATGAAATTAAATAATAGTGATATTTACTCAAAAATATATTTATAAAAATGATAATTGTTCAATTTATATGAAATCATTACTGACACACTCATCTATATAAGAATCCAATATTTAAAATAAAAGTAAACACTATATATATAACAATATACTATAAATATAAAACCATGATATTAAATTCAATTATATCAATGAGTAAAATATATACATAATACTGTAAAAATTTTATGTTTATAATTTTTATTTTTTATTCTCTTATTTTATTAACTTCTTAACTAATTTTAGTCTTATTCAATAAAATCATGTAAAAATATTACTACTTATTGATCAGTTTGGTACAATTCAGTTTTATTAAGGCCTAATCAATTCATTTTAATTTAGTTTATTTAGTGCTGAATTAGGGATTCAAGGTATATTTCACATTTTTTTAGTTTGGTTTGGTTCAATTTTTTTGTATATGTTATTTAATTTCATGTAAATTTGGTTTTATTTAGTTAAGAGTAAATTTTGATCCATTTTTGTACATTCGAGTAATGATGATTTGGTTAATATAAACCCAGTTTAGTTTGGCATAGTCATGTCTAAATATTCTATATTCATATAATTTTGGGTCCTATTTTTTTAGTTTGGTTTATTTCAATATATATTGGGTTGGTTCTGTTCAGTGTGGTTCTATATTATAGATTTAGAGATAAGTTATGTAATGAGTATTGCATTACAATAATGTGATATGGTATTACATATTACTATTAATGGTTATGAAAACTCAAGAATTCCATTATATTTATAAATTAATTAGTTGTTGGACTATAAGGTTACATCACTAAAAAATTACCAATATATTTCAATAATAAATATTTTTGTATTAAATGAAATATTTTTCCCTGGTCTATATATTATTCTATCCTCCATCTCATTAGCTATTATCCATTATCATTAACATATCTATCCTCTTTTATCTAAATAATTTTATTATGTTCTTTTCACAGTTTTAATATATTTCTATCACTCTCACAATCCCATATCGGTATTTTTACTTATTATTTTAGATTATGTTTTTTTAAAATAATTATAAAACATGTTTACCCTTCATCATATTATTTGATCATACCATTGATTCACCAAGTAGGTGTTTTTATAATAATACATTTTCTTGTGAAATGACCTACAAAAGACTCTATATGTGTCATATTTTGAATTTTTTGTTCTATATATGGTTAAAAATAAGATAACTAAAATATTTATTTTTTGTAGACACACAACCGTAATTTAGATATAAAATTCATACCATATAAATGCATATGTAAAAAATTTCACCCTCTACACGCGTCTCTTTTTAATACAATTTTTCAAAAGTTTTTTTTTTCAAATCTCTAAAATTCATAGAATTTTTTTATATGGTTAAAAAAAATTGAATATGAAGACTCATAAATCACAAAAAAACATTTTATGTCTAGATAATATTTATATAGAAAATTAATAAAATAAGAAATAATTAATAAGAATTATTAGGTTAGTTAATCATATAAAAGTTATTGAAGCAGACCACTTAGACATAACATGTTATAATTTAAGATAATATATTACCCAAGATCACATGTTAGGTTTTATATATCATATAATAAGAAATATGAATGATGAATCATAATCCATTCATAACTATGAAAAAACTAAACATTTTTATAGCTATTTTTTGATGATTTCATTCTATAAGGGGAGGTTCCATGCATAATAATGGTGTGGTAGTATGAATTTAAAATAAAAATATAGAAATATTACTAAAATAACTAGAACCAAAATTAATAGGAACAAAAAAATTTAACAAAACTAAAATTTAATAGAATAAATCGAAATAGAAGTAAACTAGTTTGAACTAATACAAACATACACTAATAATTTATAGGAAACTGTAAATCAAACCACAAGATCAAAAAAATTAAAATCCTTCAAAATAATATTATGACATGGAAAGACACCAGATAGATGAACCAAAAATTAAAAAACTAGATGCTTGAAGGATTTGGAGCACACTGATTTGATATTGACCAATAATGAAATGAGATCAACAATGGAGATCGTCTATTGGTAGGGTGGAATGTCACATGAGCATAGTTTCTTCTAGGTCCCTAGAATATCTCTTGATAGGAGGATGGGAGGGAACCCATGAGTGTATTTTTGGATGAACTTTTCTAAAAAAGATTTAGAAAATAGCCATATATATGGGAATCCCAATTGTTTTTTAAAATAGTTTGTCTGGACCTATGGGTATATCTTTCATCTCTAGTAGAACAACACTAAACCAAAAAGATCCATGAAATATAATAATGTGAAAATACTCTTAAAAATCATGTAATTATAAGTTATATAAGTGTTGGGGTGTTTTATTTGGTATCAATGAATAATTATTACAAAACATTAGTTGTTATGATGATTTATATGATAATATTTTACTAGTTTTAGATAAAATACTTGGTTAATATCTCTAAGGATGTTTATAATTTTAATGACATTAACACTCTTCTCATGTTATATATTATAGGACTAACATATAGAAATTTATTTTGTTTAAATAGATGTTTGAGGTGTATGTAACACTTAAAATTAACATGTGTGTTACTGAAAGTTTATTTTGAGAATAATAATTTTTTATTTCATGAACATAAGTTGAAAAGTATTCAAAACATTTATTCTTAAGATGATGATTGATTTTCTGGTTTTTGTGGTTAATTTGAATAAAAAGGTCATTACATTTTTGGAATATAAGATTTATCATATAGATAGCCATAGGTTTGAAAAGTTATTTTGCGACAGTTATTATAGTAATTTTCGATGAAATTCACAATATTGGGAAAATTATATGATTAAGGTAAATATAAAGAATTTTTTAGATAACAAATTAATTTTTTTTGAATAATCGGTGAATTTATATTAGAAAAAATATATGAATTTATTATGTCCTTAGTGTGATTTAAGATATTTATAGAAGAGGATAGAATATTTTTTATATTATATAATTAATTTTTATATATTTTGGTTATGCAGATTTAGGAGTGATTGATTCTATTTGGAAATAATAGTTATATTTATCTTCGAATAATATGTGATAAAATATTTCTGATTTTTGTGTTTCATATTTAATTAGGAATATTCTAAAGATAAATAATATTAGTCATTTATGGAATATTTAAATAATAACTTTGGGAGTTATTATTGAGGATTTAGATATTTATTTATTATTTGTTTATATTGGATACTATCTTACCTTACGCTGACCATTATTCATTGTGTCAATTTTAAAAAATATGGGGAATAAATTATTATCCATTTATGTCTTAGATGACCCATTTAATGTTTACATTAGTGCTTCAAACAATAATAAATAATCATGAATATTCATTTAATTGATTAAGAGATGAAATAGAAGTGGGAAGTATTCTGTAATCCCAAAAAAGGATGAAATTGTTCTTATTGAATGGAAAGAAATAATGTATGAATAGTTTAAAATGTAATTTATCTTCATGGAAAATTGATATGTAAGTGAAAGAATAAAAACATGAAAATTAAAGTGATATCCTTTATGAATATTTCAAATGAATCTATTCTCTCTTCTCTTTTCATAAAATTAAAATATCATATCATAAATGTATATTCCTTAAAAGTATGTGTCTGGAATTCAAAATTATTTTTTCCATGTTAATGGATCTAGTTATGTGTTATTCTATGTGACAATAATATTTATCTTTTTTATCAAAATTATGTTTTATTATCCCTTTTTATGATTTTTGATTTCAATAAATATATTTTTTAGAAAATATTTAAAAACATTCTTTCAACAACGTATGTTTTATCCTCCACCCCTTATAATTGATACTAAAAATTTATTAAACCATTTATATGGGATACAACATAAAATTGAACAGATGAAATTCCTTTAATGGGTCATAATTTAACACTTCTATATTTTAGAATAACTATTATATAAAAAAAATATATTCGGTTTCATGTGGTGGACAAAACATCAACCATAAAATAACTGAAGATACTATTATTTAATCATGACTATGATGAACTAGTTATTGGTTTAGATGATATTAAAATAAATAATTATATTATGGAATATATATGGAATGTTTTTATTTTAATAAATAATCAACCTTACTTTGATTATCAATAGTGCAGAACTAAATATATAATCTTTTAAACAAAAAACAAGATATTTTTTATAAATTTTTTTTAAGTAATTAATGTATTTTGATATTAATAAATTAAATTAAATAATATTTATAAATGATTCTAATTAAATATGTATATTATATATCCAATTTAATCATGTAACATTCAAATAATTATACATATTATTCATGGAATGAAAATAAAGTCATTTTATTCGCCCAAAATATATTTTCATCAAAAATGGTTTTAATTTAATTCTATGCACATATATTATAATTAAATATTTAAAAATATATGAATTTTGTTTGTGAAAATGAAAATAATTTCTCAAATCCTCATTTTATCATATTCTTATGATTAATTAGGGTAATTTGCAGAAAAAAAATTATCTTTAGTGAATAGTGAAAATTTAGACTTTTACAATAATATTTTTTACTTTATTTTTATAAGTTACATAAACGTCCCAATCTATGATGTGTTAATTTTAATTTAAAATCACATTAATTATTTTAAACATAATATAATTAATTCCAAATGAATCAAAAATCATATTCTTCCGGTATAAGTTTATTTTCATTATTAAAAACTCACATGCCAAAAAACTATTTTTCATTTTGTTTTACACACGTTTATTAACTACAATTATGAAAGATTTAAAAAATGAATATTTAATAATAAATTAATTATTTTTAATAATTTTTTTTCATTTTAGAAATGGTATCATTTTATTTACTTTTTCATTAGCAATAGTAACGATGGTAAAAATGTGTCACCATGGTAAATAATAAATCAGGTAAATTAAGGTATGTACTTTGTGACAGCGAAAATCATTTTAAATATTATTTTATAAGTTATTGATACCCTTATAACCTTATATTCAAAATTGGATAGTTTTTTCAACTTTATTTTGATAATGAGAAATATATTATTTTAGATTATTAAAAATAACAAAATGACACTCTATCTCTTTAAGAACATCTAATACGTTATCAAGGGAAAAAAGAAGATATTAATGAGTATAAATTTTAATTTTTCAGATTAATATATAATATTTATGATATTAATATATTTTTTGTTTTATATAAAGTAATTTCCATGAACTCTTACAATATGCTGACACATCACTGGTCAAAATACATAAAAAAACAAATAAATGGATTAAAAACTATTAATATTGATAATATTTAGATATGTATTGGTATTACATGAATTTTATAAATTATTATAGTTTATATAATGATATTTTAACTATATTAATTTTAATTACATGGTTATTATCATGCCCCTTAATTCAAAATAGGTGAGTCTTCATGAAAATGACATTAAAGGGTATTTAATGTTTAAAAATAATTTTTAAATAATTATAAAATTTTAAAAACACTATAATAACTCATTTTTATGGGAAATTTCTTTTTCAAATTATGAATGATTTGTGTATGTGGTAGTTTTATTTTTTCTCAATACATTCTATACCCTTCAATATAAAAATATTTTTTTTACAATGATTATGATGAAACAGGGTTAACAATGGGTTAAACTATAGAGATAAGGGTTAAAATGAACTAAAATTTCTTTAAATCATATTGATTGAATTTATATAGACCCCATATCAATAAAAATTGTATATAAATCCAATATGAAGCTAATGTTTCTAGAAAGTAACCATATTTTTTTTAAAAATATTATATTAATTACATCTGTGCCTCTCACCAAACATATAAAATGGAATAACATGTCCTATCTTCCTCACAACACATGAGACATTTATTTCACCCAATACCTACCTACATAACTTCAAAAAATACCATCACAAATCCTAGATTTAATTTTCACACAAAAATATAGACCTAATAATGATTAAGGTGTAAGAAAATAGTGGTTTTCTAAAGAACATGAATATTTATTAACTGGGTATTTCATATTTATTTTTTCATATACCTCATTAAAACCTTATTTAATATTGATTAACCAATATATTATGTATCTTAAATATAAAAATGTTATTATAATTATTTTATTAACCATTTCATCTCCTTTTATATCCTATGTTAAATGTAAAAATATCTCATTCATATGTGTGGACCAGCACATACACAAAGTAATGTGTTTTGTTTTTGATCAACGCCTCTGAAATAAAGTATTTATGATGGATTTAATGAATATATATCATATTCATTAAACAATTTTTATATTTTGAATAATTTATTTTAATTTTTTTTATTGTTCCATAATTTAAATATTCATAACATCATTCATGCATACGAGAGGACAACCCCCTCCACGAAGCAATATAATTCACTATTCATGTCCTCCTTTAATGGATAAATCTAAAATTGTATCTAAAATATAAATATAAAAAATATTCCCATATTAATATTCTCGACATGATATATTAATTACCCATTTGACTATGTTCAACCTACCAAAGATGTTTTTGGATAATGAAATAAATTCCCTCAATACCACAATCTTGAACATAACTATCAAAACAACATTGTAAGGTATAGTGATAAATTAAATAAAATGTAAAATAATAAGGAAGTATACAAGATCAAAAGGATATTACATAAGAATAAAACAAATATATATTTATTATATAATATTTAAAGTACATATGTGATGAGCCAAACTGAAGGTATGGGAATTTATTTTATAAATATTATTTTGAATTTTTCCTTCCAATAATTTTTATTCTTTATTATTGTTCTTTTAAATATTTCAATAATTTTATTAGTTATTCTAATTTTGAAAAAAAAACTAATTTTCAATTATTTTTGACATTCTTTATTGAGTATAAAAAAATATTACCAATATATTCTATATGGGTTATGTTATACTTTTTACCAAAGTAAAAAATAAATGTTTTTTAACATATATGTCTTTATCGATTTTTTCCACCATCAAAACTATTAATTATTATCAATATCTCCAAAACCCCCTCCCAATAAAAATTTATCCCTTATAGACTATAAATGGGAGATGGTAGATTGTGACAAATTTAATCTTCCCTTCATTAGGGTATAGGTTGGTGAAGGGTATTGAGTGTATTTCGTATATAAAAATGGGAGGTAACACCCATTAAGATAACATACAAAATAGAGATATAGAAAAATAAACCAAATAAAATCTCACTAATAAAGATAAAATAAAACTCAAATACATAAATGTAATGTCAAAAAAATTAGTACTTCTAGAAAGGATTTTACAAGTACCAATACAGAAATTAACAACGACATAAAGTCCCAAAAGAACTCATGAAAAATCACAAGATCGTAATATCCAAAAAAATCTTGATCCCCATTAGGTTATCCAAAAATAATAATTTTTATATAAATGTGGGGTGAGATTAATATGTATAGTTAGTATGATCCTCCCTAGACCCTCTCATGGGAAATAATGTGAAACTAACTCATCACCTAAACAGGTATACTATATTCTAATCCTCACCATAGATATCTCTTTCCACATAATACAAACATAGACCAGATAATATTATAACTAAAAAATGTTACCCCACTAATAATTTCCCATGTGTTTTTTGCTCAACCCTAACATCATATGCCCTAAACCATATCTCTCTAAATTAATCCATCATGAAGATACCCTAGCTAAAGTTTCACGACATAAATATCATGTTGGTTATGGGAATAAAATTAGAATTTAGTGGTGGGTGATATATTTAAATTTATTTTGTTAATTTTTTCCAAAAACCATGAGTGAGGATATTTCTCCAAAAATTTATAATTAATTTATTTAAAATATAAAGAAATAAAATCATAGCCACAAAAAAACTCTTTATTATTAAATATTGATCATCTAAAATTAACATTTGGAAATTATTTCATTGAACTATGAGGATCCATTGATAAAATCCCTCTAGTGTTTAATCACACATGATCCAAATATCAATGAATAATACCACTCGCTCATTGGGTGCTAGTGTGGAAAATTGAATGTATTTTCTTGTTCTGTATTAATCACTCATTCTTTAGTATTGTATAAATATATTTTATGTTTATAAATCGTTATATGTATTGAAAAGTAGGAGTTGAGATACAATTTATTCTATATAATAATTCTTTATTCTTAGTTTTGGATGAAATACAAAAAATACATAATTATCTATTTATAGAGTTATGGTTTATGTTAAAATATTATTTAATTACATTTTAGTCATTAAGAAACATTTAAAACCTTCAATAAAACCCATGACCTATAATTATATTATTATTTTTATTATTCGTGTTCCAACTTGCACAAATTGATAAAGAATATTTAAAACCTGTAAATAAATATTTAACACCAAATGTGGTCTTGTTCCATTTGAAATCCTTAGTAATTATTGGATATGTGAATAAAAATTTAATTGAAAAATAAATATTTCATTCACATAATTGTCAAAAATATTTCTTAAATATTTTAGGAAAATATATATATTTTTCTTCACATGTTAGTGAAAAAAATTATTTAATTAGTGTGATCAATAAAACATGAATAAAGTCATCCTCGATCATGATTATAATATTTATTCCATTAATTAAATTAAAATATAATTTAATAATAATGAATAGAATAAAATATTGTGGGAACCACTTGGATTCTTTGCCATTGGAAATAGGTGGTATTATCTAATGTCAGAGATTACTATCTAGCATTGGGTAAAGGCACCCAATAGAAAGAACTTAGTATAAAATTAATGAATAATAGATATGAACACTCACTATATAATTTAATCCCTTTATCACAATATCACATCATTAAGGTTCCACATCCATGTCACCAACCTCAATGCATGATGTGTTTTTTTTAGATAACTGAAATGAGCACATCGTTACACCATGGCCTTGGAATTTAAGTTGATGGTTTCATTCCAATCAAAGTGATGCGATATCAGCTTTTGTAAAGATGGAAGAGGTAAATGCTGTATTGAAATATCCATTTGTGGCATGTCAATCAGAATATACCCAACATGTCAAACTTTTCCATCAAATTTTATCATCAGGGATTATGAAATAAATATAACTATGTGAGTTATAACATGCATGAATAATAATCTTAATGTCTAAGTACCATGAAACACACTATCAGATAAGAATATCTGATGAAAAAAACATATGGAAGTCTTATTAGAAAGTTTTTTCTTATTATCTCTAATTATTTATATTATGAAGAGGAAATATCATGAGAATAAGTATTCACACCTAACATTCTATTTACTACATGTCCCATTATAGTACATTATCGAACCTCAGAACATTATTTTAGAATATCATCCTAGCACAACGAGGTTCTCAGTATAGAAGGGAACCTTTATTACCATATCAATGTTATGTATACTATCATAAAATATTACATTTGAGCCATCCATAACAATGAACAATATATAATAACATGTTTTATTAATATTAAATACAACAAATATACATGTAATAAAAGTACAAACTATTGTCCCTTGGACACATACTCCAAATAACTCTCACATATACTAGATCCATGTACATATGACCTCTAATATGATAAAACTCACCTTATATTAATATTTATTTTGAGTCATAGATTTATTCACTGGGTCCTCCAATTTATCTTTTGTGTAAATAATAGTCACTACAACTTCACCTCTCTGAGAAAAGTACCTCAATATATGATACTTATGAACTATGTGCTTCATACATTGATGTGACTTTATCTCCATTACAAGATCAACCATTGTAGTTTTATCCCAAAAGAGTGTGATAGAATTGTTAATAACAGGTAACCACATAATTCTCCTAGATGAATTTTCACATCCATGTTGCTTCTTTATCTTCCTTATAAGCCTTAATATACTCAAACAGTTTTATAGAATAATTTACCATAACCTATTTTTCACTCTTCCAAATCATAAAACCTTTATTCAAATTGAATATAAATATTTTTTGGGACTTTATGTACTCATTATTATTTTTTAAACTAGAATATACATATCCTCTGATGACGAGTACCTCATATACTCCATAAACTAAGAAAATATCTATACTATGACTTTTAATCTTAAGGATAGTCTTGAATTACGTCCAATAGAGGTATCCAAGATAATATTTATATATTCCTACTTCACATAATGTATATAAGACCTATATCCTTTTAAAAATCATAATATACATGATTGATGCAATCACTAACATGTAGGGAATCATTGAAATTCCATTTCATTCCTCATGTGTCCGAGGACACATTTTCCTTAAAATATGAATGTGATGTGATGAAGGAAACAATAAGCTCATTAATTGTTACATTATGAATCTCTTTAGTATATTTTTTGTGTATATACATTTTCTTAGGCGGAGTAGCCTCTTGGATCAAAATTGATAAATCTTGACATCAAAAATAAATGATTTCTCAGCCAAGTCTTTCATAGTGAATCATTTACTCAACCATTCCTTAATATAATATATTCCTAGTACTTCGTTTCCAATGAGAAATATTTCATCATCATATAACTTAATAAAAAAAATTAAGTCCCTTGAAACTTTTTATTGATACATAGATCACACTAATTATTTATTAAACCAATTTCTGTTATGGCCTCATAAAAATTAATGTTCCATGACATGGATTCTTGATTTAATCCATAAATGGATCTTTGAAAATTTCATACCTTATTAGAGTCCTTTGGTCTCTCAAAACCTTAGTGTTGTGTAAGACAGAAATAGAATGGAAGGTTTTTATTATGGAATGATATTTTGATATCCATTCTCCAAATATCATAACCATGTACATGAATAATGGAAAGAATAATTATGATCTATTACATAATTTTAACAGGTGAAATGTATTTTTAATAGTTAACACCTTGAATCCATTTACACTATTTTATAACTAGTATCACCATATAGGTAATTAATTGTCTTTCAATGTCTAGTTTCTTCTAAGATGTCAATCTAAAACTAAATTCATTTATATCTACTAGAGTTTCTATGAAAATCTTGACATGGTTTTGTTATATAGAATCTATTTAAAAATTCATATCATCTTTCTACATGGAAACATTTGTGCCATTTTTTTCTTTTTTATAGTTTATATAATAATTATTATCAACTAATAATGAGTCATGATCCTTTTATACCAGAAAACCATGATTTTGTAGTTCTATAAACACTCTAGCACTCCTACCCAGTAATCATGTCTCTTGAATAATTTTTTCCGACCCTGGGATTTGTAGAATTTTTTCATGTGCACACTATTATATATCTTGAGCCTATAATTTATCAATGTATATCATTCTCCCAATATATCTTTTAGAGATAATATCCTCCTCAAGAAATGTGGGATTTCTGTCAACCTAAACTTCTTTCTCTAAAGGATTGTATAGGTAGTATCCCTTTTTTCTTTGGTATATCTTATAAATATAAACATTATTCGTAGGGTGTAATATTTTTACCAAAAAATACCTTAAAAAATTATTTTATACCCCACACATTTATGTGAGATAACACAGGTTTTTTTACATTCCATATTTGGTATTTCATAACATCTGTTACATTAGTTAGAACTCATTTTAGTATATGTTTTGATGTTTGTAATGCATATCCCCAAAAGGATAATGGAACTCTCTCCTTAATCATCATTCATCTCACCATGTCCAACAAGGTGTAGTTTCAAATTTTATTTTTTACACTCCATTGACGTGTATAAGTAAGAATGAGTTAATATAATATCCTAATCTCTTATAAATAATCAACGAAGTCTTTATTAAGATATTCTTCACCATGTTTTGAGTGTAGTTTTTTAATGTTCTTACCAATCTAGGTCTAAACCTCATACATTTATTCCTTAAATTTCTCATAAGAATCTAACTTATACCTCATTATGCAGTCATATCCATATCTACATAACTTAGTGGAAAAATTTATGAACATTTAGTATCTACCCATTTCATAAATAAAAAATAGTTCACATACATCAGCATTAACTAATTAATGAAGTTCTTTATCCCTTTAACATTTCCAACTAAATAGTTATTCTATAATTTTTCCTTGTAATCATGTGGGATATACACCAAGTTTTTTTAGTTCAAAACAACCTAAAAATACATCATGATGTTATTTAGTCAGGCATTTTTTATTTACATAACCTAGCTGGTGATACAAAATTTTGTTTTTGTATGAGTCTTTTTAAGTAACATTATTATCGATTTCTATTAAATGGTTTGTCTAATACAACAAATATATATTATTATTTAAATGTGTCTTTCCATATAAAATTTTATATTAATTAAAGAATCAATATTTATTACCAAAATTAAAGATTAAACCACATGTATCTATTTTGGATATAGAAATAATGTTTTTGGTAAATAAATGGACATAATAACTACCCTTTAAAACCTAGATCATTCTTTTTGGAAACATGAGGTGGTATTCAATAATAACAACAAAAAGTTTATCTATATTTGTTTCTCACATATCTACCTCCTCGTGGTTAATATATTGGAATCATCAAGCATAAATCATTATAATATACAAGTGAGAACCACAAGATTTATCAAATAATAAAATTAGAAACATATAAATTGAAATATATTACAAAACACATTTGATGCTTTCCCTTGCATATTTGGATGGGTGCTATTTTTCTTCCTCTGTCCCTTCTTACCATAAGAGAAATAGATAGCATTGTGTTCCCTTATATTACCCTTCGTCTTCCCTTTCTTTAAAGGGGGTCTAGAATATTTAGACTTATAACTATTTCACATCCATATCAATTTTCTCATCATGAATATGGAAGGCCTTCTGGGATTAGTATCCTTATCAACATGGTGAAGAAGGGTGATAAGGGAGTTCTTTCTACGCTTTATATGTAGAGAGATCTCTGCAATCATCTTCTCATATCCTATAGGGTTTCAGTGTTATCCATTAGATTCTCCCCTTTTCTCATGGATTCTCCCCTATTATCTTACACTCTCCTCTATTGGTTGCTGTTGTGGACATTATTCTGTAGTTCTCTTGTTTCTTCTATCAAATTTTTATGTTTTATTCACCCTCTACAACCATAACCAGCTCTGGTATTAAATATATTTATTCCTTTTTGGGGTTAGGGATGGTGTGAAGTTTTTTTGATACTTTTGTCTTATGTTTTGGTGTTTGTTGGGTATCTAGATGCTTCTTGAGTTGGTCTTTATTCCTCATCCTCTCAAACTCACACTGAAATTGGGTTCCACTACTTCTTTCTAGGTCGATGTTGATGCGATGGGTACATATGGTTTTGGGTCATGCATTTTTTTCCTTGAGGTTATTTTTTTCTTTTCAATAGGATCCTCTTTTAGGGTTACATTATTTACTTTTTTTGTATATTCCCCTTGTTTTGGGTATGTATTCTTTCTTGATGGTGCTTTGTTATTTTCATCGGTGGCCTCATTTTCGGGTGCTGTTTGTTTATGGGGAGATCTCATGTTTTTTGTTTCAATATATGGTTCTGAACATTATAGTGGGTTGTTTGAACATTGATGATGGTGATTTTGGTTCTTTTGGGTGCAGTGGTATGTTTGACGCAGATGGTGTTTTTTATTATTGTGCCTGTCAATGATGACTTCTAGTCGGTGATGCTCAAGATGTTGTGATAATGATGAAGGTGTCGTGTTGATACCAAGAAATAGAGGTCAGTGGTGGCAAGGAATTTTTTTGATTAATTTTTTTGATGACCTATAAAGTCTACTCATGGTGTTTCTTCAGGAAGATGGTTTTTTGGATTTCAATGATGAGATAATGTGGTTCAGAGTGGTTGAAGCTGTTATGGTGGTTTGAAATGGTAGCGAGACAAGGTCTAGTGGGTTCTCACCAGTATTCACTGTAGTGGAATAATTGAGACATCTCACGTCTCGAGTTCTATCCAGATGGTTGATGGCTAATGATTTGTGATGACATCGGTTGGAAGATGATACATGATAGAGATGGTTGTGCTGAAGGATTTTAGTTTTTTTGAATTTTGAATTTTGAATCAGTTATCTTGTTTGTGTATTCATTACCGATATTCCAAAAAGTTGAATTTTAAAACCAAATAAGAAGAGAATCATTATTCAAGAAGGGTGAGAAGTTCAAGAAAGAACTTCCCAATTTTTTGCATATTAAAATTCACAACAATTCTAGAGAGTTTCAAAGGGAGTGATTCAAGAATAAGATTAATGGCATGTTAGTCATGAAGTTAAAACCCCAAAACTTGTATGCACACTATGGTGAAAATGAGCTTGACTATGTGATCCCTAACTGGGACACCCTCTCCAAAATTTCTCAGAACAAGAACATTTGAAATATCAAAATGTTCATGTACATATGTCTAATAGTAAAGACTATGGAGGTGATGAAACATGTTCTATGTATCCATGTTTCATTAGACCTATTAATTCACTAGATGTCAAGGAAGAGTAAAACATTTTCTTTAAACCAAATCACTCATATTTTTTTCATAGAAAAGCACATATTCATCACTTTCCCTTTTAACTTGTGGATCAGGAATTAAGGACACTAGCATGTAAGATTTATGTTCCTAGTATAGCACAACCCAAATTCTTCTAAACCACTCCTGAAATTTATTACCATTTCTGAGGCTTTCATTCTCTAAAAGTAATACTTGGGACAGTGTGGATGATGATATTTATAATTTATTGTATAACTAAAAGTGCAAATATTTTGTTATCTTTCTTGAAAAAAATTATGTGAGAAATAATAAATTCATTAATTAATTTTATTAAATCTCTCACTTTTTATCATATCTCAATATCCATCCCTCTTAAAAACTAAATATCTAGTTTCTATGAAATTATATTCACAAGGATCCCAATTAAATTTCTTCGTGTTCCAAACATGGACAAGAAAATATTAATAAAGTAATTTAAGTATGAGATCTTTATAAATACATATTTACAACTACTTGGTCCATTAATGGGATACCCCTATCTTGATATCATTTCTTTATTTCCTTAACAATCACCTTCAAATTTTTATTGCACAATCATTGGCCATTAAAATCAATAAATGTTTAGTTATTTTGACATAAAAATATCATGAGAACTCCCCAGTAAAAGTAACAGTCCCGTACCTAGCCATTTACTACACATTAATATATGGTTTCATTCACAGTCATGTAATGGAAGACTTGGTCTGACATAATATTAGATTAATATATTTTAATTAATTTATGCATAAATTTTATCTTATTTTTTCCATTACATGTTTTTATAATATTAAATGGATGTTATATAATTAACTAACCATGTTGGATAAAACATTTACACATAATTCATTTATCTAAATTCCATATTTTCTGAGTAATTTATTTATTTATGTGATTAGGGTATTGCATAAATAAAATAATCTATGCATAGAAATATATATGTAAATAAATTGAATAACCCAATAAAGAGCTTGTTTAATGGTTTATTTAATTATTGGACACAAAATCAACATATAACCTAGAGAAATAACTCCATTTTATGATTGTGGCACAAATTACAACATTCCACCAGTATATACCTGTATCCACGTGTTGGAATCATTATGGTTCTATTATAGACCACCTCTAAGTTCCTAGGTATGATACAACAATTAGAAGTATTTATTACTCACACACAGGTGAGGTTAACCAAATGGTTGGTTAAATGAGATTTCAACTATACATAGATAGGCAGGTCATATGTAATAATGGAGGGAGGGATGAATCGCATGCTATCCATTAATTTATTTTTAAATAATTTGAAACCCATGCACTAAATTAAATTAAATAAATTTAAACACATATATAAGTCTTGGTCAATATCTTGATCGGTCACACATGCAATGAATATGCAAAAATTAACCATCTAAAATTCATTTCCTTATATTTGTTTTTATTATTAAGATAAATGTAGTTGAATAAATTAATTTTCTAATTAACCCCCATTCATATTATTTATAATTTTAACATAATTTGAGATACCCATCATTAATTACAGTCATGTATAATAAATAGAATAATCAATAATTAAATACTTCTTATAATAAATTATTTTTCTATTTAAAAAATATTAAAACCATTATTAAATTTTCAAATACACAATATGTGTCAATAAATAAATTAATGTTTAATGAAACAATTTTCAATTTCATGTCCTGTAATTTTTCAATTAATTAAGAGACTACACGACATGAAAAATCTTGCAACATGTCATGTAACTTAGTTATCATGTATCTGAGACACACTCATAGGGATTAGGCTTGTTAACTATGTTTGACTCCATGGTGTGTACATGCAAGATAAATTCCTTTTATCCACATTCTCTGTTCCTTTTCAGCCCATTCAAGAGGTGTTATGAAATAAATTCTCTATGTGTAGTTAACTACTCAGTGCATCTAGGTAAAATTCAAATAGTTACATGACATGTGCTCTAGCTAAATGCTATATAACCTAGTTTTAAAAGCCAAGGTTTCAAATATTCTAGATGGAATCTTTAGTCATTCTTCACCTTTTCTTAATCCTTTATGAAAATAAAATACAAAATTATCATAATTAATATTTTGATCACATGTTAATTAAAATATTATTAAACATCAAAAGATGTGAAATAAAAATCTAACCATAATTGGGAATAGATTAACAATTAAATAAAATATTATAAATTTAAACATGATAGCTCTGAAACCACTTGTTATTTCAAGGCACTGTATAATCATGCTATAGTGGGTAATATATAAAAATTTCATTTAATAATCATTTCTAGAAACCATGAATAAGGATATTTGACATCAAAGTTGTAATTAATTTATTTAATATTTGAAGAAATAAATAACTATGATAAGAAACATTCTTCATTGATGAATGTTGATATTCTGAAAGGAACCTATTATATTGCATTAATTTTTTATGAGTATACAAGGATAGAATCTCTCTAGTGGTAATAGATATATTCTCTAATGATCGTTATGAAATACCACTCCTTCTATGGGTACTAGCATAATTAATCAAATATGTTGCATTGTTCATTGTTGATCGCTTGTACATTAGTATTGAAGAAAAATATCATATTTCTCTCATTCTTGAGAATGAGAGAGAACAAAAAGTTTAGTGATGATTCATTGTATGAAAAAATTCTCTATTCTCAATTTTATATGCAATAAAAAATGGACACAATTGTCTATATAAAGAGGTAGAGTTTAGGATAAAATATTATTTAATTTCATGTTTCCCATTAATTAATATTTAAAACCATTAATAAAATCCATGAAACATAATTATAATAATATTATTTATTTGGTGTTTTCCAACATGGGAAAATTATGAAATAATATTTACCGAATTGAAAATAATTATTTATCACTACACTCGGTCTTGGTCTATTCTAACTTATTGGTATTTAATGAATACTCAAATAAATATTTTCTTCACAAATAAATATTTCATTCACCTATTGTGGAATAAATATTTATAAAATATTCTCTAGATTAATGTAATATATTTCTATTCACGTGCTGATGAATAAATTTTTCTTTAATTTATGTGATTAATAATATTTGAATAAAATCTGTCCTAATTTCTAGGATTTATATTTATTCCATTAATTGAATTCAAAGAGAATTTAATCAAAATCGATGAAAAAACATAGTCTTTTAGTTTTATGATTCTATCCGATTGGAATTAGGTGGGCTTGACTAATTTCTATGATTTCTATCAAGCAACTGTTCAAGGAACTAAAGATAAAAAAACATAATATCTCAATGAAGACAATTTTATATGATGAATCGCTATTTAATATAATATTTTTTTCTAAATATATAATCAATGAGGTTGTAAATCTGTTTCAAAAACCTATATTCTTTGTACATATTTTATTGACCATCTAAAATAAACACATGGTTATTACCTAGCCATATAATTTAGGGCAACAGTTCTATTCAAATAAAAGGTTCAAGATATCAACTTCCAAAAGTATGGTAGGGATAATTCATTCATCAACTTATCCATTAATAACATGTCACTCTCGAGGTGACCTATGTATCCAAATTATCCATGAACATTTAATATAATGGTTTACAAAATACATCTAAGTACGAAGGATGTAACATAAATTAAAAATAATATTAAAGTCTAAGTAAAATTACACACACATACACAGAGGAATATCTAATGACACCAAAACATATGGAATTAATAAAATAGGGTCTTTTCACAAAATATCACACATTGAAGGTTTCCAAGTGAGAACTTCATGAAAATGAGCATCATCTTTTTACGATTACTTTAACCTGACAATGTATGTACTATGTTTCTCATCATAATATGTGATCCAACTATAGGACAATATTTAAGAATATCTTCATAGCACATCATAGTTCACATCATAGTTGGGAAATTTTATGACATTATCAATGTGACATACACTCTAGGGAATTATTACATCTGATTCATGAAACACAAAGAACAATATATAATAATAATTTTTATTAATATTCAAATCCTAGAATATATATTTAATCAACGTAAAAACTGTTTTTTCTAGAACACCAACTCCAACATCTCTTGTATCACATCATCTCATAATCTCCTGAAAAGTCTCTATATAGTAACAGAGTAGATTTTAAAATCCTCTAAACTAATATATTATGTATTATACATCAACTATTTTACATAAATCCATCACATCTCATTCACATCATACCAATTATAGTCCATAGGATATATACAGAGATGAATTTGTGTGAAATCACCAAAAGTTATTATATCCCTCGACAAAAAAATATGGGAAATGACAACCATCATCCAAAAATGCACATAATACTACCTAGAGAAGAGAGTGAGGAAACAAGGGGTAGTTATCCATCTATCCCTCACCCACCTAGATGTTGGGGAAAACATTATTCCATATTCCACTAGTTGTTAATTTCCTTACCAACATGGGTGGGATAGAATTTTCAATCTTAAAACATAAGGGATACATTATAGTTAATGATCACACTATGAGAATTAACCAAGTCTTAAGCTCAAAAACATATTTCCTCACTCTAACATCTAACTACCACCTCTATGAAAGATATTTCCTATGACTACACAATCATTAATGGGGTTTAATTAAATTAATTCCTTCAATTTAAAAGTTAATCTTACATTAATAAATTTACAATAACTTAATTAACATTTCTATAATTATATTTCATTGAACAACAAATATAAAATCCATGCCATCCATGAATAATCCTACCAGGTAAAAAGTTTATTAACATTAACAACATTTTTAATCTTGAAAGAACCGACCCTATGGTTAATGTAATTATTATCATTATTCTTTTACCATTATATAAATATTTGTACTCAAAGAAACAACCTATGATACCAAAAAATAGATGAATAACAATGGACAACAAACTATAAATAGAAACTGGTAAAGGAATAAAAATAAACAAGAAAGTAATCTATATGAAAATTAAAAGGATTTATAATCTTTATAGAATATAGGTTATGAAAAAAATGGGTAAGCATTGCTTTAACCCATTATATAAAACCCTAATCCATCCTTAGTTCCATTATACATATCACCATGAATTCCTCCATCATAGGCATAAAATTCTCCCACCAGCTTGGGCGTCCCCCAGCCATAACATGTGAAACCATCAGCCATCAGACTCTTATATAGAATTATATAAAAAAATAAAATCCAGATAATTAAATTTGAAATAAAATAGAATGGGTCAAAATGGAATCTTGTCCCAAAAAACAAGGCATATATCCTTCACATAAAAGTAGTATATCTCTATCGTAATTGATTATATTGATCTAAAAGATATTTTTATTCTATCTTGAATTAACCGATTAATTCATAACAGGATATAAACATATGTAAATAATTTTTCCAAAGGATGTAGTTAAATCCTCTAGATGAATAAAATTAGAAATTTATATGAAACTTGAACTACACTAACTACAAAAACATTACACCGTGGTAGTTTGGGGTAAATACCATAGAGAGAATGGGACATGCAGATGAATATAATCAAAAGGTTATGTCACCTAGATTTTAATTGATTTTGTTAAATTAATTTAACAATTCAAATTAAATAAATAAATTACGAAGGAAAACTAAAAAAAGGGAGAAATGAGTTTGCATGGACAGTTAAACAAAATAGAATTCACAACGGCAATTGAGAAGAAATAATACTCACTGGTTTTATAATTAAGCAATTTTAATGATATGATATATGTACAATACCTTTCAATGTATCATATAATATCAATTAATTTTGGTTTTATGAAAATAAATTTCTAGAATGAATTTGGCGCAGATTTCAATTAGAGAAGAACAATTTTATTCAATGGTGATGAATTAATTTCCTCAATCATTTTTTGATTAATATTATATTAAATTATATATGTCCCTAATTTAATAAAAAAATTATAAGCATGACTTGAAACATAAAACAAGATGAATAAAATAAATGTGTCAGTGAATAAATATTTAAAACATTTTGTTGCGCTCTCATTTTGACTAATTCTTCCCTCCCCTATGGTTTTATCCTATTTTCATTATGTTATAGTAGATTATAAATAACCCAAACCCCTAAAAAATATAATAGAAATGAATTATTTTATAAATATAAATCTTATTAAACTAAAAATCATTAAGCATTGTAAAAAAATAAAAAACAGTAAATGATCATAAAAACCTTACTACAGTGAAACATATTATCGTCTGAAACCTAGAGGCAACCTACCTGTGGTTGAATCCTTATGCCTCCAATGAATATGTCCTTATAAACTATATTGTATAGTAATATATATCCCTTCTAATCATATACCCTCATTTTTTCCTTAAATTTTTAGACTTTTTTGTGGGTTCATGTCATAAATGTTATGTTTATAACATTATTAATGTGGAATCACATAAAAAATTCTAATCCTTATATGAACTCACATCATATGGTATCGATGTACAATGCGAATGGTGTGGTTCCAAGTCTATAACTCAAGACTTATAAAATAAATTGAATTTACAGTGTAAATTACTTCTTAGAGACAATTTAATACATGTTGTAACTATTCCTCCTCTTGTTTCATGATGTAAATTTCATTTACATTATAAATTTATCCTTGTGTTTATTTTTAAATCCAAAAAAACATTTATTAATATTTCATATTCAAACTTAAGTATTCCAGTTTCACATAGTTTCTCTTTATGATGCAGCATGAAGTGTGTGCATCTATCAAGATTGCCTTGTTTTTAAAAAATTATTCTTCATTCAACAACAATGATATCCCTATACTAAAAATATAAAAAAGAGACATATGGGAATAAACCTCATTTAAAATCAATTAATATTTATTGAAACGTTATATAAAACCACATAAAAATATGTATATAATTTATAGGTATTAGTAACCAACCGAATCATTTAAAAATTATATAAATTATTTAACATTATTCATTACATATATTCATTTATTATTCCTCTTTTTTTCATTAGAAACAATAATTTAATCTTTAATTACATTATCAATCTATACTACCACTATGAATAAATATAAAATTAAACAATCATTTAGCATAAATTTTTTTACCATCAAATTAAAAGAATATAAGAGTTTATATAAGCATTCTTATTTTATTCTTTATCAAATAAATAATTTAATGAAAATATGTTATTCAACTAATTTCATCAAATTAGAATACTAACAGAAGAATAAAAACATGATAATAAATCAATACATTGATATCACACTGTATAGTAAATCCAGATTAAAATAATTGTCATGTTCGAAGAACAGAATATCACTAATCACAAAAGTATGATTTTCACTATCCTATATATGTGTTATTAGGGTAAATTCCACCACCACCCAAAGAATATAAATCATGTTCAATTTTTTATTTCATAGAAATTAGAATTAAATAAATTCAATCCCCTACCACAAGGTTTCAACACTCATTTAATGAAAATAGAAAAACAATGTAGATCTATAAACACCTCTTTCATAAGAAAATTGCATCCCTCCAAGGACAATGCTCCACAATCATTCCAAAAATATCAAAAGAAACTAAATTAAAATCATTTATATTAAACAACATATCCTACTGTGTTAAATGGGAGAAACTATATTGAATATAGAATAACCTATATGAAAAGGTAAAGAACACACCTCAGATCCCTACAGATCAACCATGGGAATCTAAGGTTCAAACATGAAATAAAGGGGATTAAATAACTTCAAAAAACATTATTCAGAACCTTTTTCATGGGAGAAAAAATTTCAAGAAAGAGTGATTTGAAGGGGTTCTATGAATTTATAGGCCAACTAAAAATTAAAAGACCATGGCATATCCTGTAAGACGATAATGAAATGGTTATGGAATAATCCTACACCATTGAATAAATAAAATCACCACACCATAGGTTACCTATATAAAGATGATCCAATGAACCATGGTAAAAATTCTATATGTTGGATAATGGGACTATAAATCAGCCTATCTTCCATTCCATAGCTACCTCAAAATTATAAGAGCTGTACAATATGCCCCTCAAACCCATATGTTGATGTTGGGTCCTTCAATATGTAACTATGATAAAATTTTATGTGCCTATAAAATCCTCATCTCAGGCCCCTACGCCATAGTTATTCTCTCTACACAATATAAAAAACCCTTATGGTATAGTGAATACCTCAATTCTAGAGAATCACCTCCAGTTAAGATTTCAAATAAAACACACTTTCTAATTCCCTAAGAATCCTTTAGGAACATATAAAATGTATAACACACCATGGAAAGGGATACCAAGATCTAATTCCAAACATTAGAAACCTATCAGTCTATTCTAATTATATATTATTTATAACAAACCCCTGAGGGAAGTGTAGGTAAAAATTACAATCTAAATGATCACCCCAAGTGATACATCTCAAGAGTATAACCAGAAAATGACATCATCAATCACACTTAGAGTAACAAAGAATATATCAAGAAACACCAACCTCCAACTCTGAAACAACTCAGGGGTACTGATCACGAATCTATGACTCAAATTGATAGGTTTTCTCTTCCATGTAAGTGTGCTTCAAAAAAACAAAAACCCATGGAATAGAACATCATCACAAGACATTATATAGAAAATATGGGAACTCCAAAGGTCACTCCTCAAAGGTTTTATCATTGTCAACATCAATCTCACCCCAATAAATGGTGCGGGAATCATCATGAAGATAATAGAGTGTCAATGATGTAGGAATACATCATGTGTCCATATCGTCTATGGGGGAAGTTCTAACTAATAATACATGGATCCAACATGAACCAACACATCTAAAGTCTTAATAAAACTAGGAGAATACTTACACCCATGACTGAATGTTCACTTCCCACAATGAGGAGTCTCATTCACAAAAATGCTATCTCCAATGTCAAAAACCACAGGTATCTTCCCATGATTATCAAAGAATTTCTTATGATAATGTGATACTTTCATCCATCCCTAAATTACCTAAGCCATCTATTTCATCCACTATAGTAGTTATGGCCAATGATTTTTAGACACTATAATCTAAGTTCATCACAATGGATAAAAAAAGGTATTTCATAAAAAGCATTAAAAATGACAAAACAATAGTGGAGTGAAAATTATTTTTTGTAAGAAAAGATGAACAATGTGAGGTGTATATTTAATGAAACTCAAAATAAATGTACGTAGGAATGAAACATGTTCTCAATATTCTAGATAACCCTCTTTGTCTAGTTAACTGTGTGTGGATGTAAAGAAGTTATAAGGGCCAACTAAGAGATAAAAAATTATGAAGTCCTCTCCACACCCTTGATGTAAAATTGTGATCCTGATGATAGGTAATCATCCTCCATACATTTTGGAGTCCCACTACATCCTCTAGGTAATTTCACAATAGAACCTCCAAAGATCTCGACTACTTGATCTCTATGAAGGGGGATGATTTTTTCAAATGATCCATTATCACCCATATACCATAAAATCCTCCCTTATACTAAGAAAATATGGTAATGAAGTTTATTGATATCTCCACCCACTTATATTTAGTAACATCTAATTTGTATAGAAAATAATCGAGAACATGTTTCCCAACATTCACCTTCTAGATGACCAAACATCAAGATAAAAACTCTGTAACTACATGCACAATTCTATGTCTGTAAAGTTATCCTCTAAGGGCTTGGTACATATTATTCATTATAATTTTTTTACCACCAAGTTTTATCTTTATCACTAATATAGAACTACTTCATTAATTGATAAAGGGATAAAAATCCACCCCTGGAACAACACTTAGTGTTTGTTGTCCTTATACCAACCCTCACCCACATCACCAAAGAAAAATATATCTCTCTAGAAATTGACATAAGACTCCCTTATCCAGGACTCCTCTACCTTCTATATCAAATAAGAATAAATTATCACTAGAAAAAAAACTACAAGCACCAACCTTATGTATATCTAGATGCATCTTTAAGAGATCTTCCATCACTATCCCTGAATCTTCAGATTCGTACTTAGAATCACTGTGTAACTTCCGACTCATTTCACTAGCTATAATATTTCTATTTCCAAGTGTATATAAAATTTTGAAGTAAAAATAATTCAACATTTACATCCTCAAAAACTATCACAAGTTCTAGTAACATTTAGAGAATACATTCCATGGGCTCTTATTATCGGTAAAAACCAAAAAAAATATCATTGATAAGATAATTCCACTACAACTTCAAAGAAAACTCAAATGAAACCAACTCGAGATCATGATTGTCATAGGTACACTCACTGGGAAGAAAATTTTGAGATACATATTAATGAACAGATCTGTGATGCATCATAATATAACAAAACAATGGTATGAAGTGTCACATAATAACTTGAATTGACGCCTCTCTTCTTGCCGATGATGGATTGGTTAATGAAAAAACTTCCCCTTTAGGTATTTTAAAGATACCAGACACTAATCATTCTACATGAATTATTTTTTATTTTATGTTCAATGATTTTATAACTTTTGAGACCCAATACAAATCAGAAAAAAAGATTTTAAAACATCGTACATAAAGAAAAGAAACATTGCATCCCTACAACTATCTCCATGGTTGGCTAAGAAATTACTATCTAGATCACCGCAATGTCCACACCTAGTCTCCCCTGGGACATTAAATTTCCTAAGAAACAATCTTCAAAATCCTATAAGATGAACATTTAATACTTCTTGAAAAAACATTGATGATGATGAACTACCAAAATGGGACTCAAATTCTTAGTATCCCCACCTAATACATGGAATACATAAGGATTTTTTCAATGAAAAACACCATGAACATAATCAAAAACTTCATGAACACTACATTAATAAAAAATATAGATTTTTACTCCAAACTGAATCACAATGTACTCATAATTCCCATAATGAATTCAAAAAAGAATTATTTAAAAGAAACATATATTTTACCCAAACTTGATGTTCTTTCGATCGCAGATCAATCATTGAGAATTGACTTTGTCCTTTATGATGATCAAATAAATCATCAATATTCCCAATAAGATTAAAAATATTCACAATTACTTTATTCAAGCCATGATAATTGGTCTAGAGACACAAACTACCGTCATCTTTCTTTAGAAGGAACTAGTTCACCTCAAGGTAAAATACTCAGATGAACAAAATATTTCTATAACATATCATTGAGCTATAATTTATGCACTCACATCTCCAAATTGACCATTTTATACAATGAAATTAAGATTGAAAATCTTCCTAGATATATCTCAATCTCAAACTAGGTCACCACTAAGGGGTGCGACACCATTAAATACTCAGTAAATATGTCATGGTACTCTGAAAATACATAGGAAACACTTCAGAATGAATCTCTAATGAATTCAGAATCAGATCATCCATCCCTATGTAGATGAATATAATACTCTTCTAAACCATATGATCGTATTTCTCACTGAAAAACTCTATAGGATCTCTATCATAATTATAGAACACATTTCTTAACCTGAACAAATCCCAAATATCTTCTATAGAATACATCTAGTCTATACCAAGGATGATGTATTATAATTGTATGCATAAATAGAGTATGTATTCCCAAGAGTGGTTCTTCCAATAAATTGGATAATAGTGTCTACATAATTAATACAGATAATCGCAACCTCCAAATGATATATTCAATGCCAAGAAAAATGAATGTATCACCACCTCGAGTACAAAATCATAGAATATGAAAGTTTATATGAAAGAGTGTGTATCTCTTAAATAAAAAAAGACTTGTACATGAGTAGAAAACACATAATAGATACCTAGAATGTCATATAGATTTCCCAATGTAGGAAACAGTAGAGCATGCAGTAGCCCACAAATTTTTTAATGACCACTATGACCTAGGGGAATACCGCATTCATGGTAATACTCTATTCTATAAGGATGATTAGAATCTCAGTATTATCCTCTACCAACCTCATCTCCTCTTAGATGATACAAATATGGAGCATCATTCATCTAATTCCTCGTTAAAAAAAGGATTAATGGACGAATAAAAAGTATAATATATAGTTCACACTTTGTACAAAAAAAATTCATCACTCATTCCATTTATTAATTCATCCTCTGCATGAAAAAAAGACTTCATATCATTATGTGTAATCTTGAGATTTTCCAAACCATAAGTATCAAGATGAATTGATATGATACCTACGTGTAGATATATGTAAGATCCACTATCTATGAAAATGGTAAGCCTTTACCATACAACCATTTCCTGGAGAATTCTTAATTATATCTTCTTATAATGATATGGTATAGTCTAGAATCATCTAAAAAATCATTTCTCTCACCTGTACCTCATGATAAGTCAAAAACATAAATCGGGGAGAATGATGTTGCATCCTTTGATGAATGGAATCCCTGAAATTACTTCCCCTAGAATCCCCATATATAAAAATTTATTGTTAATGATGGAGAAGGTTTTGAAAATAGATCCATGACTATTGCACACAAGAATACCCCTATCGAATGGTAAGAAACTCATTGAAACTTTCTTCCATCACGATTGAATAAAGGAACACATCCTTGAATATATCTCAGAACTTCTCTCATGAGACTACTAACTCATCATGATCTATGAGGAATACGATCCAAACTTCATCACTGTTCTACAAAACATCATCACATCCAATAAAAACAAGTGCTTCTTCTAGGAACAGATTGAAGTAAAGGTTATCTCTGCCTCCTCTAACAATTCTTTTATCACTGAGTCTAAAACTGATCCCTTATACTTTTATAGGCTCTTAAACTAATACAACCAATGTTCTATCCTCTATTTTTTTTATCATTGATGACCTCTAATCTATAGTGATCAATTGTAAAATCTTATTGACCATCATCAACGTGAAATTAATGGGGACATAGACATGGATAATTTCCTATAAAACTAAAAATGGTTAGAGAATTAAATACATATAATATGGAATAATGATGCGTGATCAATTCCAAGTCCTCTAATATGGAATAAAAAAACATATCTTAGTAGGCATGGTAAACATAAAGGTGGTTTCTCCAGATCATTGTGGGATATAAATACCCATTCCTCATCGAGTCTCCCTTTTCATCATCAATCAGTAAAATTAGAAGATATTATTTCCCTACCAACCCATGAAGTATCAAATGTTCCTCCCTCAAAACTCTATCATATCCATCAAACTGAACCATTAATACCACTCTATCACAACCCCTCCCTACAAAGGTACCCCTCTTAGTATATAAATGTGAGAAGGGTGATACTGACTTCCTAAAGCTTGACCCCAGTAGGTCATGGGCTAGAAACAATCACAAAGTCTATATCATAAATACTAATGGGATCCATTGCCCGCATAGAGATCATATTGGTGACAAAGATAATACATTACACCCCTAAAATCATGCTCATAATGAAAAAATAAAACCTATTTCCATTCATGTAATTTCATAAAAAATTAATTAATTTGAAATTGGACTAAAAGTACTAAGACATAAACACATCTATGACCACAAAACCATATAGCTCATGAATAATTAAAAGCTCGTAATATCAATCCCGGTATCAAACCTACTAATAATATCATAATATAAGATTATATATATATAGGGTGAGTATAAGAGGTATATATAGTAGGATCCTCCTCAGATCCTCTTGGGAAATACATAATGAAATCATTCTAAATTGAAGTAAAAAAAAGTGAAACTAACTCATTATATAAACAATTATACTAAAATAATATCCCAAACATAGCTATATTTCGATAATTAATTCATATTGGAGATCATATATTATAATAATAAATACAAGTGTATCCCACAACCAATTTCATCTAGTTTCCCACTCTTCACAAACATTATACATACTGAACTATCTCTCTCTGAAAAGAAGCCATCCTAAATAAACATGGAATAAATATTAATACATGAATCTCATGAATCACAGCATCTTGTCATCTCAGGCTACTTCTCTATACAGTGACTGAGTAGTTTATAGAATCCACCACAACTCATATGTCATGTATTATATGTTTAGTATTACACCTTAAGCTATCAAATACCATGTACATAACACCCATAACAACCCATAGGACACTATATCCATAAATAAGTGGTTGTGAAGTAGCTGAAATCCAGTATATTCGACTATACACCTATATGGGGAAATATAAACATTGTGAATTCCAAAACATAATACTATAAATAGAATATATCAGGTCTAGAGGTAGGTAGTAAGATATTTATCCCTCTATAAATTCAATGTTAGGGAATTCCCCCCCCCCAAGTCCAATAGGTTTCAGTATCCCTAACAACATGGGTGGGATAACATATGAAATCTGAAAATATACATTATATAACATATCTCACAACCATATTATTGGAATTAATATAGTCTTAATCTCAACTGTATCTATCATAACATAGACACCATACTACCATTACTAAGAACTAAATATATTTCAATCATGAATGAATTATAGGGTTTTCATTGAATTGGTTTTTTAAAAAAAAATTATCTTTATTTAATTATTTCTATTGTAATTTATTAAAATTAATCCAATTAAATTTCACTAAAAAACAAAGGTCAAGTCCATGCCCTTCAAGCATAATCCAACCGAGTATATGGTTTCTCATGTTTAAAAACACTTTTATACTAGAATAATATAAACCCATGGGTTAAAACATTAGTAAAAATTATTATTCTATCATTCCATAATTATAAGTAATTTATTAAAAAACCATATCTACAAAAAAAACAGATTCATCACCAGGAATAATCAACTACCTATAGTAGTGGGGAACAGAATATAGATAAACAACTGAATTGTACATCCATCCATTTAAAGAAATTTATTATCCAGAAATTATCTAGGTTAACAAGAATAATGGGTAATACTAGTTTCAATATATTCTAGAGGACCTAGCGAAATCAATAACAAAATTATTCATCTCACCATGAATCCCACTGTCATTGGTGTCAATTGGTTCCATAAACCTGCGCCTACCCTCCCACATCTCATTAAACCATCATCCATCCCACTCCCACGTCACATCTCATAGCAAGACTCACATCCCAAGAAACACAAAAGGTAGAAAAAAATTCAACATTTAATTTAGTCCCTAAAACCAAGGAATCCCAAATATACTTAAAAATGGGATTCCTCAATCCTAATGGATTATCATTATCAAACAATTGGTTTTAATTTATCCTAAATTAACTTATTCATTCATTACAGGATACAACCATAGGTAACTGAATGTATCAACTAGATAATATATAAACAATTAAAAATAATTCCTATAATATATTTATTTAATATTCTGAAAATATTATTACCAAAAACAATATTTAAATATTTAATTATTTTATAAATTTTCATTTACAAATAAAATAAAAAGAAAATTAAACAATCATTCAACATAAATTTTATTAACATGAAATTATAAGAACATAATATTGAATTTAAACATGCTTCATTAATTAAAAAAATTACCAAATTTATGTTATTTAAAATATTTCATTAAATTTTCATTTCAACCCATTTATAAAAAAGATGATAATAAATCATAACATTGAGAGCACAATATCTCATAAATAAAGAGGCAAACCATTATCATGTAATAAGAATAGTTTATCTCTAAAAATAAAAGAAATAATTTAATTATCTATTTTATCATATATTATGGTTAATTTCACCTTCACCCAAACAATCTGAAGGATTATCAATTTATGATTACATGAAAATTAAAATTATAAGTAGTAAATACCCTACCTTAAGGAATCAACATTCTTCAAACATGAACAAAATAAAATAAATAACACTTTTCACTTATCCTGTAAGAAAACTATATTCTTAAATGTATTTCATGCCACACCCATTCCAATAACATCAAAAAAATATTATTTAGTTTAATTTAGATCAAACATGAAAAAATTATGATATAGATTAGGTGGAATCTCAATTGAATGGTAGAGAACCTAAAAAATAGAGGAAGGGCTCACCTGGATTCACTACAGATCAGGTAGGGGAAGTTGGGTATTGAATCAGATCAAAAGGGGATTAAAATTCATCAAAAAAGTATTCTTAGGTGTCTATGATTGGAGGGAGAAAAATGGAATAAATTTTTATTTGAAGGGTTTCTTAGTATTTATATTCCAACTAAATATTAGAAGACTATGGTATAGTCTCCAAGACCATGGAACAAAGGTGAAGAAAAAACCCAATACTATGGTTCCAAAAAAAAAGGACCATACCACTCCCAGATTCATAAAATACATTTTCGATGAACATATAGAATATCTAATTAAAGGGGGAAGTGAGCCACTGTGCAACTTATCCCCTATGTCGTAGCCTCCCCAAAATTGCTAAAACTACCAAACTCACCCCCTTAATACCAATGTTGAATTTATTTCCTCAACACCTTAGATATTACAAAATTGGAATTAGTTTTTAAATATTTCTCCCAGGACACTGCCTCACATCCAGTCTCTCCATGATACAAAAACCAACCATATAACATACTGAATCTTTCTACACCAAAAAATCCTTTTTAGATATGATTTCACCTAATATTCCTATATTCCCTTATCAAGCCTCATTTGGAATCCTCCAACACCCAAAATACAAAATGTAATAGGATACAAAGATTGAGGTCTATAAAAAATTTCTAAATAGTTTCCATGATTATTTTCAAAGAAAATAATTGTCTCAAAAATCTAGAAATTTTATTTTTTAAAATAATTTCTGAGAAAAATATTATTTTTCTCATCTTCATGAGATAAATAAAATGATTATTTCTTACGGTATTAAATAATGATTTAAATTTGTATTATGATTACAGTGAAAGATATCTCTATTTTTTCAATGGTTATTTTAGATTTTATATGAAATACATGTGATCTCAATATAGATCTAATGATGGGTGAACCTGAAATATGCCACTAATAAATTCATTAAAGTGATAGAGTTATTTGATGTAAGTAAATTCTAAGAGAACATGAATTAAATTAATTACACTTAAAAAATTAAGTAACTAATTAATATAATTTTCACTTAAAATGGTTTTTAATTTATCATGTTTGGTGATTCCACGATGAATGTAACATTATGTAAATTTCTTACATGTTTTATTTATAAATATAAATGGTATTTCATCGATATATATTGACTTAAATGTGTAAACAATTATTAAATGAATTAAAGGAATGTTATAGAACATATAAAGGATAAATGACTGTTTTCATGGTATTGATTTCATTGATAATTAATTTTTATTAATTATTTCACAAACAAAATTATAGAAACATTAGTTTTTGATTATTATTTCATATATAAATAAATTATTAATGGAGTTTAATTTTTTTTATAAGAATGGTAAATTCATTATGAGTTTTCATAAATTTTCAAATTGACTTATAGTTTTCCTCTATTTTTATATCAATTATCGATGTTTTTTACCAATACCAAGTATTCGTATGTCTCTCACATGGATTAAGTATGAGTAGGAACTATTATGAATTATAACAATAAATATAGGAAATTTTACGTTAATAATGTTAGTGTGTCAGGAATGAAATAGAACATTAATATTAAGAGTCTTATTTTTATTGAAAAATTTGAACATTAATTAGAAATATAAAATTTTTTATGTAATAGTTTCCCTAATTATCCAAAACTCTAAACGAAAAATTCTTCTTCCTAATTTTTTATAATTTTTCTTCTTTTTTATATTTAATATCTTTGATAGATTATATTGCACGCAAAATCAAGCTCAATTGAAAACATTATATAATATTAATATAATTAGTTAAAATAAAATTACCTCCTAATTGTTAAAATGGAGGTTTTGAATAGGATAACTATCTTATGAAAATATATTATTTAATTCATTGGATAAAAAATAATTAAAAACTAATATAAAAAACAATTTAATAAAAAAGAAATGTGTCTATAAAAACAATTATTATGTGCCAAATGTGTTTTATTATATTTGATTAAATTAAATATATTAGTGAATGATTGTAATTAAATATTCATATAATATATTAAATATAATTTTTAACATTCATCGGATGTGTTTTATATACATGATAGAAAAAATTAATCAAATTTTTATGCATAAAATCTATATTTTTATAAATGAAAATTTACATCAATTTTTTAGAGAACTTATTTTAAATATTGTTTTTAATACTTTTATAAATTTTATTAGAAAAAATAAACATCTTATTTTTAATAAGAATAAAAAAATTTCTGTGGTTCAATTTTGGGTACTTTTTTGATAAAATTAATGTTTTGAAGAATAGTAAAAGAATATTAAATTTTAATTAAATGTAGATTTTTGGTCCAAATATTTTATAGTGGTTAATTATATTTTTTTACTTTTTAAGTATAATTAGATGAATTTTCTGTTTTTTTATCCAATTATGGTCATCAAGAATCAATTTCACATTGAATTGGAATATAAAAACATTTCATTTTTGGAATGTTTTCACTTTAAAACCCCATTTTATCATTCCGTCAATGTGATTAATTTTAAATTAATTAATGAATCTTATAAATTATGAATTTTAACAAATGAAATTTTAATTTTTATTTATTGGGTTAAAATTATTTAAATAACTTTATTTTATATTTGGAAATTATAAATATTAATTTTAGTAATTCCATTATTAACATATTAAATTGTAAATCGAGTAATTAAGGTTGAAATAATATCATAAAATTTCCCTAAAACTCAACATAATTTAATAGGATGATTGAATATTGAAAATAAAATAATCCTTGGCACATATTTATGGCCTCTTGTAGCCACTTGGATGACATTAACCCTTTCATAGTATTTTATTTTAAAAATTCAAATATGTCATACTCGTGTTTTTAATGAGTATAACATTTTTATTATATGATAATTCAGAACATATATTTTAATATAAATATTAATTTTAGATATCAATTACTTTACTTTATCATGATAATTTCTTTAATATTTTTAAGAAATAAATAATTATATTAAATTCTTATACAACAATGATGCAATAATTATTTAATTAAGGTAAATATCAAATAAAGGATATTAATAATATTAAAATAAATTTAATTTAAGACAGTTGATGTCATACACAAATTTTATAGAAAAATATGAAATGGTAGTGATATTTTATATGTTATTTTCCAAAGATATCTCATCTTATTGATTTTCTTCAATGTCAAATTATTGATTACTATCAAAATTTTCATTAAAGTTACATAAAAATAATACTTAATTTAATTATATAAATTTAAAAAAATCAAAAATTCATACAAATGGTTGGGATAATGTTTTAAATATCATCCAGGACTCATTTAAGCTTCTTTTTTAATTTTATATAATATATATTAACATTCAATGAGTAAAAAACACATGTTTTCACTATAAGATTTAAAGTGTCAAAATAAGGTTTAAAACCAAAATATAATGGTAATAATGTGACTTAAACCTTCATATAAATTATCATATGAGGGGATTTAGACCCATAATCATAAAAGCTTTTAAATAAATCACTTTGGAGCCATTTTTAATTGAAAATTTATTTATATTATTTTAATATTTGGAGTGCTTCAAAATTGCCCATCACCTTAATTATAAAAGGGATACTTCTACCTAAATTACTCACACTAGATTTATCCTTCAAGCTCTACCAAACCCTATAAACTTATCCTCTGAAAATACTTATCCAATTTGTGAGCTTTTGTTTTTCCAAAAATTATATTATGAATATATCGAAATGATTTTTTTCAAATATGTAGGTAATCATTTTTTGCGAACACATTCAAGTTAATTTTTTCTTCTACATACTCTTCATGTGTTTTCGATTATAATGTAATAAATTAAGTATTATCTATATAATTATATGTTTTTAGGATTATAGTACAATAATATTCTTCCTCTTATTCATCCTATTAAAAGTGAAAGGACTGTATGTGCGTACGTATGACTTACCTTCTCCATGCCATGGTGTAATTAGTTTTTCTTCACCACTTTTATTAGATGGGTATAATGACAAAAATACTAGATATATATAATAATTATGACATGATATTTATTTTTTTATAATTATAATACCTTCCATTTCATTACCCTTTCACTATAAAGGTAATGATACATATGCTCATACGTATGTACGTCTGACCGTCTCCACGATGCGATTTAATTCATTTTTCATGTTAAACATTCATGAATGATTATAAAAATGTAATATAATAAATGAATAGGATATATATGAATTTTATATCACTCTTAAATTGAAATAAATATATTCTTTACATAATAAATAAGACTTATACAAAAAAACATGCATAGGAAAATGAAACAGTTTTCCTCCGAAACCATGGTAATAACAAAATATAATTACCAAAATGATATTAGACGATGATATAAAACATAAAATATTTTTATATAGTTTTTTTATAAATTAATAACCTAGATTAAACCATTATATGGAAATTTAAGGTGTGTTCAATTAATTTAAATTGCATGGAAATGGTTAATTTCATGATCTCATTATCATTGAGGATTTTTATAGGTAAGTATCTACTAAAGAATATTTATCATAAATGCACATGTTTTTGAAAAAAATTCCAATATATTTTTAATATCATCCTACAAATGTTTAAAGTCAATTTAATTTTTTTTAATTTTTATAAAGTGGCTTAAAAATAATCTTTTTGTCATTTTCAAAGTGAGATACTTTATAACTTTTTCATCAAAAATATGAAAGAAATTTTTTTTTATCTTCTTCAGCATGAGGAATTTTTTTCATCGTCATGACACCTTAATTTCTTGAATATTACATTAAAATTTTACAAAAATATTTTCAATGGAAATATTTCCTATTAAAATATCATGGACTTTTAAATAAATTTTTTCAATTTAAAAATGGGTAATTCTAAAAATAAATTTGTAATGATTTTATTAGTGTATTTTCATATATGTAAATATCCTTTGTCAGATATATTTCTTTATTGAGTTTGATCTTTTATGATACTATCTACAATATTTTATTAAATGGTTCTTTATTAGTTTGACAATGGATGATCCATTTTGATACCATTCATGGTTTATGGTTAACATATTCACATTCTGTATGCTAGTTTTTGAAAATGAATGTTTATGTTGATTATGTTTTCATATGTTGAACAAATTAAACTTAGTATGTTATAGGTGGGGCCCTATATAGAGTCTTTATTCATCTATATGTCTCAATAGAAAAACTAGTTTGGATATTGTTCTTGGCCTTACTCATTTATGTATTGTGTCATAGATGAAGCATTGATAGTATGTTCATGATGTACGACTTTATGCACTCTCATATTATGAGATCAAGTATTGATATTCCATTTGATTTTTAAATTATTAGAATATTTTTGTTATTATTTATATGTAATTTTTATATTTTCATCTATTCTTTCTATATCATTCTAAATATATTGTTTAAATGGATTTTAAATGGTCAATGATTCATTTATACACCTCGCCTTAATGTATATGCTTATTTATTCAAAATATATTCTATTGTATTTATACCTTTACTGAGCATTAAATCTCACCAATTTCTTATATTTTATTTTTCTCATGATTTCAAGATATAGATTATGATGTATGGGAAGGGTTAATACTAGAGAATAATGGTGTTCTCCAATGATTGTATATGTTGTATTTTATGTTTTAAATTGTAATTTAATATTCATGTTTGTAATATATATTTCAATAATTCTAAAATTATTGGTCATTTGTGATTATAATCTTTAATCTATGATAATGTAATAAAGTGAGGCACCGGCACTAGGATACTAGGGCCGGGGTCATCACGGTTGGTATAAGAGAAAGTTTAGTAGAAACCATGGGAATTATATGTAGGAAAAGATAGATTATAGAGTGAAACCCTATGACATAACATGGAATTATATCCAAATAAAAATATCTTCTGATTTAGATATTAGTTATACCTAAATGTTCAACATAGGTTATGTCATTCTTTAGTAATGAGGTTATAAATAATGTTTCATAATTTTATGGTCTAATGTAGTGCATATCAACTTTTTATAAATGGAACCTAGTAGAATTAATGGAAATCATATCAACTCATGTAATTCATATAGTTATTCCCTCCTATTAAAGATAATGATGTTAGATCAGGAGTAAAAACTGGTGCAGAACAACATTTAACTATAATGGTAAAACTAAATCAGGTTATGAAAAATAACCATATACGAATTGAGTAGCCTAACCTAAAATGCGGATAAAAAATTTTAGGCTTCTTAATGAGACATCAACCTCCATTATTCAATGGGATTAAAAATCCATTTCTAGTTGTGAAATTTATAAGCTTCACATAAGAGAAATTTCTTTCTTTGGGATGTATGGAAAGGGGGAAGGTTCTCATGGTAGTTTATCATCTATCTGGATATACGGATTAATAGTTGTACTTGATTGAAAACCCTAAAGAGTATAAGGAAATATAAAACATGGAATGGAAGCATTTTAAGGAAACTTTCTAGGGGAATATATCCCACGTGAACAACGAAAAGATATAGAAATAAATTTCTTGAATCTGAGAAAAATGTAGATACAAATGTTTCTAAATATATAATCTAACATTATAGTGTTAGTAAGGCATGTTTCAAACTATATATGTAACCCAAGGAGTAATATTTTTCATTTATTTAGTGGTTTAAATTCATTCCACAAAAATTCATTGGTCTCGATAAATGTATCATCATATGAAGATATAGTCTCATGTTCTATCATGATAAATAAATAATTCTCTATGTATTATGTCTTTAAGGTAAATAAAGAAAAGAAGAGGGTGGTGGAGAAAGATATGGATAAAGGGAAAAGGGAATCTTGGATTTTTCCTACCTAAGATAATTACGGAAAGAATCACCCTAGTACATTCCTAATGGGAATGGTGGTTTATTAGAAGTGTGTAGGGAATGGTTATGAAGCTCATGATTGTAGGGGAAATAAATAATCAATAAATGTGAAATTTTGAAACTGTTTGTATATGGGATAGTAAAGAAATAAATGTCACATGGTACATTGAAATATATCTCAAAAAATCAAAGGGATAATTGTAAATATTTTGTTTTTGTTGTTGTAGAAATTAAATAATTAAATTATATTTTCATTTGGAATCAAGAATTATTTTATGATATTCTATTCATAAGAGTCATGAGATATATAATGATTTCACTACAATACTTCTTCTTTATGGGTTTAGAATCACGCATTTTTTTCATTAAAGTTTTAAGGTTATCAATGTATTCATATATTTGGTACATGAAAAAAAGATATGTATTATTTTTTTTGGAAAAAATATAATATTAATTTTATTTTTTAAATGTAGTGACATTACTTATAATTTTTTTGGACTGTGAATTTGGACATATGTATTTTGGATGAATTTTGATGTTACAATATATTATGTAGAACTTTGGATATTATTGTTTGAGTTTAAAGTATAATTTATTATATTGACTAACATGTGATGAAAATTTTTTATTCATTAAAATTTAAAATCCAAAATAATGACACATGGATCTTATGACTCATAAAATTTTATCACATGTGAAAAAATAATTTTGAACTTTCATTTATTGGTATATGTGGTGATGTGAAAAAATATCAAAGAAAAAAAAAGGATGTGATTTTTCTTATGACATGGAATTAAATCTATTAAGTGCTTATCTGGATAGTAAAATAATCATTTCAACTCGATGAAAATAATTTTTTAAAACATATTTTATTTACTTTTTATTCTGATAAAATAAATAGTCTTTTAACCAATCAAAAATTTATGGTATGGTGATTTTTTAATTTCATAGGAAGATTTTATATATTACTCTATATCAGAACTTGATAGTTATCTTTTCCATTCATGTATTTGTTTTCCAACATGTATCTATAGAATTCGTTATCTCAGGTGACCTTTGTACTTCCTTTCATTATTTTAATGTTGAAGTTTAATTAACCTTATTTCTGATGTGGGATTCCTAAAAAATAATTTATAAGTATCTACCTTTGATTTCTGAAATTAAATTTCCAATTGAGATGATAAAAATTATTGAAGGAGGGGATAATATATCACCCCAATATGTTATGCTATGTTTTATTTTTTATAGTACATCTCTTTGATAGCTTACATTACACATGACATTGAACATAAACAAAACCATGATATACTACTAATATTATTATTTAAAATGAAATGATCTTTTACCTCTTAAATGTGTGGTAATGAATAAAAATAATTATCATATTAAAAAATATTACTGAATTCATTTTTACAAAATAATACAAAAAATATAAAAAAATTAATATAGAGGACATGTTTTTATAGAAACTCTTATAATGTGAAATATGTGTTTTATCAAATTAAAATAAAATAATTAATATTATTGAATGATATTTATTAAATTTATATTTAATACATTTCATCAAATTTGTAACATTCATCATATTTCTTTCTAGACATGATAGAAAAATCATATCCAATTTTTACTCCCAAAATCCTTATTTTTATAAAGACGGTTGTGTCGCCTTTTCATGGTGAACATGTTTTAAATATATTTATTAGAAATTTTATAAATTATATCTGAGAAGATAAACATTTTAATTTAATTATTAAAATAAAAAATTAAATTGATTTAATTTTATGTATTTTTTTGATATGTTTCATGTATTGATGAATAGTAAAAAATAATGAATTTTAATTGAAAACCTCTTTTTCATCCAAATTATTAATAGAGTTAAATTATATTTTTGATTTTTTAAAAGTATAATTAGATTTATATTTTATAATTTAATTAAATTTAGATAATTTTAATAAATTTCACATTGAATTTGGATATAAAAACTTTTCAATATTTTAGACATTTTAACTTTAAAAACTGTGTTTCTCGTTCCATCAAAAAGATTAATTTAAAATTAGTTACTGAAAATTATGTGTTTTTAATTTTTAAAAATGTATTCTATGTCTTGGAATCAATGGTTCCAAATTATTTATATAATTCTCTTATATTTTTAGAAATTATGAATAGTAATATTTTTATTAAAACAGTTGAAGGTAAATCATGTAATTAATGGTAAAATTAATGTGATAAAATTACCAAAAAAACAAGATATAATTTTAATTTATGTGTTATTATTGACAAAAATCAACTTTGGGATGATTTTATGGCCTCTTAAATCCACTTTTATGACTAACCCTTACGTAGTATTTTATTTTAACCAAATGCAAATATATCGTACTCAAGTTTTTAATAAATAATTAATTATTAATATATGGTAATTAAGAACATATCATAGACTAAAAATATTATTTTTAAATATAAAATATTTATCTTCAACAAGATAATTTATTTTTAAATTTTAGTTAATAAATAATTTATTTATATGCTTATACAATGATGATGAAAAATTTATTTAATTAATGAAAATATCAAATAAAAGATATTAATAATATTAAAATAAATATAATTTTAGATTATTAATGTCATAAAAAAATGTAATAGAAAAATTTGACATTTTAGTCATATATTATAAGTTTTTGTTAGAATATATCTTATTTTTTTATTTTTTTAAAATAAAATTAATGAATAGTATCAAAATTTTTATTAATGTTATACTAAAATAGATAATATTTTATTCAATGATATAAAATTAATAAAGATAGAAACATTTGAAAAATCATTGTGATAAATTTTTAAATGAAATCCATGACTAATGTATGGTTGTTTTCTACTTTTCATAGTAATAATATATACCTTTAAAAAAATTAAACACATGTTATCATGATAAGAGTTAAAGAGATTAAATAAGTGTTAAAACTAAAGGACAAGGGAAATAATGAGGCCAAAAATGAACAAAAAATATTTTTTATATTATTTCAAACCATATTATTATTATTTTTTAAAAACTCACTTTGTATCCATTTTTAATTAAAAATTAATTTATATTAGTTTAATATTTTTAGGATTTATAAAAGTGCCCCTTGCCTCAATTATAAAAGGGAACATCCTCCCTCAATTACTCACACCACATTGAGCCTTTTATCTCGACAAAAACATACATATTTATCATCCTAGAATCCATATACAATATCTTGTGGTCCACTTGTTCCAAAAATACTATCCCTATATCTATTAAGAAAAGATTTAAAGGATGTTTTCCAAAGAAGAAGGTGATCATTTTTACCAACTCATTCAAGGTAATTTCATCTTATACTTCATTTTCATGATTTTTTTACATTCTAAAGAAATAAATACATCATCATATATATTTTGATATTTTATTATGATTATGGTAAAACCATATTCCTCCTCTTATCAATCCTATTAAATTAGAAATCCTTGCGTGTGTGTATATTCAGCTTATCGTCTTCAAATCATGGTGTAATTTATTTTCCATCACCAGATTACATCAATGGGTGAAATGATGGAAGTAATGGATATATATATATATATATCATTATTAATTATTAAATTGTATTTATTCATTGTAATTATTATACCATCATGTTCTTTACCCTTAACAATTAAGAGAATGATTTGTCACTCATGCGTACATACGACCTACCATCTCCACAATGGGATGTGATTAATTTTCCATGTTAACCAAGGAAGAATTATTATAAAAGTGTATATAATGGATAAATATTATATCTAAGAACATAATATCATTATATAGATGAAAAAAATATATCCTATGAAAATAAAATATGACTGACACAATAAAACATTCATAGTAAAATGATGCAACTAGCAACAGAAATAAGGGTAACAACAGAATATTATTAAATAAAACATTTTACCTATTATCCCAAAAAAATTTAATGATTTTTTAATAATGTTTTTTTAAACAGTTTGAAAGGAACCATTTTTTCATTTTCCAAAGGATGACCTTTTTTAATTTTTTTAAAACATATTGAAGGAATATTTTTCAACTTATAATATATGATATAATTTTTTAATTTTCATGAGACATTAAGTAATTTAGGATTCCATTACATGTTTACAAGATTATTTCACTAATAAATTTTCATTTTATATTGGTGAGAGATTTAAATAAATAATTTCAAAGTAAATAATCTGTATTTCTCCCAAGAAATTTTTAATGATTTGATTAGATTATTTCATCTATATCAATATCCTTTATAAGATCTTATTTATTATTGAGTTTGATATATTATGATACCATATACCTTATTTTATTAAAGGGATTATGATTATTCTGATTATGGATGATATACTTTGATACCATGGATGTTTTACGGTTAAAGTATTCACATTTCAAATGATTTTTTGTCAATATGAATATTTATGATTTTTATGTTTTCATATGAGTAATTAATTAGACATTGTACATGATGGTCGGGGCCTGCTATAGACGATCGATTCATCGATAGGCCTCATGTGACAAACTATTTTGGGTATTGGTTCATGCTTTAATAGTTTATTCATGGTGTCTTGTTCGAAGCAATGACTGTATGTTTATGATGTCCTACATTATTAATTCCCTCAATATGAGATTTTTTTTAATATTCCAATTATTATTAAATTATTAGAATATCCATGTGGTTATTTATATAGAAGTATTTTTATTTTCATTTATTCTTTCAATATTTTGTTCAAGATTATGTTTAAATGCCTTTTGTTTCTCTTATACACCTTGCCTTTATGATTAGTTTTATTTATTAATAATAGCTTCTATTGTATAATAACACTTACTAATCATTTGAAGTCACCCCTTTTTAATTTTTTATTTTTCTCAGGATGCCAATATATATATTCTGACTGAAATGAAGGGTTAAACCAGAATAATAATGGTCCTATCAAAGTATTGTCAATGTTGTATTTTATATATTAAATTATAATGTAATGTTCATGTTTGAAATTTGGTTTCCAAAACTACTATAATGGTTTGTCCTATGGGATTCAAATCATGTATGTATTCCAATTTAATGAAGTAAGGCACCGACTTTGGGCTAATGGGGCTAGGGTCATTACAAAAAACACCCATGAATTTTATGAAATTGAAACCCCTGTTATAAATAATGTAATTATTTGTTATTTAAGTTATGATCCATTATGGTTAGTATAAAAGTTAATGGTTTTTATATATTAATATGTTGGGATCATTAAGATGAGATTATTTTAAGTGCATTAGATACAATAATTTGTTAATATGTTTAAGGTATCTATTATGTATAAATTCATTTATACTATTTTGATGTTTTATGTTATGGGAGTACATTTGATAAATTTATTGAGATTAAATATTTGATTTAAAAATATTTATCCCTTGATATTAACCTTTTTTACATGAAAAATGTTAGTTGAGGAATAATACTTTTATATTTTTTGAACAAAAGTTGAAAAAAAAATTTACCTTTTAGGGTTAAAATTATATTTTAAGGTGATGTAATTATTGTTAATTTGAACTAAAGGGTTATAAAATTTTATGATCATCTGATATATCATATAGGTAACCACAACATTGAAAAGTTATTTTTTGACTATATGTTTAATGTTATTTTATTTTTAAAAAATTACTAAATTTTGACCATTATATGATTTAGGTAAATCTAAATATTTATTTAGAAAATATGGGAGTTTTTATGAATAATGGATAAAATTTGATGAGAATACATATAATATTTTATTATTGGATTTGCGGTGATTTTTGAAATTTATTGAAAATATTATCATATTTTAGAGATTATGTTATTAGGGTATATACATTTTTATTATATTACATTTTTATTGATTGATGTTAATTAGAGAAAAATGTAAATTTTATCTTGGAAGAACATGTCATAAAAAATTTCATATTTTTGGGATTTAAATTTGGTCAAAAATATTTCTAGGTTATTTAAGGTTTTATATTTATTTAATGTTTAATGTTTAAAATTGCAAGTTACAGTTGAGGCTTTGGATATTAATGTTTTATTTCATCATATTTGAAATTAACTTATCATCTGCCATCATTTTTTCTCAATTTCTAAACATAGGAAGAATAACGTTTTATCCTTTGGTGGATCATGTGATCCATTATAAGTATATTTTAGTGCTTTTGGAATAAAAATTTCATCATTAGAATTCATTTTATTGATTAATAGATGATACATAAGTGGGAAAACGTCTCTAAGAACAACCAATGGTAGACATTGTACTTATAGAGAGGAAATAATTAAAATATATTTTTCCATTTTCTCTATCCTAATTGTAATGGTGTCCTTTAACAATAAAAAAGAATACCTGAAATTAAAATTGTAACCATTTTTATTATTTATGATGAATTTATGATCTCCTCTCTTCTTGTAAATTTTTATTATAATATCATAAGTTTCTCTCCTATCCTAGTACATCTTTTCACATTATACCAATATTTTTCTTATTTTGGAACTATATTATATTTTATTCTAGGGGAAGATTATATTTTAATTTTCATTTTTTAAATTTTTTTAATACCCTTTTTTTATGATGTGGGTTTTCAAAAGAGATTATTTTTTGATATATTAAAATGTTTTTTCTTTGATCATAATGTGTTTTATATTCCAATCGATATTATGGATGTCAAAAAATGTATGATGTACATTATCATGGATATTAGATAAAATTTCAAGAACACAATTTCATTAAGGGGGTAGAATGTAACACTCCAATATTTTAAATTATTTAAAATAACAGATTTGACAGTGTGTGGTGTACACAACATCAAGCTTAAAGAAACAAAGATATATTATTATTTAAATATAACCATTATGACTTGGCTATTAGTCAGAAAGGTATGAATAAGAATAAATATATAATTATACATAATTATATATATTTATTTATATATATTTATATAATATAATGACTAATCAATCTTTCATTGATTTTTAAAATGTTGGAAATTAAGTTTTTTATGATAAAGTTAAATTATTTAACAACTATTTTATGTGTGTTATTTATTTGGATCAAAATAGATTAAATTAATTTCATTAATGAAAGTAATTTAATAAAATAGATATATTATATATAAATATTTATTAATAGATATTCTTATAATTTTTGTTATTATGAATGGAATTAGAATAAAGTAATTGTATGCTTAAAGTGTACATTTTCTTTAAAAATAAGTCTTATAACATTTCTTCATGCATATTATAATTTATTTATTCTTATTTTATAAATTTTAAATTAATTAAAAGAAAATACAGTTTCAATTCAATGTGGAATAACAATATTGGATTGAATCTTGGGTATTTTTTTGAAAGGACATATTTTTTAGTGACTAGTGATAAATTTGAATTTTTTTAAAAAAATATATTTTATTTTCATAAAATATTTTTATTTATAAGTGCCAATATGTTTTGGATTTGGTTTTAAAAAAATTACTTCCACTAAATTAAAAATAATCTAAATACATCCCTGGGAATAAACATTATATTTTATTTTTCTATATATTCATTTTTTGTCTTCAAACACAATTTTCCAACACTTTTTTTTGTTTTTCATAGTTATATTAATTGTGGGTTTTCACACTTCTACAAAATGAATATTTAAAAAGGTATTCAATTTTTTTAATACTGATATTTAAATTTTTTAATAATTTAAATTTCATTTTTTCAGTATGAATACTGACCATGGGAAAAATATATCACCATAATAAAAGGAAAATCAGGTTAATTTAGTTAAATACATTGTGAAAAGGCCCCAAAGATTCATCATAAATTTTATTAGATATGTTATTTTTACCCTTACCACATTTAAAAAAAATAATAATAGTTTTGGGAGAGTTGATTTTGATTATGACATTTTTATTATTTTAATTTAAGAAAATTTACAATTTATCACTCTCTTTATCTCTCTTTTCAAATCTGTAACATATTTTTGTAAGAGGAAAAATATATTAAAGATTATAAATTATTATTCTATATATAAATAATTTATTTTTATGTTAGAAGTTTTTTTTAATTTTTTAGAGATAATATTTTTTCATTGAATGGATACACAATAATGATACAGTTATTGTGCCCGAAGTAGAAAAATAAAATAAATTGTTTCAAATACTTATATTAAATGTGAGGATATTTAGATTTTTTATGGAATTAAATGTGTTTTTTAAATAATTATGATGGATAATTGGTATTTTAAGTGTTTTAATTTTAATTCATTAGTTATCTGGATCTATCTTTCATGAAAATATATTAATAGCCATGAAAATGATTTAAAAATGTATTTAATATTAAAAAAATCATATTCAAATTATTAAAAACTCATAAAAATAATTTTATAACTAAATTTTGTGGGAAATAATTTATAATTTCATGATGTTTTCATTTATTTTTCACATTAAATTTTCAAAAAAATCTTTCATGGTGCTTAAATGTTGAAAAAGGTGTTACAAATATAAAGTCTTAATTGGGTTTTCATGGCATTAAACTAAATATATAAGGGTTAAAATAATATTAGAACATAGATAAATAAAATTGGATAAAAAAATTTCATCCCAATATCATTAAAATATCTAAATTGATCCAATTATTATCCAATTTTCTATGAAATAAACCATATAGTATTTTACAGGTTATAATAATTATAAGTTCCCTCCCCCTATACTTATAAAAGGGAATATCCTCTCCTCTCTTCCTCAAACCTTTTGATCCATTTATCTCAACCAATAAAAGTCCATATCCTAATAGAAATATATCCACATTTCATATAGGTCTTTTTATCCTTAAAATAACAACCAAATTAGATGTTTTTGTGTATATGACTATTGGTTTTTCAATAAAAAGGTATAATTCATAACTATGTATATCATATTTATTTATACTTCTACCAAATAAAAATATTATTTAACTATAATTAAATAATAAAATAATTTTCTTTGAAACACTGAAATTTTATTATAATTATGACACAATACTTTTTCATCTACTTTTCCATCCTATTGGAAATGAAAACATAACTCTTATGTTAGTTTGGAAAACCACCTCTATGAAAGATATGGGTTTATTTTTTCATAAAAACATCATAAAGTAATTTAATATTATGTTTTTTATGAATATATATGATATTTATGAAATCATTATGATTCTATAAATATATTTTATAATTTACTTATTTACCCTTCCATCCAATGAAAAATGATAACATATTTCATTCGTATGTGTGGACTAAAACCTCTATAAAGCGATGTGATTTATTATTCATGCCCACAAATCATGAATAATTATAAAAAAAATTCATACATAAATAATATATATATTTATTTATTAATATTATTTATATAATGTAAAATGAATCCATTGACAATCATCAACCTACCAAATTTGTTTTGGGATTATCAACCAAACTTTCTAAAAACATTTGTAATGAACATAACTAAATTAATAACTATATAAGGTGTAAAGACCCGTAAAATTCAAGGGAATTTTTTTTAATTTTATTTGGGATTTTACAAGAACGCAGTTTCTGATGGAACCTGATTCCGAGGCCTGCTGTGCCTGAAATCATTTTCAGAAGTTTATCTCGGGTACGTTTAGTGAACAAACGAGCGGGTTTTCCTGACTTTTGAACCGGTGCTCGGAATCGAAATCCGAGGACACCGATGGAATCGCAGCGCCAGTAATTTCTTTGGAACACCTTTTCCGGAGTTGCGTTTTCTCGGGTGTGGTTATTAAATTTTGAGTTAAGTAAATGAATAAAATAAAATGGGGAAACCACTTTATTTTATTTAATGTTGTTTAACCTAAGCTAAGTGGTTGATGTAGAAACCACTATATCCTACTCCACTAGGTAGGATATTTGTGGGGTGGGGCCCACATGAGCCCCACCTTTTCAACTTCCACGAAACCCCCACCTTTAATTAGGTAATGAACCCGCACACCCCCCTTTAAATGTAAGTCAACTCTTGCGTTTAAACTAAATAATAAACTCCTCGTTAATTGGGCTGTTTAAACTCCTCAATTAATTCAATTAATTGATTGACTCATTTATTGAATTTCAAAATGTTTGGATTGTGTTTATATAAAATAAGTCAAGTCTTATTTTATTAAAGGGGTCTGTGGTGCGAGAGGGCTTGGGAGAAATCACTTAAAGCATTGAATCACTCCTTCCTCGATGATGAACGCGAAGAACGCGAAGAACGCCGACCTCCGACGAAGGTCGACAAGAATGTTGGATCCTTGGAGATCGACGACCTGACGCTGACGAATCTTATCTTCGCAATACAACGATCCCCCTTCTGCGACGCCTTCTTCCGTGACATGCAATTCCGCGATGAACCTTCAATCAACCTTTTCTTTGAGGTAGAAGTTTATTTTTTATTTTTGTTTGTGATCTCTTCAGTCTCCATTCTTCATTTCAAATTGGGCCGCCTGTTATCAAAATAACGGGAGGAGGCCAGACCACACGAACACAGCTGACCCTCCTCCCCCCTTATTTGTTTGAATTCTCTACGGCACGTATAAGACGGCGTGGTGCCATTGTACCGTGCAGAAACTATGAGAAAGGGCGAAGAAGCGCGGCACCGTCACACGGCGCTGTTGAAATCGAACAAGCCACGGTGTCGTCATGCCACACCGGAGAACATCGAAGAGGCCGCGGTTGGAGCGGGTCCGCGGCTGAGGGACACGACTCCGTCGCGCCGCACCAGTCAGACCAAGGCCACGGCCTTTGGCCTTGGCGGAGCATGAAGCGGCGGTCGGCTTCTGGCCGCCGGCACTAGAGCAGAAGAGCGGGATCCTAGCGGTCCCGTGGCGGCAGCAAGTGGCCGGCCGGACCGGGCCGGCCAACTTTCGATAAGGGTCGGGGGTCGTAAACCATGGTCGTCCATCAGGAGCGGCCCCCCTCATGGGGTTAGCGGTTTCACACAGGGGGGCAGCGCACCCCCCGCCCCCATCCGCTCGGCCGTTATGGCCAGGCCGCCTGGCCACGCTGGCCAGGCCGAGCGATCTAGGCCAAGCCGCCAGGCTAGGTCGTGCCCAGGCTGTGCTGTCCCGCTCCTAGGTCGGGACAGGCCGTGCCCAGGCCAGTCCGGGCCGTGCCCTAATGGGCCGGCCCCGGACCAGGGGTGGGTCGACCCAGTTCGGGCTGACCCAGGGGTATCGGGCCGGGTCGGACTGGGCCCGAACCCCCTATTCGCGGACCTCTTTCGGTCTTTTTCCCATTACATGGGCTGCGGACCTCCAATTGGCGTACCGTAAGCTACGATGCGATCCTTGGATCGATACGGTTGTTTCAGTTTTTTTTACACTAAATGTTTCAAAGAACTTTGGTTTCGGCTGGGTTGGTTCGTAAACGAAACCAACCGGGCCCTCGGAGCGGAAACACTTATAACTTGAGCTCCGGACGTCCGATTGACGTGCCGTCAACTTTGTTGGATTCCTCATTGTGAGAGAGCACTTTTTGGATTACTCCGCTCATGTTTTGGATGTAGTTGGAGTATGGTCGGTTTGGATTTGACTTAAAACCCAACCGGGCCCCTGGAACGAAAAGGCCAATAACTCTCAGATCAGGCGTCCGATTGACGCGTCGTCTGTCACGTTGAGTTCCTATTGACGATACAGAACATTGGGATACATCAACTCTGGACTTTGTGTCAGTTCATGTATAAGCCCCTCGGCTCGTGGATCGGACCCTCCCAAAACGATCTTGCTGTGTTCTGGAACCCTTAGAGCTGGCTGCGACTGCGACGACGATGAAGATTGTACAGAAATCCTCCGTGGATTCGATGACGATGAGTACAGCACTCAGCGATCCTTCCTGGGTCAGTGCTACTGATCCTGTGTGGGTCAGATCCTGTGTGGGTCAGCGCTCAGCGGTCCTGTGTGGGCCAGCGCATACCGATCCTATGTGGGTCAGATCCTGTGTGGGTCATTTTAGGGGTTAGTACCTATCGATCCTTTGTGGCTCATTGCGAGGGTTAGTACCTGTCGATCCTGTGTGGGTCCGACAGCTTAGATGAATCAGTGGCTACAACTGATCATCTCTATCGTCTTATGAAGAAGTATGCATGTGTGAGCTGAGTCATGACATTCAATCATTATCTTCGATACGATTGACTTGCATTCCTATGTGGATTGTGTTGTGCTATCCTGTGTTGACGTATTTGAACATGGGCTCAGTTGCTGGAGCTGAACTGGAATTGATGACTTAGGTATATGTATTGGAATATACCTAAGTAGGGTTGGATGTTACTTTGTGATTGTATCTTTCCTTTTTGGATTATCCTTTGTGGATTCTGGGAGACCTTCGGGGGTCTCGGGGTCCCTAATGAGTAGCTTATAGTCACCCCTGCACGGGCTATGCCCTCACTACGTTGTGTTGGAGGCAGACGACAGACAGCGCTGATCGTGGTGGAGGCTTGTAGAGCAAGTCGGTACCTGGAGGTGGACCACTGGGTGGGACGTACATGGTGTGGACGGCTGGACCCGTGGACCTGAGGAGGAAATCTGTACCCACCCTTCAGGTGGGATTTCCTATGGATGGCACGACGTTGCGGCGTTACTTTTTAGTTGTTGTACTTACTTTCCAGTTGTACTTTACTTTCAGTTTGGGTTTGTATTCTGGCCCACTAACTTTTCCGCACATACTTTTGTACCCAGTTTTACTTTGTCTTTACTTCTGCTTGCTTACTCTATGGTGTTTGTTTACTTTACAAAGGCAATTCCTTCCCTTCTTTTGTCAGGAATTACACCTTGGTGCTAGTCACCAGCCCCTGGCCTATGGAAGGCAGGCTTGGGGTAGTCACGACACAGGCCTAGAGGAAGGTTCGTGACAAATTGGTATCAAAGGAGTTCGGTTCTACCACAGAACTCAAGACTCTTATCTTTTTCTATTTGAAGCAATAGTGTTAAGAGTACTGAGTGTGGTTATCAGTCTAGGGAGTCCAGTGTAGGTGCGGTGGCCGACGTATCCGTACACTAGGACCCTGACATCTGATTTCCGACTTAGTGCACGAAAACATTGATTGCATGTATGTTTTAAGTTTTCTTTGTGATTAATTGTGTCAGCTCACCATGTATACTATTTGACTGTGGAACACCTATCACTTTTCAGGATGGCCCCATGACGACAGCTAGCTAGGGTTTTGAATTTTGTACATGACGACAACCCAACGAGCGACGAGGCCTCTGTGTAGGGCCCTCTGACAACAGAGGCACCGGCGGTACCTCTACCCGCCGAGCCACCGATGCTACCAGCTCCATCTGCTGATAGTGCACGTCACCTTGGTGCACTGCATGAGTATCAGTGTCAGAGACCGCCCAGGTTCCGCATGGAGATAGACCCTCAGGCAGCCGAGGATTGGCTGGAGACAGTTGTACGAGTTTTCTGATTGGTACGGACACCAATAGACCTCCCCATGATCCTTGCAGCGAGTCTCTTGCACGCGGCAGCAGGAAGATGGTGGATCTTGATGCTCCAGGTGCACGATGAGGCATCTCTCCTCTGGATGGACTTTGAGAGCCTCTTCCTCTCGGAGTTCGTCCCATCTACCCTCCGTGCGATGTGCATCCAGGAGCTTCTATAGCTACGGCAAGGGAGCTTAACGGTCACCCAGTTCTCTGCGAGATTTATAGAACTATCGTGTTATTCGACGGACATGGTACGAGACCCATTCTTCCGGGCCCGGACCTTCGAGCCGGGACTGAGGCATGAGATCAGGGCATCGCTGATCTCCCTAAGCATTCCGACACAGGCAGGGGTACTGAAGCGATCCCTTCTCATCGAGAGATTCCTTGCTGATCCTACATCTGCATCGAGACCTACTGTAGGGCGTCACGTAGCAGAGTCCTCTGCAGCAGGTAGTCGATAGATGACACATGGGTCCAGGTAGACCAAACCCTCAGGCAGATGAGCTCAGGAAACTGGCTCAGAGGTAAGGGGAACACTATACAGAGCAAGTCTTACGAGAGGCGGACATTGCAATGCATGCGGCAGGTAGGGCCACATGGCTCGTGACTGCCCGACCTACTGTGCCGAGGAGTAACAGTCGGTTGAGGAACCACTCAGGCAGAGGCAGAGGGTCGACCGTGGTAGACCGCAGGGAGTAGGCGGACAAGGAAGAGGAGCTGGGTGAGCAGCAGGTGGTGGGCGTCGCTTTCAGGCTCTACCACCACCACCAACAGGAGGTCCACCCCGACCATAGGGAGATGGAGGGCAGAGATAGGCACAACTCCAAGCAGCGGAGGCCTATGACCATGGTGCACCCAAGATGATTTGAGGTACTATCTGTGTCTACTCCACCCTTGCTGCAGTTCTTATAGACACAATATCAAGTCATTCTTTGATAGCCACTGCCCTTGTTCAGAGCTTGGAGATTTCGACAGAGCCGTTGGCTCGATCCTTATGGCTAGAGACTCCTACGAGAGAAGACTCGATGACTACACACTGGTACCGGTAGTGTGAGCTTACTATAGAAGGTGAGAGCTTCGGCTAGGTTCTTCTTGTAGCAGTGTCGAGGCCTTACGACGCCATCTTGGGCATGGATTGGTTATCTACAGTCCATGCTCAGATTTACTGTATTAGGCGCTCGGTGCTGTGTATACGCACCGACGGGAGCAGGTTCACCTTCACCGGTGAGAAGGGAGCCTTTGTAGCACATGATGGACTCACACAGAGGAGAGGACAACCCATCACTCATCATTTGGCTAGCCTCATCCTAGGAGCAGTTGACATGCGGAGTCCTGGTTTTCCTGCAGTGGTGGATCAGTATTCTGACGTTTTCCCCGATGACGTCCCAGGGCTACCTCCTCACAGAGAGGTTGACTTTTATATTGACCTGTACCCCAGGATAGCTTCGATGTCCACTCCAGCATATCGGATGGCCCCCACTGATCTTTGAGTGCTACGGGTACAGTTGGAGGACTTGTAGGGCAAGGGATTCATCTGACCTAGTGTTTCACCCTGGGCTTCCCCGATATTGTTCGCCAAGAAGGTGAACGGGAGCTTGCGACTTTGTGTCGAATATCGTCATCTGAACCAGGTGACTGTGAGGAACAAGTATCCGCTACCGAGGATTGATGACCTCTTCAATCAGCTCAAGGGAGCACGGTGGTTCTCAAAAATAGACAGTAGATCAGGCTATCATCAGCTCAGAGTTCGGGAAGAGGACGTGTAGACGACGACCTTCAGATGTCGGTATGGCCACTATGAGTTCTTGGTTATGCCTTTCAGTGTGACCAATGCTCTAGCATTGTTCATGGGCCTCATGAATAGGATCTTTCAGCCATACCTCGATCGATTTGTCGTGGTCTTCATTGACAACATTTTGATATACTCGACCATTAAGGAGGAGCACTCCTACCACTAGAGGGTTGTACTGGACACAATCCGAGAGCACCATCTTTATGGAAAGATCTCAAAGTGTCAGTTATGGATACGTGAGGTTCACATCTTGGGACACATCATCTCTGAGGTAGGAGTTGCGGTGGATCCTGCGAAGATCAAGGAATTGCTAGCTTGGGAGCCACCCAGGAGCGTGACGGAGGTGCAGAGTTTCTTAGGGCTAGCTGGATACTACCGGAGATTCGTGCCAAACTTTTCCCGAGTTGCAGAACCAATCCTATCTTTGACAAAGAAGGGGAAACCCTTTGTGTGGTTAGACAGATGTCAGCAGAGCTTCCAGGATCTGAGATAGAGATTGACCAGCGTTCCTATCTTGAGGCTACCAGAGGAGGGAGTAGGGTACGTAGTCTACTGCGATGCATTAGGGACCGGACTCGGATGTGTCCTGATGAAGGAGAGGGTTGTGATCGCCTAAGGATCACGTTAGTTGAGGCAGCATGAGCAGAACTACGCTACCCATGACCTGGATTTAGTAGCAGTGGTCTTCGCTCTAAAGATGTGGTGACACTACCTGATGGGCGAGTGCTTTACAGTCTACTCTGACACCAGAGTCTCAGGTACGTATTCTCACAGAAGGACCTGAACCTGAGACAGCGGTGATGGCTCGAGTTCCTCCAGGACTATGAATTTGAGATATTTTAAACTCCTGTAAAGGGTAACATAGTAGTCGATGGTCTCAGCAGGAGGACGGGCATCCAGCTACTTGGGGAGGTGACAGGGCAGCTAGCCCCTTTGTTGATATCATTCATTGATAGTGATGGGGAAGCCTTTCTGTAGTCACTCATGTCACTCTTCCACTTCTACAGTGGGTCATATAGGCACAATGTGGGGATGATGACTCTGAGGCGTGGCGTGCACAGATATCCACAAGACAGGTACCTGATGGATTCCCTATGGGAGGAGAGCACGTCATCCTTTTCAGAGGATGTACCATGGTACCAGCTGCTTTACAGGAGGAGGTGTTGAGAGAGTTTCACACTTCCCCTTTATCGGTATATCTATGAGTGACGAAGATGTACTAGGACCTCATTCGATAGCACTGGTGGCCAGGTATGATGAAGGTTGTGGCAGAGTTCGTTTCTCGATGCCTCACCTGCCAGCAGGTGAAGGCAGAGCACCAGGTACCAGCAGGCTTGGTACAACCTTTGGAGGTCACGGAGTGGAAGGGGGATGGGAAATCTATGGACTTCGTGACTGGACTTCCATGAACTTCCAAAGGTCACGACTCTATTTGGGTGATTGTCGACCGACTCACGATGTTGGCCCACTTCTTACCCATCAGAGAGCAGGGCTCAGTAGAGAGCTTGGGACACCTCTACGTTCAGGAGATTGTATGGAATCATGGTGTGCCATCATCTATCATCTCCAATCAAGATTCTCTCTTTACTTCCCGGCTTTGGAAGGGGTTGTAGGAGACATTCGAGACACAGCTACGTCTGAGCACCGCCTTTCACCCTCAGACGGACGGTCAGATGGAGAGGGCCATTCAGAATCTCGAGGACATGCTCCGTGCATGTGTCCTCGACTTTGGTCGCAGCTGGGAGGATCGCCTACCCTTGGTGGAGTTCGTTTACAAAAACAGCTACCACTCCACCATCAGGATGGCACCATACGAGGCGTTGTACGGCCGACCTTGCAGATCACCGCTGTGCTGGACAGACCCTGGGGAGTCAGCACTTGTGGGAACAGAGATGGCCAGGCCACGATAGAGAAGGTCCCGGACATCCAGGAGTAGATGAGGACAGCTCAGAGCCGGCAGAAGTCTTATGCTGACTGGAGGCGGAGGCCACTAGAGTTTGAGGATGGTGACCACGTCTTCTTGCGGGTCTCACCTCGATGTGTATTACAGAGATTTGGTTGAGGCGTCAAATTATCTCCGTGTTTTATCGGACCATTCTAGTTCCTCAGCAGGATAAGCGAGGTGGCTTATCACCTAGCTCTACCACCTCAGTTGTACCGGGTGGACGAAGTCTTCCACATATCTCAGCTGAGGAGATACGTGCATGACCCGACGCATATCATTGACCATGGGGAGCTAGACATTGATGATGGGGAAAATTTTGTGAATGTCCCAGTAGAGATCGTGGATCGACAGGAGTGGGCCCTACATGGATGGTCGATTCCTCTAGTGCGCATCAGATGGCATCACGGGAACCTCTAGTAGAGCACTTGGGAGAGGGAGGCTCAGATGCGTGCTCAGTACCCACATTTGTTTCCCAAGTTCATGGTGTATCTTTATGGGGACGTAAATCCCTGAGGTGGGATTAATGTAAAGGCTCGTAATATTCAAGGGATTTTGTTTAATTTTCTTTGGGATTTTACAAGAACGTTGTTTCTGACGGAACCTGATTCTGAGGCCCGGTGTGCTCGGAATCATTTTCCAAAGTTTAGCACGGGTACGTTCAGTGAATGAATGAGCGGGTTTTCCTAACTTTTGAACTGGTGCTCGGAATCAAAATCCAAGGACACCGATGGAATTTCAGCGCTGGTAATTTCTTAGGAACACCTTTTTCGGAGTTGCGTTTTCTTGGGTGTGGTTATTAAATTTTGGGTTAAGTAAATGAATAAAATAAAATGGGGAAACCACTTTATTTTATTTAAAGTGGTTTAACGTAAGCTAAGTGGTTGATGTAGGACCCACTATATCCTACTGTAGTAGGTAGGATATTTGTGGGGTGGGACCCACACGATCCCCACCTTTTCAACTTCCACAAAACTTCCACCTTTAATTAGGTAATGCACCCGCACATCCCCTTTAAATGTAAGTTAACTCTTGTGTTTAAACTGAATAATAAATGCCTCATTAATTGGGTGGTTTAAACTCCTCAATTAATTCAATTAATTGATTGATTCAATTTTTGAATTTCAAAACGTTTGGCTTGTGTGTAAATAAAATAAGACTAGTATCATTTTATTAAAGGGGTTTGTGGTGCGAGAGGGCTTGGGAGAAATCACTTAAATTCTTGAAGCACTCCTTCCTCGACGAAGAACGCGCAGAACGCCGACCTCCAATTAAGGTCTACAAGAACGTCGGATCCACGGAGATCGACAACGTGATGCCGAAGAATCTTTTCTCTACAACGCGATGATCCCCCTTCCGCGACGCCTTCTTCCGCGATGTGCAATTCTGCGACGAACCTTCGGTCAACCTTTTCTTCGAGGTACGGGTTAATTTTTTATTTTTGTTCGTGATCTCTTCTGTCGCCATTCTTCATTTCAAATTGAGCCGCCTGTTATCGCAATAACAGGAGAAGGTCGGACCGCACGAACACGGTCGACCCTCCTCCCCCCTTGTTTGTTTGAATTTATTGTGGCATCTGTAAGGCGGCGCGGTGCCGTTGCACCGCGCAGAAACTATGAGAAAGGGTGAAGAAGCGCGGCACCGTCGCGCCGCGCCGGAGAATGTCGAAGAGGCTGCGGACAGAGTGGGGCCCCAGCGGAGGGGCGCAGCGCCGTCGCGTCGCGCCTGTCGGACCAAGGCCGCAGCGGAGCAGGATGCGGCGGTCGGCTTTCAGCCGCCGGCACCGGAGCAGGAGAGTGGGACCCCGGCGGTCCCACGACGGCAGCAACCGGTCGGCCGGGCTGTGCCGGCCGGCTTCCGAGAAGGGTCAGGGGTTGTAACCCACAGCTGGCCAGCAGGATCAGCCCTCCTCATGGGGGTCGCAGTTTCACAGAGGGGGGCAGTGTGCCCCCCGCCACCATCTTCTCTGCCGTTACGGCCGAGCCTCCTGGCCACGCTGTCCAGGCCGAGCGAGTCAGGATGGGCCGTGCCGGGCCGCGCCCAGGCTGGGCCGGGCCACACCGGCTAGGCCGGGCCATGCCCACCGGACCGGGCCATGCCCTAATGTGCCAGACCCGGACCTAGGTTGGGTCGACCCGGTTCGGGCTAACCCAGGGGGTATCGGGCTGGGTCGTACCGGGCCCGAACCCCCTATTCGTGGACCTCTTTCGGCCTTTTTCCCATAACGTGGTCTGCAGACCTCCAATCGACGCATCGTCAACTGCGATGTGATCCTTTGATCGAGACGGTCATTTCGGTTTTTTTATGCTCAAGGTTTCATAGAACTTTGGTTTTGGCCAGGTTAGTTCGTACACGAAAACAACTGGGCCCTCGGAGCGGAAACGCTTATAACTTGAGCTCCGGACATCTGATTGACGTGTTGTCAACTTTTTTGGATTCCTCTAAATAAGACGGGCCTTTTTGGATTACTCCTCTAGTTGTTTGGACACAGTTGGAGTACGGTCGGGTTGGTTTTGACATAAAAACCAACCGGGCCCCTGGGACGAAAAGGCCAATAACTCTCAGACCGGGCGTCCGATTGACGCACTGTCTATCACGTTGAGTTCCAGTTGACGATATAGAACTTTGGGATATATCAACTCCGGAATTTGTGTCAGTTTATGTATCATCCCCTTGGCTAATGGAGTGGACCCTCCTGAAATGATCTTGCTGTGTGCGGGAACCCTAGAGCTGGCTGCAACTGCGACGACGATGACGACTGTACATAAATCCTCTGTGGATTCGACGGCGACGACTACAGCACTCAGTGATCCTACGTGGTTCAGTGCTACCGATCCTATATGGGTCAGATCCTGTGTGGGTCAGTGCTCAGCGGTCCTGTGTGGGCCAGCGCATACTGATCCTGTGTGGGTCAGATCCTGTGTGGGTCATTGCAAGGGTTAGTACCTATCGATCCTTTTTGGGTCATTGCGGGGGTTAGTAACTATCGATCTTGTGTGGGTGTGATAGCATAGATGAATCAGTTGACACAACTGATCATCATTATTGTCTTACGAAGAAGTATACTTGTGTGAGCTGAGTTTTGACTTTCAATAATTATCTTCGATATGATTGACTTGCTTTCCTATGTAGATTGTGTTGTCCTATCCTATGTGGACGTGTTTGAACATGGGCTCGGTTGCTGGAGCCGAACTAGAATTGATGACTTAGGTATATGTATGGGAATATACCTAAGTAGTGTTGGATATTACTTTGTGATTGTATCTTTCCTTTGTGGATTATCCTTTGTGGATTCTGGGAGTCCTTCGGGGGTCTCGGCGTCCCAACTGAGTAGCTTATACTCACCCCTGCACGAGATATACCCGCACTACATTGTGTTGGATGCAGATGACGGACAGCGCTGATCATGGTGGAGGCTTGTGGAGAAAGTCGGTACCTGGAGGTGGACCACTGGGCAGGACGTACACGGAGCGGACGGCTGGACCCGTGGAGATAAGGAGGCCATCTGTACCCACCCTTCATGTGGGAATTTTTGTGGACGGCACGACGTTGTGGCTTTAATTTTTAGTTGTTGTACTTTATTTCCAGTTGTACTTTACTTTCAGTTTTGGGTTTGTATTCTGGCCCACTTACTTTTCTGCACTTACTTGTGTACCCAGTTTTACTTATTTTTTAGTTCTCCTTACTTACTCTGTGGTGTTTTTTTACTTTACAAAGGCAATTCCTTCCCTTATTTTATTGGGAATTATGTCGTGGTTCTAGTCTCCAGCCCCTGGCCTATGGATGGCGGGTTTGGGGTAGTCACGACATGGGTCCCGAGGACGGGTCGTGACATAAGGAATGGTAATTAATGAAATTATAAGGATAGTAATAACCTAAAAAATTATACAAAATTTATTAGAAAATTAATAAATATTTATGATTTCATTATATAGTATTTAATGTATGTATATTGTGAGTTGGACTCGAGGTGTAGGACATTATCATTAAAATATTATTTTGATGTTTTCCTTCTTCTTCATTTTAATACATGTCTACGTTATTTTAAATGTTTCAATAATCTTATTAATAATGATTAAAATGTTGATTAAGGTTATTTTGAATTGTTTACAATATTTAAAAAGTTCTAAAAATGAATCATTTGAACATTTATTATATGGGTTATTTTGGAAATTTTTATAAAAGTGGGAAAAATGTTTTTTAATTTATTTTTCTTGGCCACGTTTTCCTATTATCATAGTCATTAATCACTATAAATATTACTATAAATTTTCCATGTTTATTTTGATATAAAACATTTCTCTCAATATTTTCATTATAATTAGTTTACAAAAATATAAGGAGACAAAAATATTTTCTCATCACTGTGAAATAAATAAATATGTTGTTATTTATGAGATTAAATGAAAATTAATAATTTTTTATTGATTATGTTGAATTATATTTATGTGTTATGCATTCTATGGTTCTTCTAAATTTTATATGAATTATAGGTGAGATTATTATAACTCTGATGTCTTGTGAGTCTGATACCACACTCTAATGCATTGCGTAAAATGAAAGAGTTAACTAATGCAAGTTACCCCAAAGAGAATGTGGATCAGTCTAGAAGATCATAATAAGTTTCAAAGTTAGATGATATAATTTAATTCTAATAGAATATTGTAATGCTCATATTAGTTGATTCTATGCTAAAATTATGATCCTCTTGTTTTGTATATGTTTTATCTATTCTTGAAAATGTGTTTTAATGGTAATATTTTGATTTCAACATTTAAAAAATGATTTCATGATTTAATGAAATGTTTATGATATTATATAGGTTAATAGATTATTAAGGGTAAATATTTAATGAATAATGACTTTTCCTTTATAGTTCATCATAACATATTTAATGAAACCTTTGGGATTTTAAGTGGATCTCTTGTGTAGGTAAATAATTATTTTACATTAATGTCTATTATAATAATAAAGGATTATTATTAGTTTTCATAAATTTTAAAATGGAATAACGATTTTCTTTTTTTATATCCCTTATTGGCCTTTTTTCTAATTACATGTTTTCAAATTTCATTCATAGGTTCTATGGATGAGTAGAAACAATTATGAAGTATACAAAAGAATAAAGGAAATTAGAATTCAATGTTGCCAGTGTTTCCTAAATGAAGCAAGACTGTGATGTTAAGAATATAATATTTGTGGAAAAAGTTGACATTGAGTTGAATTTTACACTTTTTTTAAGTAATATTTTTCTTAATTAAAAAAAACTAAACCAGAAAGATCCTTCAAATGTAATAAAGTGAAACCCCCGGTCATAACTCATGTAGTTATGGGTTTTTTTAAATATCAAGTGTCATAAAATAGTTGAGTATATGGTATAATCCTCACCCATTGAAGTTTTATTTCATAGAATATGGACATGGAAGTATATTTATGGTGTCTAACATTATGAATTTCATCACTATGAGACTAGTTGTTATTATCCAATAATTTATTTATTATTATGTAATCCACAAATATGTAATTCTCAAATCTCTGTTTCATATAGAAATTATTAATTCATTTCATAATAATTCATTCTTATTTTTTGTGAAAACATTCATTATATACAACACCTTATTGATCATATTAAATTGATAATTTATATTATCTCTCATTTATTAAAGAAACCGTGAAGATTACTACATATGAAATACTAATTAATAAGGACAATTGATATATTTTCATGTTTTTAGTGGATGAAATTTGTGTTTTCAATGTAATGTAATATTAATTTATGTATCTATTTTTCTGAGACTACTAGGATTCTTAATCATGTGTGTCATATGTACCACTGTATTGAAAAAACAATCAAATTTGGTTTAATATAACCAAAAACCTGAACCTATGTCTCAAGGATTTCTATTAATATTACTCAATAAAAAATTTCAAATTACACCCTTTATATTCTGGTGATTAAAACATAATAAGTGATAAAAGACATTCACTATCAATGTTCCCAACATCGCCTATTAAATATTCATGTAGATGTCTACACTATAGATGAAGTTGATTATACCATATATTATACCTGTATTTGATTAACTATCAAACAAATCCTCCCATGAAAATCATAGAGAAGATATGAGAATGATGAATGAAATCATTAACATCATCATAATTTCATTTAGATTGCAAGATTCAGGTGCAAAATCCCCAAACCATTTTTTTCACCAAATCGTGGAAATGAACCTTGTCCGTCCATGTGTAATTTTCTTAAAAAATGATTTTATATGATTGTATATATTTAGTTAATACATTATATAATAATTTTATATGATAGTGAATATTTATGAATGTGGTTTCACATAAAGAGGAATCGTGGTATATGATGTACACCTATATTGAATTTATTAATGAAAATATAATTTTATGGTAATTTTCAGAACCACTATAAGAAATGAACTAAGTTAAGAGAGGATATCCTTGACTAGAAAATTTAGGGAGTTGTATATTGGATATATTATTATATTTTTTTTAACTGAGTAATTTTTTTTTTGGGAATGATCTTCAATCGGGATCGAGAATTCTTAGTCTGGGGAATCTAAGAAGGGTTCCTTTCAAGACCTACTGATCCTTTTTCCACACATTTTATTTATGTCTACTTTTCATTGTGATATTTTCTCTTATTTTTTATAATGATAAAATGTGGTAGTTGAGTTGTTACTAATTATACATTTACTATACCATATGGGGTTTTTTTGTTCATATATATTTTTAGAAAATAATGATTAATTATATTATCACTATATGGATAATCATAAGACTCTAGTTAAGTAAAAATGGTTAAAACATAAATTATTCACTTTTATAAGGATACATAAATATTATGGAAGTACTATGGACTATAAGTAAACAAGAAATTTAAATTTTTGTATATTAGAGTGGTTTAAGACAAATTATTTTATTTAACACCCTTCAATAATGTATCCCTTTAAATAAAAACATTACATGGAACAATAAATTCATTATAAATTCATTAGGGTGTATTGTCATAGAACCTTAGGGAATACTGTGTTGGTTTCTAACTAATTGTGATTGATATATAGGTGGGATAAAGTATATTTTGTTGATTACATAACACTTCTTATTGAAACCCTAAAATAGTTACTTTATTTTTCTATTTTATACTTGGTTCTCCTCATATTGCATTCCCAATTTATCCCCACACATTTGATAATTTGTATTTTTGTTTTACATCAAAAAATAATTGAAGAAAACATAAAATAAAAAAACCTATATATATAAGTAAATTACATGGTAACTCACTTATATTATGTTATATTATCCCATATTCACTTATAAGTGATCTTCAATCACTTTTTGTAAAATTTCTAAGGACTAGATTTTGAGGTAATTAGTGTTTTTTCGATTAAAATAAATTGAAAAATCAAAAAATTTAAATTACTATAATATATTAATAAAATAATATATAACATTTTATTATTTTAATACTTTTACACTACCTTTATAATATAAATTATTTTCAATTATATTTTATTTGTTATGTTAATAATTGAATTGGTTTTATTGAATTTTTTGATATATTATGTGGATTAGGGAGTATTTTAGATAGAATGATTAGTGGGATATTACGTATAGAATTTGGGGATCACTAGATAAAGAGTATGAGTATTGTAGTGGTTAAGGGTACAGAAAACCCCGACATGTTGAAGTGATCCTAGTGATATTTTTCCATTTACAAAATTTTGTTTTTTATGGATTAATTGCATACAAATTTTTAGGATCATGTAAAGAAGTAATCCTAATATATAATGATTTATAAATATGTTCATAAATAAAAAATGGATGGAATAACAGTTTTTTAGAAATAGTAAAAAGCATCCCAGATCTATGAAATAGAATCTAGAACATTACACTAAAAATGTAAAGATAAAATCATAAAAAATAAGTGGTTGATACAATGTTTTATGTGAAAATACATGAAAAATGATATCTAGAGAAGTGAAAAAGATGAAAATAAAGAAAAAGAATCCATTGAGCATATGGTTAGTGTCACAAACCATCCAAAATAACCAACCTAGTACTCAAGAAAATTGTAAGAAGAGCCTAAACCTATAAATAACTTAGGTCTATAAACATTTAGTGGCATAATTTGGGTGTGATCATACCAAACCTCATAAGGAAAGAAACACTAAATCCATGAATTCCTTTCCCAAAATAAGATAGAAATAGTTATTTCAAAAAACAATTATTAATTATGTTTTATTCACTTTAAAAAACAACACAACCATTTTTCAATTTCCAAATAAACTCATTTTGAAAAATTCTTCAAAAAAATATCAGTTTACAAATTATTTTTTTAAAACATCCGAAATGGAAATAGAATATCCTAGGTGAAATAACAAGAAATAGAGGTAAAAAAATGTAATTTGAGAGACAAGTCATAATAAAGAAATACTAAAGGATAAAATAATATAAAAGAAAATATATCTGTAATAAGACATGAAACTAATATTCCATCAAGTAATAATAAAATTGGGAGTATGTAATCAAGGTAAAATCAAAAACATCTGGTGAGGAGAAACTAGACGTACTCAATTCATAACAATCGATTAGAACATCAGTAAAGTTCATACGTGAGTAATCAATTGAACCACCTTCAAATAGTCTCAATGATGGAACAACCCCCAATGTTATCCAATATAATGGAAGGATGTAGTCCATATCATTGAGAATAGGTAGTAACTATCTCGTGACCCTCACTATTATTCCTAAGATCCCATAAAAATAATAAATGGGTGCACAGAAGAAATCACAATTCACCATGAAAATCATGACCCAACATATTCCATCACATATTATAAGACCACCTCTCGGAAACATCTATGTGAAAACCATCCAAAAATTAGATCACATCCTTGAAGGTGTTTAATTTTAATAAAACATTGTTATTATACCTACTAGAACTTTACTTCTGAAATTAATAATCATTTTCTAGTAAAAACAACATTGTATTAAAACAAATTCCTAGTCCAAGGTGATTTTAAAACCACATTTCCAAGGTTCAAAATAGTCAATTAAATCATTTTTTTAGAAACATTATTTCAAAACATTATTTATAATACCATTTATGAATCACGAACCAATTTTAAAAAGGTATCCAAGAATTTAAATATAAATATTTTTGGAATTTACATTTATATGCATATACCCACTTATATGTGTGAATATTTGGACATATAAATATATAAATATCTCTCTTGTATATATATATATATATATATCTATTTGAAAATCCATAGGAATGTCAAGGGATTATATGAAAGAACATAAATCTGTGACATTACATGGAATATGAGTTTTATAATAAATCCACCGAAGAACCCAAAATGAGAATAATACAAAAAACCACATTTAAACTCACAAACTACCTTATATAGTTTTAATAATGTGCAATCATCATCATAAACATTTAAAATCATTTATAAGTTCCACTATAAAAATTTATAAAACAACTTGAATGAATATTCATTGAACATATGAGTATAGTTTTGGAAATAATTAGAAACCCCATTTTTCAATAAAAACACCAACATATATATAATTTAAGATCCAAATTATAAATAAAATAAAATTAAGATCAATGTTTAAATATATTTTTGAAGTATCAAGAATCACATGGCTTATTTTAGGAAGGAATTGGAAAAAGAAACCTACCTCAAAGGTGTTTGAATGAAATTAATCATCTTAAATTTGGAAGATAAAAGTCCAGGAGACTAATCACACACCCTGACATAAAAAACAAATCATCTATAACAATGATCACCCTAGGGTTCATCCATGAAGGAACCATCCCAATAAAATAAGCGAATGATAAAAGATTAAAAAGATAAGAGAGGAAAATAAACTCAATACCAAGAACAACATACCAATAATGGATAGAGTGGATTAAAGGAGTGTAGGATGAGGAAAGGGAGAGGAGTTTGGAGACCCCTTCATATTCCAATACTGATTAGGGGAGATGGAGGCTCTAATTTGATTTTATTTTAAGAATGGTATAATAGGGAATTAATATTTTTTGGATTTATCAGAAAGTATCATGGTTTGGTAACACAATTCATCAAATTTTGTTACAATAATGTTCCCCTACAATAAAAATATTACCTTATTATTCATTGTCCGCATTGTTTGAAAAATATTGTGCCGACTCCTAGCCCCCCCCCCCAAGTCACGAATAGTTTTCTCTAATAATCGCGTGGTTTATATTCAACCATTCATAACCATGATAACTTAACCTTAAAAGAAGAAAATTAACTATAAATACCAATTCTATCAGGTAGTCACATGTTTTCTCTGAAACTATATTAACTAATGATGAATTTATATAAAAACATCCAAAAATGAATACAAATAAAATTTAAAGAAAATTTAACCTAAAACTTTATTAAAAGATAAAAAACAAACAAATAAATAAAATAATAATGAAAATAAAAGTTAGTGGTTGAAAATTATCTCCACCATAAAACATTATACCACATAAAAGTCATCAAATTCAATAAAGTAAACAAAACTATAATACTCAAACCCAAAGATATAACTCTCAAAATAAAATATCCAAAATGATCCAAAAACCAAACAAAACCACTAACTCTTATGTGACCCTATAATCACATAAGCCACACCCAATTATCTTATGAAAAATCGAAACAGATATCCATAATAGATCTACCCACCATTTAGAAACTGACAACAATGGTGGCTCAACTATCTATAATGCTCTATGGGACCACTTCCAAACATAATAAAGATATACAAAAATGAAACTGAAAAAGAAAACTGAACTAAATTACAATTAAAATTTACAAAAGACACATTCATCTCCAAACCCATAGAAAAAAGTTATTCACACAAATAAACCCGATAATCAATGAAAATTTTGACATATAAAAAGGATGAAATAGAAAATAATTTCTACAAAAGATAGCCATAAAATATCTAAGGGGATACATTTAAGGATTATAGAGTTCAATAGTGATTCTTTTTATACTTATGATATGTCAACCCATAGAATTCATAATGATTCTCCGACCAATCACACTGAAGAAAATTAAATGGAGTATTAGGTAAAGATGGAATAGAATGAACAAATCATATTCTCTAGAAGGAAATTATAAAATAATCATTATCAACTGAAGAAAATATGAATAAAATAAATTACACTATAATTGGTTACTCGTATTAATACCCCTCATTAGGTCAGTAACATTCACTTGATCAAAATGGTATTGGGATCCCACATGTTATGGGTTTCCCTCTAGGAACCACGTTGGCAAAAAAATTGCCTCAATAACTATCTCATTAAATGGGGGTTTCCCATAAAATAGAATGTGATTGATGATCTCTAGAAAATTATAATTCAAAAATGGATAATCCATTATCATATTACTAGTAAACATCTGTATTTAAAATAAAACAAACTCTATGATATTTCATTATACCTCTTTCCTATATATTCTCCATGATGAATATCCATAATCTTTTAAACATTTCAATCTTTCACCTCCACTGTAATGAACCATTGGATGGAAGTGTTCCTGAATATCTCTCATCTCATCCCACCCTATAACATTGGTGAATGATTACTTTCACTATTACAAACCTAGTCCTTTGAATAGACCCAGGATAGCACTCACAATGAAGTCTTCTAGAGTTCCCATGAAGTTTATGGCCTTTTCAATTTCTCATAAACACTCTATATCCTGTATTGAATTTTGATCACCATTAAAAAATTTCAATTACTAAGAGTGGATTAGCTCCACCACTCTTCTAAGAGTCTGGGAAGAGTCAATAATTGGAAGAGACTTCCTAGAAACCTTTCAGACCATTCTAGGTTGAATAATATAAATAACATGAAAAAAAAAACCAAATTAATATCAAACTAAATCAAATTCAAAATCAATCTAATATAATACTTTATGAAAAACTACTATTTCTAAAAACCCAAACATAAAAAAAATAGAATCAAAATTACTCTTTTAAAATATAACAATTTCAATTATAATCTAACATTCCACATAAAAACTATTTAAAATAAAAATATATTTTTAGTTTACCAATTTAAATATCTAAACTCAAATTTCAATTTTTTAAATAAAAAACTCTTATCCTTAAAGAAATAATTTTTTATATTTTTAAAAATTCCATATTGTTTTAATTTAAAACTAAATCACACTAATCAAAGTCATACTAATTATATAACTTATATAGAGGGCTCTTAAAGAGGTTACTAGTGGTTACACATGACTTTTCCACATTGTTTAGTAAACCATGCACCCAGCATGCATCATCCGTTCAGATCCATATTGAACCATTCACTTGGGGTACACATGGATAACCAATGAAATCTCATCATCAGATAATAGTTTACTCCCATTTATATTCCCTAATACATGAATAACCATCAACAAGTTCCGATAATTAAAAACATACAACCAAAAAAAATTAATTACTCCAAACCAAAAAACACCTATAAGTTGAGGCTGCAGTATGGTAAGAGCTCAACGCGCTCTTCTATACAAACCTCTAAATCCTAGATAATATAATCATGGGTCTACTATACACCCTAAATATGAAAGGGGGAACTAGTACCATCAGTTTATGAACTAAGACCCTGATACATCCTGATAAAAACCTAACGGGGATGACTAATTCCCATGGTATGGTGACTTGTTTCACCGAAATCACAAGAAAAATATTGTGGATGATTTATCCTAGAAAAAAGAGAAAATGGAACAATAATACTCGATGAATCTTGAAATGTTTACAATTTATATCGGAGCCAATTCTGATAAATATAACCAATAATAAAACTCAAAAATAAATAATATGGGATAACAAAAATTTATAACTAACTACACAAATAATAACATAAATAATAACCCTAACTAGGTTATTGAACAATATAACAAATCAAAGACATAAACCAAAAAACCAAAAATGAAAATAGATCTCTGGGTGACCTCATTGTAACCATACATCTATGATAAATAACTTATTCTAAGAGAGAACCTTAAATGGAAACATAACCTATAAAATATCTCAACTCTTTGAATTCCAAGAGGCATAGGTATGGTGAGTGTACATTATCTTACTAGGTAAGTGCCACCAAATCTAAGCATTTCCTTTCCCAAAAAAAGAAAAAAAATACAACATCGAATATATAATTTGCAAGTAGGTTTTAATAATTTTATAAAATAATATAAACCATTTTTAAATTCATGTTAAACAAATTTTGAAGCATTCCCTTAAAAAAATTTAGTTTGAAAATACATCTATAAAACCCATCATAAAAGAAAGAGAAAACCCCAATTGAAACCAAAAGAAAGTGTGGTAAAAACTACAAATAAGTTGAAATATATATATATATTAAAATGATGAAATACTAAAATATAAAATAATATATATAAAAATAAAAGTGAAATGGGAAATCAAACTAATGTTCAATTACGTAATAATAAAAAAAGAGTTTTTATAATAGTAAAATACTAAATATTAATAGAGGTGACCCTAAATTTACTCATTAAAACCCCATTTATCATATTATCAATGAAGCTTTATACTCTATAACCAACCGCATCCCCCTTATCTATTCTCATTACTAGAAAAACCAAATATCCTCTCAAACACTATAGAGGATCTATTCCACCACACAAATACAAGATAGTAATTGTCTCTTGTCACTCATTGTGAGGCCTGGGATCCCATGAAAATATTTAATTGGGAGGGGATTAAAACACAAAATAAAAACACAATAATGAATCAATATAAGGCATTTGACATGATAATACCACCTCTAAAATCTATACATTTGAATATCCATCCTAAATTAAACTACGTTAATAGATGTTTGAACTTTAAAAAAAATGTATCAACTGAGCCTTTATTTTGAAATTCATAATCATTTTCGTAGAAAACTAATATCTTTATAAACCCAATTTCATATCCATGGTAATCATCAATCCTAATTTCTAAGGATCCAAATGGGACATTAAGAATAGATTTTAGACACATGATCTTGTAACCATATTTAGGAAACAATTTAGGAATCACGGTCGAATTTTAGAATGAAAACACATGTTTTAAATATGGAATTCTATTGAATTTCTAGTTATTTAAATTAACACATTTAAATGTGTGTATATGTTAAATTATAAATATATATATATATCACTATTACATATATTTTTTAACATCCAATGGAATGTAAAGGGTTTTTAGTAATGAGATAACAAATCAATGATATGTCATGGTATATGGTTTTTCAACTACAACCACACAAGACCCCCAAAATGAATATTCTCCAAAACAAACCACAATTCAATATAAAAACCAACATATTTAATTGTATTATAGTAAAATTACTATCATTAGCATCATAAAATCAATTAAAAAAGATACTCAAAAAATTTAACAAATCAATAGTATTCATATAATTTGAACACATGGGAATAATTATGCAAATAATTATAAAACCCATTTTTCAATCAAACCACCAATTTATATATATTTAAACATCCAATTTATAAATCAAATAACAAGAAGAACAAATTTAAAATAGATTTATAAAGGATTTAGCATCACATGGCTTATTCCGAAAAGTAAATAGATATATAAATCTACCTCAATGGTGTGTGAGTGTAATAAAACCTCTAAAATAGGGATTAAAAAATTCCAAGAGACCTAATTCACACCAAAAAATTGATTGAAAAAATTATCATAAGTTAACCCTCACCCCTTGGATAGGCCAAGAAGGAACCAATCCATTATGCGAATGAATAGAAAATACAGGAAAAAGATAACAGATAAAGGAAAGCTAAAACTAACCAAAACATACCAAGAATCAGTGGAGGAGATTCAAGTCACGGAGATGGAGAAAACGAAGTGGGGTCTAGAGACCCCTTCATGTTCCAAAACTAACTAGGAGAGAGATATTGTTGAATTAGATCTTATTATTAAGTTATTGAAATATAAAATAAATATTTTAGGAATTATAATAAAGTTTCATGATATAGAAAACCCTGAACTATCCCTGAACCACCTACTATATTGAAAAAAACCTCATATTGGTTGGCTGCATGTTTTGGAAAATTATGTTCCATCTCTCAGACACCCGAAAACACTCACATGTTTTTTCCTAGATACTTGAAGGGTTTAGAATACATTGTGTATTACCCATGTTAGCTAAACCATTAAAGATTAAAATAAACTAGAAGCACCAATTTTGATAATTTAACTACAATGTTTTTCTCAATCCATGCACAAATACTGTGTAAAGAGACAAAATATCTACCAAAAACTACAAAAATTAAAATTTCACTGCAAATTCATCCCAAAAATATGTAACAATATAAAATATAACAAAATAAAATAATATATAAAATAAAATTCAGATTGGAACAGTTAGTGGAAATCAATATCATGAAGTGACTTAGATTTAATCCCAAATAACATCACATCCCCGCTCTAAAAGAAGATCTAACTTAAAAATGATGGGGTGGGTTGTCTTTTACAGTTCACAAGATAAGGGGTGATCTAAGAATGTATTATAACATATGATCTTGAAGGTGATATCATGGAACCTTTTATTCATCATATAGTAAATCATATTATAATTAGAAATATAGAAACACATGCTCGGTGGTTCCCTTATACAAAATTGAACCCACCAAAACATTATGGAAAACAATTTAGGGAGAATACTAGCTAAAGGCATAAAAATATGCACTGTAATAGTTTTACATGGTATTTTTAGGGATTTTTATTTACTTAAACTTTTTTATTATATTTTATAATAATTATTATCTTTTTTAATAAATAACTCTATTTTTAGGACCTATCATTTCATTTTTAGAACCCTAGATTCTCTAGAGGAAGATGATGATACTTATACCCAATGGAAATGGAGGAGTTTCACAAAAAAAATTAAAATTTTCTTTCTTCCATAATATCTAATATGATCTTACAATGAATTTAATTAGAATATATGTTTTTACAACCTCATTTACATATATTCATTTGATTTATATTTTACTATATATGTCGGAGAAATTATCTATATGGGTGCCCAATTAAACATTATTTGATTAAATTTACTAGGATATAAGATACTTAGTATTATTTATAATGAATTTATTTTTATATCATATTAATTTTTAATATTTAAATTAAATTAGTATTAATTAATTAGTAAGTTAGTGTAATAGAATGAATTATAAAACCATAATATTGTGTTAATGGGATTTTATGGTGAAGAAATTTAAAATTTAAAAGATTAAAGTTTACTACATGTGTGAATTTATAAGAGTAGTATATGAATTTTACAAAACTAATTTTGATTTTTTAAAATATAATTTAGAAATCCGTATGATAAATAAAAACGTTTTTGTCGAAATAAACTTGAGTAATAGTTAAAATATATCTAAGATCTAGTTTTTCAAATTGATTCAACACCGTTCTTATCACTATTAGTCTCCAGGTATTCCTATTATTTGGATTTCATTATTTCTCATTAGATAAAGTCATTATTAAATAAAAATTTATTTGAGAGTTGATAATCAATTTTAGATTCTGTTTAATGATAATTAATCTAATCTTTTGGGAGATAGATAATCTGATTAGTTTTTTTTGACCATTCCTAACACATTATTGGAAAATATCATTACATATAAGTCCTTAAAAAATATAAAAATGTTTTGGTCTGTGTATTCCCAATATGAAAAAATAATAGAGGATAATAATTTTAATACATCATATATATAATTTGGTTCCTAATATTAATTAAATAGTAATGGGTATAGTTTATAGTGGATTAAATTGAAAAGGATCAATTAACATGACTTTTGGAGTGATAGAATAAGATAGTTCGTTCTATCAATATTAAAAATTATTGAAAATACATGATTTAATATACTAAATAAATATTAAGATTAATATTTTCATCAAGTGACTTCCTTCGATATAATATTGGGGATGATTTCAGAGGAAAAGTGTGGTTTAAGAGTGGTGGTATCTTATTAGTGAAAAATTTGTTTTTCCTATCAATTTTTGATTTGTTTTATTTGATTTAATGATTAATGAACTTACATTTAGTTGAGTGACATCACTTTATGCTTTTATATTATCATATTCTAAAATATAAACATTAATTCCTAGTTTATGTACTTTATGGATAATATTTCGTCATTGTTTTTGGTTCATATATTTCTACACATGGATACATTTGATTTCAATAATTTTTTATCATATAATATATATATATTTACATTTAAATCAATATTTTTAAAAATTATGTTTATATATATATATTTATCTATAAAATTAAATATAATTTTTAGTTAATTATTTATAATTTTAGACACATTAAATTATTCATATCTTATTTATAAATCTAATTATAATATAATCAACAAAATAATAATATTATTAATTCATTTTTATAACATCCCATGTTTTCTCATACATGAAATTTTATTAAAAAAAATAATTATTACTTTCAAATGCTTGTAAGTCTTAAAATGGTCATTTTACCCAAGAAAATGATTAAAAAAAACTTCAACCATTATTTTTTTCTTTAAATGGGGCATTTACTCTAGGGTATGAGTTTTTTATAATTCAAAACCATTATATTATTATAAAATTATCAATATTAAATATTTATTTAATTAAATATTAATTTATTCCCCCACAATAATTAGGATATATCATTTTAATAGACTTTCATATTGATATTTTTTATCCACTATTTTGTTTTAATAAGAGGTTTATCCTAGGTGAGGTGTATAATCATTTTGGGAACTATGGTTGGGTTGGGGCACCATTTTTTTCTTCTATTTTTCTTATTTTTTCTATTTTATGATATTTTCCCTCTTTGCTAAATGTTCATACCACATGTGGGTTTCCTTCATCATGATATGGGGATGAATATATTGAAAGTGGGATAGAGGGAGAGTGGTTCCAATATAGAGAACAAGAGGTACTGGATCATCATGCGGAAAATACAGATCATGAAAATAATTAATGCTCTGATAGATTAAACCCAAAGGTATACCATTTTTATGTTTTTAAATAAGTCATCATTGATTTTCTATATTCTTGTTTTAGATCCCAATTATAAATTATTGGGACCCCATGATGGTTGATCTATAGGTTTTAGAGAAAAAATAGTGTCTCAAGATGATTTGTGGGATTTCCAATTCAGAACTCCCAATCATAGGACATGTAATTTTAGAATGTACATAGCCCATTCTTCCTTTTTGGAAAAAATGGATAATTTAGGTGTACCTACTATATACTCGTAGTACATCATGTGTACCGGTACTCCATCTTATAGTTGAGTACATGGTCGGATAACCCATGTAAGGTAATATGGTCATATAGAGTACATGACCAGACCCTGTGTGGGTGACACACCGTGTAGAAGTACATTTCCAAGAATAATACATGTCCCTTCAGTGTGATTTACATAGGAAGGTGCCCCATGTAGGGTATAAAACATGTACACAGTATACACAACATGTACATGGGCCTTAAACTCTATTTCTGATCAAATTATTTGCCTATGTGAGGCTTTCAGGGTGTTTATTGTGTACTATTTTATATGTGACATGTACTCCTTCCTTACTACCCTTGTTAGGATTTTCCCTAGTTTATACCTTAGATATGGAATTGGACACATTAGTATCCATTTTGAGTATCTTTCTACATATATCACAATGGATAAACCCTTGTAGATATTTGAAGAAAACCTAGGATGCGTTTTTGGTGTTTTCAAAAATAGAAAAGTTCATTTTCCATTAGTTAAATTCATCGATCTATTGAGAGTGAGGCCCTTGATCTAAGGAACCCCATGATCCATCTATTTATACTATTATTTATTGTATTTTCATTTTTTCCAATAAACTGTGTTATCTTTTTGACATCGTGGGTGTTGTGTAGGATGAATCTCCCTTACTACTATTACTAAGGGTCTTTTGTGGGAGGAATTCACTTATAGGCTATCATAGGGAATCCCTAGTAAGATCCCTCTACTTGGTGACTCCTTCCTTAGATCTCATATAGGATTCATCTACCTATGTATACAATTTATGAGGGTCCCATGTAGGAAACGTCTTCATATGTGTGACAAGTAGGATCCCAAGAGGGATCCATTCACTTTTAAAAAAACCTAAAGGATCCCTTGTAAGATTCTTATGTTAACTATTACACTTTTTGAGGATCCTAATAAGGAAACCTATTTTTATTTTTAATCTTCTATTGGATCCTGTGTAGGATTCCCCTAGATTTTTTTGACATAGGGTACCTAGTTTTTTCCCTAATGATTGATCAGACCTTAGTTAGTGCAATGTGGGTTTTGGTTGAGATGGTTTTGGGTGTCACTGTAAAACCTATACCAAAATTGTAAGAATGTGAGGCTGTTGATTTTTTTTATTTAGGTGTTCGACCACCCTAAATCTTTGGTTTAAAAATTCACATGATTTTAATTGACGCATTTATGATTAACACAAGTACTTCCCAGTATCTTCCCTTATGATCTTGATACGATGTGGTACATGAATGGGATGCCCATAGGTTTTTGTCGGGACCTAACTTTTAATCCTACTTGATGGGTTATGGGAATTACTATATAAATATGATAATGGGATTTGAAGTATTTCATTGATAATATTTAATGTTATGGAAATGATTACTAAGTATTCTATTGATACACTTTGTGAACTAGGGAAGGTAACCCCAGTCAATGGCCTTGGTTCATGGCCAAAGTAGGTCTACATTATACGATGATTTTTATAGATTTTCTTAGTGGACATTGTCATTCCATGGTCAATGGCCTTAGGTACTCTCCCTAGTTAGTCTATATTATATTAATTTATTTATATGCGAGATCTATGGATTTGAATTGGATTCTATGTTCAATGACCTTGGGACCTGTCCCTCATAGGTTTGGTAATTGATTTACACATTGTAGGTTGTAGTTGACGCATTTTGATCATTATAGAATTATCTTTTGTTACATGTCATCTATCATTGTAGTGATTGGTAGTGATTATGGATGATACAAATTCAAGGACATGTATCCCCTTGTGGTGGTATGAACTACTAAGAGACCTTTATAACAGAAGTATAATAAGTTATTTTTTAGTTGTATTGTAGACCCAGGGATTGAATTCATTATATATGGTTTGAGTGGTATGACATTCATCCATATTACCTTTTCACCTTACTCATATATATTTATATATATATAAATATATATTTATTGGAATATATATATATATATATATATATTTACCCACACATAGTGACACAAAAACATAGACATATGTGTTTTTGACGGTGCCTTTCCCCGTTGATTGAGATCACAGAATCAAGGATCAATTGTTGTTTCACTTTACTTACTTCATTATCATTTCTAGTTATGTAACTTCTAGGCTAAACATATTGTGTGATAATGATACTATAATAGTATATTTCTATTCATATCATTTGGGTGGCCTACCTAGATTATTTATCATGTTTGTCTGTGAACCTCGGTGTGTATGCACACCTTATGTCTACTTTCATGTTGAGCACATGTTTCATGATCGAATGGAGCCACTCATGCTGATTCTTTTGACCATGATGGATTTTTTTAATAGTGTCTTGTAGACTCTATATGTGGTCAATCTATAACATAGTAGGTGATGCGTGTACTTTTATTTAAGATTCCTTTATGTACTCATGTATGTATGGTTGGTCCAGTGGGCAAATAGTGTTTTATGTATAATAATTATCTTCTATATTTTACTGTATTCCATTTATTATTTTAGTAGTCTTATATTCTATTTTATTTTCCACTTACTCAATCTTTTTATTTACTTCAATTCATGATATTTAGTTCCTTCCATGGTTTTCTTACTCTGATATGATGGAATAGTCTCTCCATTATGATTCCTTATGCCCTCACTTCTAATTCGAAGCATCTGGCATAAGGGAAGGCATGCTTGAGGCCTCTTAGGGAACTGACTTGCGGAACTGGTTAAGTGGCACCTGGATTGGGATGTTACATGTCAGTATCAAAGTTATTTTTTCCACTTTAGATGCTATATGGGATACGGTTGATAGAAGCATTAAAAATGCGTTGGAATATATGATGTATATCTAATTGGTGCATTTATAACACTTGTTTTGATATGAATTCAAGATTATCACGGATATGGGATTGTAGTTCTTAGTACAAGATGTTGTAGTTTTAAATTATTCTCACTATGAGAGATGAAATTTTGTTTTTTGGATGTTATGATTTATTATGGATTCATGTTTCTTGAACCATTGGAAAGAGGATATTGATTTATTTTGACTCTTGCGAGAAAAAATCAAGATGCATCTCAAGAATCATATTTATCACATAGGTTCCACATGTTATTGGACCACTACTGTGTTATTATTTCTTATGACAGGAGGAATTTTTTTAGTGGTTTAATAACAACCTAAATATTGTATTTTCTTATAGTTTCTTAGTGGTATTCAACTCAATTAATCAAACTTGAATATATATCATTATGATGATAGGACGTGTGGATCTTTGATGAGATGATTTAAATTTAAGCTACTGAACTAGTCCTCCAGAATAGGCGGTATTATGACCTTTGTAGGTTAATATGAAACATGATTCCAATTTTGTGGAACAATTGTAGGGTGTTGTTCTTAGGTTTGGTTATTTAATGTTTCATTAAAAATATAGACATTGTTTTCCCTTATATATTTTAAAGAAATTGTACATAACTAAACCATGTTAGTACTATTATCCCCCAAATTAAAAATTGGTAGTTGGTACCTTTATTTACGGTAATCTAGTAAGCTGTTTATGTAAAATGATGATAGATACTAAACTAATTTTAGTCAACTAGAACCTTGAGAGGGTATTACAATACAGGGATTCATAGTGAATTACATTTCATCTTTCATCTGACATTTATATCATGATATTTTCATGGGACAGTAAATTATGAGGATTCTTAGAGAGGATCAAGGCCCTAGTAAGATGATGTTGATAGTTTGGACCCTTTTAAATTGATTTTTTAGCATATTTAATAGAGGGATATGGAAGGTGTGCTATATTTTTTATTCTATTATGGGTGTGTGGATGACACCCTATGAAATGTGACATTGTTGAGAGGGTTGACTTATGGGCTATTTGGTATGTCTGTGTGACCTAGTTATGAGACATCATTAGTAGGGATAAGTGGAAGACCTGGAGACCCTTAGTTGTGAATCCAACCCTTATAAGACAATGTACTTTTTGAATAAGGGAAACAAATGAGTTGGTTTATCCTGAGATTATGGATGTCTTTTTAGAGAGTGACCTATCTTATATGCTCGTTTTAGATTGATTGATGGTAAATACTTGGGATTTTTGATATATTCATCGCGATTCCTTTTGTTTATATGAAATCAGCTTGTGTGGTTGTTTTTTATAGAACATTCAATGACAGTGTATTTTTTGGTTCCTTTTTATATTGACCTATAGTTATTCATTTGATTCTTAAGTTTCTAAAACTAACCCTTACTAATGGGAGATCATGGAATATATCGTGGAACATGTTAGGTAACTAATTTTTAATAGGATTTTAAAGGGATATTCTAGCTAAATGATAATGATTTTTCATATATCATTGTAATTTTTCCCTTGTAATGGAATACTCCCAAGAGCGTGAGTTGGGAGACAATGGTACTTATTGGTTAAGTGAGAAACCATTTAAATCAAAAATAATAGTGAGAGGATAGGTGTGAGATATGGACTGATTGTTATAAATAATTTTTTCAGACATCATTTTTGTGAGATATGATAAAATGAGAGATGTCTTTCTATGGTAGAGGAGACATTAAGAATATACCAGGTGTTGTGAGATGGCTAGCTTGTTGTTAGGATTGGGCATGCATTTTTAGGATATGTGGTGTTAGGAGTCACATAATTGAAATCATATCATATTTTCTAGATAGTGTGGATCAGGGAGATCTATGAATTTCTATCTATGAAATATTTTAGTTCTTCTAATTATATAAAATCATTCCCTATATCTTAAAATCATTTGTAGAATGAGAAGAAATAATCTTCTCTATACTGAGTTTCTTTCCATTGAATAGCTTTCCAATTTAGATTAAGGAACCTATTGAGGTCACACATAATGAGAATTATAAGGTACAATATATAGAATGGAGTGTCCCATTTTTTTTATTAGGTAGTGATTCTCATTATTAGTTGAAATCAAGTATTTTCCAAGGAAACCATTCTCAGGAAATGGGAATGGGCGACATTTTAATGACTCTATATTGGAACTCTAGTATGAGTGGTATAGAAATTCCATTTTTGGTGCCTGGTGATGGATGGTTTAGGGGACTTAGAGCTTCATCTCAGTTGTGAGGTGAAATTTTGGGTTATCCTATGATGGGGAGTATCAAATATGTCATGGTTAAATATCTTTCCTGATGGGATATTTGTTGATTCTGAGAGACCAGTCATTAGATAGTCAAGATACCATAGTTGTGTGAATTCTAAAAATGTGAAAATGGATATGTTTAACCACCAATTATTCTCAAGAATGAGAAGATTTATGGTGGGGTTGTTTTAATGACCTGTGTTTTCTAGTTTTTATGTTTATATTGAATTTTCATTTTATCACTTGAGATGGTTGTGAGGGTTATAATTTTAATATTTTCTTATATGATGATCTTAGATAATTTTTTTGATGACACAATTGTCCCCAAAATATGTTTTAAATCCTATGATGGGAGTTTTTTATTCTAAACCATTCGAATTTATGTGAAATAATAAATATGAAATATATATTTAGTTAATTATTACTATATTTGGTAATGTTCATTCGAATATATAATTATAAAAAAATCTTATTAATATTCCAATTCCATTATTGGTTATGGAATGAGGGGTTTTATAGGAGTTTCATAAAATCATTTCAATCATCGGGGCTTGGCATGAACCCCCTTTTGTTTTTCTTTTCTTTTTTTCTTTTCTTTTCCCCTTTTAATATTTTCTCCCGTGGCATCTCATGAACACCCCCTTTGGATTTCTATATCCCTGAGTAAGAGAGTATATAAAGAGATATTGAGAGAGACAAAAAGACATAATGTGTTATAGGGGATTATAGGTTCCATCATGTAGCATGGGAGAAATTGTTTCATCATGTGGCAGATAGGGATCGTAGAATCAAGTGATGCATTAGTAGATTCTACTCAAAGGTAAGAAATTTTTTAATTTTTTTGAAAATCCTAAAATATTTACCATTTTCATTTTTTACCCTTTTTATCAATACCTAATAGCTTTCTAGGGTCAATATATTTGTTTTGGGGGTAAAAGGGGTTATTGGCTAATTTGAGGGATCCCCAATTGGAAATCCCAAATACACAACATGAATTTATGGATCACATGATGTGTTTTCATCTTATTTGGGGAATATTACATTTTTATAAGATCGTATTGAATACTAAATGTAAATAGTTTTTACTAGTTCTCATCCATGTAGTCGATTACATGGCAAGATATCACTTATGAAGGCACAAGACCTTATAGATTACACAACCATATCACATGTGGATCACATGCACGGTAGAAGTTTTGGACTAGAAAAAATATATGGCCTGACCAAGTTAGGTATATGGGTAGGTACCCCATGTAGAGTATACTCATTCCATGTACATGGTATTTACACATAATTTTTATCTTGTGTACATTCATAGGTTTAACCTTGAGGGTATACACTTTGTACCAGGGTATACAAGTCATGTATTCTCGTGCAATGATTTTTAGTGTTATTCAAATTTTACACCCCCAGAGTCAGAATTGGACACATGATTTATCCATTCTGAGTTTTTTCATGTAGATCACTATTTTGAAACCCTTTAGGATATTGGAGGTCTCTTATGAAGCATTACATCAACATTCCTAAATATATATTTTATTCCTCTAGTAATTGAATCTAGTCATCTTCTGTGAGCGACCACTATGATATGAGGTGGGTCATTAGCCATATCTCTACACTGATATTAAAATACATTTCCTTTTTCAGCCAAGAGACAGTATTAAATTTTGACATGGAGGATCACATGTAGGATGACTCTACCTTAATACTATTTCTGATGGCCCCCTATGAGAATTCCTCACTAACACACTAACCTAAATAATCCCTCATAATATCCCTCTACTTGTTTACTCCTTTAGAAGATCTTGTATATGATGTATCACCCTATGTATAGGAGAGCAGCATGTTAACACATCTTCTAATTTGTTAACTAGTAGGATCATAAGAGGGATCCCTCCTCATATATATTTCTAGGATTCCATGTGGAATGACACTATTAACTCATATTCTTCAAGGAGATCTTGATAATTATTCCTCTACATAATTTAACTCCTCCAAATAATCTCAGGTAGGTTTCCTCTTTAGTGTTATGACTTAGAGGACCCAATGGGTTCCCTAATGTCCGATAAACCCTCATCTAGTGTAATGTGGGTTTGGGTATAGATGATATTGAGTGTCACCATAGAACCCATACTAAAAATTAAAGAATGTTAGGTTGGGGTAGTGGTGGTGGGTTTAGGTGTTCATCCACCCTAACTATTTTGTTTCTTTATTCACAAGATTATTATTGACACGTCAATGATTACTAGAGGTACTTTATATAATTTGGTAAATGTGCCTGATGTGATGTGGTATATGATAAGGATGCACAGAGGTACTTCTGGGGACCCATATATTAAACCTATGAAATGGATTTTTGGGAATAATAGTATGAAATTGATGGTGTGCATCAAGGAATGCCACCAATAATGTGGGACAGTGCGATGCCATTTACTGAGTTTTTATGGATGTGCATCAAGGAAACATGGTTTATTACTTAGTCAATAGCATTGGCTCATGTCCGTAGTATGTCTATATTATACCATGTTTTATATGGATTCACTCTATGGATTTGAGGAGGAAGTCTTAGTTAATGGCCCTGGGTCTTAGCCCTATGAGGTCTATATTATACATAATTATATATCAATGAGTTCCACAAAATTCAATAGGACACCTTGTTCAATATCCTTGGGTCTTAGACCTCATAGTTGTAATACTTGATAATCATAGCATAGGTCATAGTTTTTGAAATTCCATATTTATAGGACAACTTATCGGTACATAGAATCCTTCATTATAGTGATTGGAGAATAGTATGGAACTATTGTAGAAAACATTTTTAATGTCAGTTATTTTAAAACTGACATAAAAAACATAAATCTGAAATGTTGTTCAAAACAGTTATTTATCTACCGATATGAAAAACACTTTAGAGGCTCGATTTATGACTTCGGTTATTTTATAACTGACATTGTATATAGTTTATTGCGTAAGTTATTTATTAACTGATGTAATATATCGTGCTATAAAACATTTTTCACATCAGTTATATAATAACTAATATAAAAAATGATATATGTCCTTAGTTATAAAGTAACCGACATAAAAACCAGTCTGTAGGTATTTATTACATTGGTTACAAAATAAACAACGTAAAAAATCATCCCCCAAGCATTAATTACTTCAGTTATTTTATAACTGATGTAAAAAATGTCGGTGAAGCATATTTCATGTTAGTCATACAGTAACTAATGTGAAAAATTATATACGATGTCAGTTATTAAATAAACGATGTAAAAAACCATTCTTTAGTACATTATTACATTGTTTATTAAATAACTGACACAAACAACCATTCCACATGCACTTATTATGTTAGCTACAAAATAAACGATGTAAAAACCAATTTTTTTAAACTGTGAAACCATTATTCTACTCTACCAAAGTAAACATGATACAATTAGAAACAAATCCAAAAGAAAACTAAAACTGGACTATAATCCATACCATAACTAGACCAAAAAGAAGAACCATATCAAAATTAAACATTCACATTTATGACATTAAAAACATATAATTTCAACTAAAAACCTAAATCTAACCAAAATAACAACCAAATACAAAATTACAATTACAATATTTAAAATTACATTCAACACTACAAAAGAAATACAATCAAACATATAAAAAAATTTGACCATTCCACTTTTAAGTGTTTGACCTCTTGAGCACTATAGGTTTGAGGGTCATCAAATAGATACAAAATAAAAGAAAATTAGTTAACATGTATAATGAATAAATCAAATGAAATATTATGGTAATGTATATAAGGAAATATAACCTGGTCAAACTTAAAATGTTTTCTAGTTGTAATTATTTCATACATAAATCTCAACATATAATATCCATATTCAATGGCACATTGTTGTTCATGATAATTCTGTTTAAATGAATGTCAATTAAAAATATCATTTCTATGTAATACTTTTAAAAGTAAAAATTATAAATGGATATTTACCTTTACTTTTACATATTTGATCTTGGAACTTTTTTCCTTTGTGTTCATTCAAATGTAGGCCCATCCCCTATTAGAAAATATTATTAATGGGATAAATATTAAATTCATTATAATATAAACAACTATTAAGAAATTAGAACATAATTTTCCAACATATTCTTAAAACATCCCCTCACATCTCCATGGATAGAGCATATCCAAAAAAGTGTTTTTCCCCTTAAACAAAAAACACCTAATATCCAATGATCACTGATATAACGGAAAATTTAAGGTTAGTGGTTTTTTATGTTTAAGGATAAATAACACTTTCCCAGATATATGTTTCATACCTCACACAAAAAGTCATAATCCAACTCTGTGTGATTATATTTTGTTCAAATATTTTTGAAATAAAAAGTGTTCTTTGTTCCTCATCCAGTCCATATGCTTCATGGGAAATATTATGTGGGTCTATGAATCCATATACATCTATCTACTCATTCTTCTCACACATTTTATAAGTATACCTAATACAATATAGACATAACACTATATTTTTAATAATATATCTTAGAGGAAGGTGTTAAGACTTACATGAAAAAAATCTCTACCACATTGATGGTAAAATTATCTATAGAAACAAGCTCTTTGATATCATTTTTTAGAATCCCCACATTTATTTTACATCCACAAAAAATGGTCTTGCATTGGAAATGAATAATGATCCACCAAAAAATTTGAATATCTTGAAAATTTGTCAAGACTACTAGAAGCTGTATATGATGTCATATCCATTTGTATTTGTTGTTGTCTATACAATATTTTTTTACCTTTGAAGTATTTCTATAAATAAATCGAAAAATATATTATTTTTCAAATGTTAAAACAAAAATAATAAAAAAATAAAATAAAAGATATAACATATATACCTCTATTGAAATGAGTCACATAATTCTGGATGGCTAAACTAAAAAGTAGATGATACCATGTCCAACTATTGTCACCTCATATTTAGGTAATGGTACTTGAGATTATCTATCTATAATATCTTGTTGAGTGAAGTTATGATGCTCTACCTTTAACAATTGATGATGAACTGTATCTCATATACAATATACCATCCCATGTGAAACTATATGATGGTGAGGATCATCAACATATAACTCACAATAAGAAGGAATCTATGGCGAAGGTGAAATATAAAAAATGGGGTCTGTAGGTTAATGTAAATGATAAATAATGGGGTTTTGAGGCGGGGGAGTGGGAGCTACGGGCGGAGGTGGAGGATAAATTATGGGGTATGTGGGGAGAGGTGGAGGAGTGGGAGCTACAGTATGAAATTGTCTTTTCATGTCTACAATCATAGACTGTACCAAAGCTCTAATATTTTCCTCCATCATCACATTAATATTATGAACTTCAGCCTCCAATGAATTTTTTTTACTGAAAAACACCATCAATGGAAGATGTTGAAGAATTTGGAAACACATTTCTTAGTGATACACCCATTGGGTATCCTCATACATGATCGGGGTGTTCAGACTTTCCCAATGCTGTAGATAAAATATCTTGCCTCCCAGCAACTGTAAATATCCCATGTGTTCTCTTCTCCTAAAGAGAATCTTTTATTAATTAATTTATCATTTTGGTAATGATTCAAAGTATATTATGAATATAATTAACATAAATAAATAAAATAAATATCTTAAAATCCTCTGAACTACGATTCTATATTTATCTAAAAGATATTTCCCCTTTTTACCCATCTGGTCTATCTTCTATTTTTCATTTCGAAATGAAGGGGATGGAGGGGAAACCTCTCTAGAGCATGAAGACTCAACTCTATGTTTTTGTAATCTTTCTGACATCATTTGTTTACCTTATAAACTATACCCTTCCTAAGATAAACTATAAGGGAATAAATTTTTATTTTGGATCTCTTGATGATATGTCATTGTTTTTTGTAAATTAAGAATAAGAAATCATTAACAAAACATTAATAATATCATTTATATAAGAAAGATTATAAATGTTTACATTTTCGTTACCAAAATTGATTTTTTTTCTTATACTTTCATCAAATTATTTCCGTGTATATACATCTATGAAAGGATATATATGACATGAATTGTCATGTTTCCTATGACCAAATAATAAATCACATGTGGTTCACATGCACTGTAGAATTACAGGACTCGAACAAATACATGGCCTGACCAAGTGAGGTATATGGGTAGGTACCCCATGTAGGGCACACTGATTCCATGTACATGGTATTTACACACAATTTTTATCCAGTGTACATTCCTAGGTTTAGCCTTAAGGGTATACACTTTGTACCAGGGTATACATGTTATGTAATCCCATGAAATGATTTTTAGGGGTTTTCCAATTTTACACCCCCATAGTCAGAATTGGACACATGATTAATCCATTTTCAGTATTTTCATGTTGATCATAATTTGGAAACCCTTTAGGATATTGGAGGAGTCTTATGATGCATTTCATTAACATTCCTAAAAAGATATTTTATTCCTCTTTTATTTGAATCTATTCATCTAATGTGAGAGACCACCATGATATAAGGTGGGTCATTATCCATATCTCTATACTGGTATTAAAATACAATTACTTTTTGGGACAAGATTTAGTCTTAAATTTTGACAGGGAGGATCTCAAGTAGGATGAATCTACCATACTACTAGTTCTGAGTGCCCTTATGGGAATTCTTCACTAACACACCAACCTAAAGATTCCCTCATAAGATCACCCTACTTGTTTAATCCTTTAGAAGATCTTGTATATGATGTATCACCCTATGTATACCAATTAGAAGGGCACCATGTTGGACACATCATTTAATTTGTTAACTAGTAGGATCCCAATAGGGATCCCTCCTCATATATATTTCTAGGATCCCATTTGGAATGCCACTATAAAATCATATTTGTTAAGAAGATCTTGATAATGAGGCCTCTACATAATTTAACTCCTCCAAATGATCCCAGGTAGGATTCCTCTTTGGTGTTATGACTTAGAGGACCCAATGGGTTCCCTAACAAGTGATTGACCCTCATCTAGTGTAATGTGGGTTTGGGTATAGATGGTATTGAGTTTCACCCTGGAACCCATACTAAACATTAAATAATGTTAGGTCGGGGTAGTGGTGGTGGGTTTAGGTGTTCATCCACCCTAACTATTTTGTTTCTTTATTCGCAAGATTATTATTGATGCGTCAATGATTACCAAAGGTACTTCCTATAATTTGGTCAATGATCCTGACATGATGTGGTATATGATACGGATGCACAAAGGTACTTCTAGGGACTTATATATTAAGCCAATAAAATGGATTTTTGGGAATAATAGTATGAAATTGATGGTGTGCATCAAGTTATGCCACCAATAATGTGGTACAGTATGACACCATTTACTAAGTATTTTATGGAGGTGCATTAAGGAATCATGGAGTATTCCTTAGTCAATAGCATTGTCTCATGTCCCTAGTATGTCTATATTATACCGTGTTTTATATGGATACACTCTATGGATTCGAGGAGGATTCCATAGTTAATGGCCATGGGTCTTAGCCCTATGAGGTCTATACTATACATAATTTTATATCCATGATTTCAACCAAATTCAATAGGACACCTTGTTCAATTGAATTGGGTCTTAGACCACATAGGTGAAAAACTTGGTAAAAATAGCATATGTCATAATTTTTGAAATTCCATATTTATAGGATTACTTATCGGAAAATATAATCCTTCATTATAGTGATTGGAGGATAGTATGGAACTAGTGCAGAAAACATTTTTAATGTCAGTTATTTTAAAAATGACGTAAAAAATATAAATCTGAAACGTTGTTCACAACAATTATTTATCAACCAACACGAAAAACACTTCAGAGGATTGATTTATTACATTGGTTATTTAATAACTTACATAGTATATAGTTTATTACGTTAGTTATTTAATAACTGGTGTAATATATCATGCCTACAAAATATTTTTCACGTCATTTATACAATAACTGACTTAAAAATGATATATGTCATTAGTTAATAAATAACTGACATAAAAACCATTCTATATAAATTTATTACGTCGGTTATGAAATAACCAAAGTAAAAAACCATCCTCGAAGAATGTATTAAATCAGTTATTTTATAACTAACGTAAAATAAATCAGCGAAGCATTTTTCACCTCAGTTATAGAATAACTGATGTGAAAAATGATATACGATGTCAGTTATTAAATAAACGACATAAAAACCATTCCTTAGTACATTATTACATTGTTTACAAAATAACTATCACAAAAAAACATTCCACATCCACTTATTATGTGAGTAAAAAAATAACCGAAGTAAAAACACAATTTTTTTAAACTGTGAAAACATTACTATTCTCAACCAAATTAGACCTGAAAAAATTAGAAACAAATCCAAAAGAAAAATAAAACCAGACTATAATCCATACCAGAACTAGGAAAAAAACAAGAAGAACCATATCATAATTAAACATGCACTTTTATGACATTAAAAACATACGATTTCAACTAAAAAACGTAAATCTAACCAATATAACAACCAAATACACAATTACAATTACAATATTTAAAATTACATTCAACAATACAAAAAAAATAAAATACAATCAAACATATAAAAAAATTTGACCCTTCCACTTTTAAGTGTTTGACCTCTTAAGCACTACAGGTTTGAGGGTCATCAAATAGATACAAAATAAAAGAAAATTAGTTAACATGTATAATGAATAAATAAAATGAAATATTATGGTAAGGTATATAAGGAAATATAACCTTTTCAAACTTAAAATTTTTTCTAGTTGTAATTATTTCATACATAAATCTCAACATATAATATCCACATTCAATGACACCTTGTTGTTCATGACAATTCTGTTTAAATTAATGTCAATTAAAAATATAATTTTTATGTAATACTTCAAAAACTAAAAATTATAAATGTATATTTACATTTACGTTTACATATTTGATCTTGGCACTCTTTTTCTTTGTGTTCTTTAAAATATTGGCCCATCCACTGTTATAATTTATTAATAATGGGATAAATTTTAAATTCATTATAATATAAACAACTATTATGAAATTAAAACTTACTTTTCCAACATATTCTTAAAACATCCCCTCACATCTCCATAGATAGAGCATATCTAATAAAGTTTTTTTTCCTTTTAACAAAAAACACTTAACATCCAATGATCACTAATATAAAAGAAAATTTAAGGTTTGTAGTTTTTATGTTTGATGATAAATTAAACATTCCCATATAAATGTTTCATACCGCTCACAAAAAGGAATCATCCAACTCTATGTGATTATATTCTGTTCAAATATTTTTGAAATATAAAGTTTTTTTTGTTCCTCATCCAGTGCATGTGCTTCATGGGAAATCTTATGTGGGTCTATGAATGCATATACATCTATCTACTCATTCTTCTCGTACAAGTTATAATTATACCTAATACAAAATAGACATAAGTCTACATTTTAAATAATATAACCCAGGAAAAGGTCATAAGTCATAAATGAATGAAATGTTTACCATGTGGATGGCCAAATTAACTATAGAAACAAGCACTGTGATATTATTTTTCAGAATCCCCACGTTTCTTTCACATCCACAAACATGGGCTTTCATTGTAAATGAATAATGATCTGCCAACAAATTTGAATATCTTGACAATTTGTCAAGACTACTAGAATATGTATATGATGTCATATCCATTTGTTTTTGTTTTTTTCTGTACAATATTTCTTTACCATTGAATTATTTATATAAATAAATAGAAAAATATATTATTTTTCAAATGTTAAAACAACCTTAATAAAAAATAAAATTAAAGATATAACATATGTACCTCCATTGATATGAGTCATAGATGTCTGGATGGATAAACTAAAAACTAGCTAATACTATGTCCAACTATTGTAACATTTTCATTATGTAATGGTACTCGATATGATCTATCTATAATATCTTGTACAGTGAAACTATGATTCTATACCTTTAACTATTTATGATGAACTGTATCTCATAGAAAATATACCATCCCATGTGAAACTATATAATGGTGACGATCATCAACATATAACTCACAATAAGTTTGAATCTGTGGCGGAGGTTCAGGATAAAAAATGGGGTATGTAGGTTGATGTGGAGGATACATAATGGGGTTTTGAGGTAGGGGAGTGGGAGCTACTGGCGGAGGTGGAGGATAAATAATGGGGTTTGCAGGGGTAGGTGGAGGAGGGGAAGGTGCAGTCTAAATTTTTATTTTCATGTCTAAAAGCAAAAACTATACTGATTCTCTAATCTTTTCCTCCTTCATCACATTAATATTATGAACTTCAGCCTCTAATGATTCTTTTTTTATAAACACCATCAATGGAAGAAGTTGAAGAACATGGAAACACTTTTATGGGTGATACACCTGTCGGGTATCCTCGTTCATGATCGGGGTGTTCAGACTTTCCCAATGATGTAGATAAAATATCTTGCCTCCCAGCTGCGGTAAATACCTCATGTGTTCTCTTCTCCTCAAGAGAATCCTATATTAATTAATTGAAAATTTCAGTAATGATTCAAAGTATATTATAAATATAATTAACTTAAATAAATAAAATAAATATCTTAAAATCCCCTCAACTATGATTCTATATTCTTCTAAAAGATATTTCCCCTTTTTAACCATCTGATCTCTCTTCTATTTTTAAATTCTAGATGGAGGGGATGGAGGGCAAACCTCTCCAGATCTTAAAGACCCAACTCTCTGTTTTTGTAATTTTTCTACCATCATTTGTTTATCCTTTAAACTATACCCTTCCGGATATAAACTATGAGGGTATACATTTTTATATTGGATCTTTTGATGAGATGAAATTGTGTGTTGTATATTGAGAATTTGAAATTATTAAAAAAACTTTAATAAGATCATTTATATAAGAAAGATTATAAATGTTTACATTTCCCTTACCAAAAGTGATTATTTTATTATACTTTCAACAAATTATGTCGATCTGTATACATCTATGTAGGATATATATGACATGGATTTTCATGTTTCCTATAACCAAAAAAGAAATTATATGTGAGGTTTGATTTGAAATCCCCCAATCTCCTAGAAGCCATCGAGATACATTTCCTCTTAACTCCTCCATTATCAGGAATATCAAATGTAATGTCATAGAGAAGAGGTAAAACATATTATACTATAAAACATTTTTAAATTAGTAAAACAATAGAAATAGATCTTACCAAAATTGTCTCCCATAAGAAATAAACATATGTTTCCAAAATTTATAGGTAACATATGTTTATTCCTTGTTTTCCCAAATCCCTTCATCATAATCGTTCCTTATGGCACAAACAATGTCTTCAACATTCTCATCATCATTTTCTGCTAATCTTTCCATGGTATTAGGGATCTCACATAAATAAGAATCTTCATCAAATTTATCGTCACCAACATATTTTTTACTTGTAAAAAAATAGAACATAGCATATTTGATTGATCAACTACATAGAAAATTTGTTTATCAGGTTTTCCAATTATAAAAGAATCTGTTATGTCTTCAAATCTATTTCAATTAACAGCGGTCATTCCAAATTCATCTTGTCTAACACTGTTGTTACTAATAAACCATTTTCAGTTAAAAAAAGAACTTTAATTTTAATGTAATCAACCTCCCATATTTCTCCAATTACTCCATAATATGCACATGATGCAGAATTTGGGGTTCTGTCTTTAGAACTTGAAAAAATACTTCCATCTACAAGAACCAATACACTACTATTCTGAACTGCACTTTTGTTGTCCTGAGATTATATATGAAATTTATTTCCATTAATGTCTGACACAGACCATGTTATCACAATTAAACTGATATCACCCACTAACCATATTAATGTCTTTGAAACAACTGATATACCATGACTGGTCTTTCTGAACCATGGAAAAAAAATTTGTTGTGCTCAATTAAAATAAACATTTATTTCTTCTTTGGATGACATTTTTTCAACTCAATAATATGAAATGTGATATATGTTTGATCATCCTCTATGTTACTCAAGATATATAAATGTACGTTCTTTATCTATTCAACAAAAAATGATTTGAATTTCAATCCATGAATCCCTTTTCCCCCATTATTCACTCATTCATGGTGAGATTGAGGTAAACCATTGTGCTCCACCATAGCCTAGCATCTCGTACAAAACTTCACAACCTCTTTAGAAATATAATTTTTAAAAATGGAGTCCTTATGTCGTTAATGATTCCTAACATACCCCTATAATATTTTTATTTACATTCAAAAGGATACATCAAACAAAGATATACAGGCCCACAAATATTTATTTCTCAAACTAGATAAACCATAAAATGAACCATTATATCAAAATAAGATAGAGGAAAATAAATTTCCAATTTACAAAGTATAGAAATTTTATCCTTTTCCAAAAAATTTATATCATTCACATCAATCACCTTATTACAAATAGAATTGAAAAAATAACACACCTTCATTATAGTATTTTCAACACTAATGGGAAATGTTTTACGTAATGCAACAAGTAAAGTTTATTACATCATGACATGAAAATCATGAGATTTCATATCTATCATCTTCAAATCCTTCAAAGTGACAAATGTTTTTACATTTTAATAATAACCTTGAGGAACATTGATATCATGATGAAACTAATAAAAGCTAATCTTCTCCCTCTTGTATCATTTATGACAAGACAGGGAAGAAATTTTCATCTTCTATTAAGAGTGGGAGATAACTCTAAACATATTCCCATTGGTATTATTTCTAATATTGTATTCAACACATCTTTAGTCTTTCCTTTAATATCTTACAATGTTTAAATAAATATATCACATATATTCTCCTCTATGTGCATGACTTCAATATTATGTTTCACTTCATGATATCTCCAATATGGTAGCTCAAAATATATTGAACTTTTCTTCCAAATATGTCTATCATTACCAAATTTATGTGTCTTTCCCAATTTCACATCTAGGTTTTGTACCCTCTAAAAATAAACATATGGGGATAATGGTTTTAGATATATATAAAATTCTTGTGAGCCATGGAATGCCTTTTTTAGTCTTCTAAAGACTTGATCCATAGGAAAAAACTTGTGATGGAATATGTATACTATTTTCCTGCCATGATGAAATTGAAAATATGAAGTCTATTATTCACAAATTGGACTTGATTTATGCCCCTTAACACTGTATCCATAAAAATTCCCATACACTGGGAAGTCATTTATAGTGAACATATGCACTTGATGCAGTTGAATATATTCCATTTTATAATAAGAATACACCTCAATACCATGCTCCCATAAAAGTTTCAAATCATCAGTCAATGGTAATAAGAAAACATCAATATCATTTTCAAGTTTCTTCAGACCAATGATCATTATACTCAACATGACATATTTATACATCATAAAAACTTAAGGAGAGATGTTGTAAATTACTAATAAAATAGACCATGAACTATGTGTGATACGGAGTCTTCAATATGGATTCATTCCATATATTCATATCCCAAGTATGAGATTTCTACTTTCATTTATGAATGTAGGATACTACTCGTCAATTTTTTTCCGTTGTAGAAAATCAGCTGGATGATGTATTTTTCAATTACATTTCCCCTCATTAGCATGACATTATATCATTTTTACATCATGTGAATTAGAAAATAAATGTTTCAAATGATGAATTATAGGAAGATAACAAAATACATTGCCATGGATCTATGTAATCTCTGCATCAACCTGTGATTTTTTATTTCAACTTACACAACGACGTCCCATATTTAGGACACTCTGGTAGAAATTAATATACCTTCTTATATATCATACATTAATTCAAACATTCATGTATTTTCTTTTATCCCAATCCAATCGGGCATAATATTTTTCTGGCCTTATAATGTGAATCTGGAAGATCATTTCCTTTTGGAAGAATGTCTTTCAAAAATTATAGCAGCTCTATAAACATTTTTTCACTTCATTTATGTTTCTCTTTCAAGTTAACCAGTCTTAACAGTGCCGACAAAACCGTAAAACCCATACAACTAGGATAAAATGGTTTTTCAGCATCACCATATAGATTTGAAACTATCTGTTCTATCTCATTTTGTTTTTCTACAATATCATTAATAATTTCTTCAAATCCATTCGAGTTACCATATTGCAAATCATTATCATCAGTAGATCAGAAATTATGTCCATTTTCACCATTCCAAATCCAAGGGTTGTAACATGGATTAAAACTATAACAAATAAGACGATCCTTGATCTCTGTATTTTTCAGCTTCTTCATATTCAAACATTTCAGGCATGCAAAGAAAAAAAAAATCATTTCTTGGAGCATTTCATTTAGAAAATTCCAAAATGGATTTCACACCATTATCATATTCATTATAGATTCAATGTGCCATAATCCAACTTTGACTCATTATTACCAATAACAAATATCAAAATGATATATCTTGTAAAGATAAGACAATTCTAGACTTATATGAAAAATATCATAATTTGGATGTAAAACAATTTTAAAATATAAACCAAATATATGAGCAGTTGAGAAAGATATGCATGTAAATAATATTTAAAAAATATATATAGTTATATATAACAATTTTATATTTATAAAAAAAATTGACATAATTTTAAAGTAATTTTTAAAAAAAACATTTGGTAATAGATTTTTTAGTAATTAGGGATTATGGAACATTCAAAGGAATGATTCTACTCGATTTCATTCAATATAGAAAAGTTATTCATCTCATAGAAATGTTACCAATGAAATTATTATATGATGATGAAAAAAAACCAATGATTTTTTTTCAAAGTGTGTAGAAGGAATGTTTAATTTAGAATGGAAATTATTTAGAAATAAGAACTTGCTTTTCCAAGAAGATGTTATCTCTAAATAAGTTCAAGTGTAGGAATTTAAAAACTATAAAGTCTTTTAGTAATAATTTATTACCTCTATCAAAAACAAAAAAACCAATCAAGGAATTAATTATGAAATCACTGATGTTGATGGAAGGGTAAACCTTATTGTTAAATTATAATATTCTCTTGAATAGAAAAATGATTGGAGGGATAATATGAAAATCATTTTAGGATTATATATATCTATCATATAGGTCATGATATAATAGTATAAATTCATCTTGGATCTCTTCTTCTTAAGGTACACAAAAAATTCATCCTGGTGAAACTGGATTCCAAATTTTCTCTTCCATAAACAAGTAATATAAAGTATAAATATTAAAATATTTATACATTCACCATCTTGATCTAAAGAAACAGGTATTCAAGGGTTACCATCTTTAGTAATTTCTCGAGGAGCTTCCTATATAAGAATACTTGTATGTAAAATAAGGAGATAACCATGTATATATTCATATACTCATTAATAAAGAAGTTAAAATCACCTAACCCATTATTTTGATGATTTTATGTGCCCTTATCCACAAAAAATACATTACGGAACTCTTTCAATTCTCCAACCTCATATTAATCATTTAAATAGAAGTATTAAATTGTCTAGGATAAAATGGGATATCGTTATTAGAGAAAAATATACCCATCCTTATAATTGAATGACTTCCCACATAAGAAATATTTACAATCCTTCACCCTAAATTTTTTATTCTTCAATAACTCTTAGAGAAAACATTATAGGATTACATAGCTCAATATTATAAATATATTCACCTCTATATCTCTTCTTTCTAACCATGTTTATTTAGAAAGAGAATTATAGAGTAAGTTAGTTTAGATTCAAACACTTAATAAGAAGTTTTATCATATAAGGGAAAATAAAATATTGAATATAAAGTGAATTTTAATTTGAATATATTACCAAAATTAATAATTGAAGAATAATACAATTAATGATGGTAAAAAAATTTATTGAATAACATCCTTCGTTGTAAGGTTATAGGGATGAACTTTCATGATAACGATTTCATGGTAGAACATACATGGAAGTACACATATAGGCACATAATATAACACACATGGTAGCAACATAAATCTTAGAACATGTGTGATATCAATCCCATGGTTCATTTTTTCAGAAAAGAACATAGTATGGTATAAAAGAACACTATGACACTTACCATGATTGAAATAAGAATGATTGAAAAATAATATTGCAAATCATAAATTTTGGGTATCATGAAAAATACAGAATGAAACTGAGGCATGTGAGGCTTACTTGAGTGTTATGAGTCCACCTAATAGATTTGATGATAATAAAGTTGAAAAATGAGGTTGGAAAAACAAGGATGGAGGGCATGACTTCAAATAATAGTCATTAAGTTTTTCGTGTGAGAGAGACGATTCATAGGTTGCACGATCAAAGAAAATAGAATGAAAGAATAAGGGACTGATAAACCATTTAAAATATGTATCACGCCCGTTATCTAATCACTGACGTGATAAACTATTT